>VWRR01000019.1:0-357149 GCA_013995675.1 Cyanidiococcus yangmingshanensis | reverse complement strand
CCAACCTGATCTCTTGGATATACTTCACTGGCCCAATGGCGCCTGCTCATCTTGGATAGGCATGCTGCCGATCGGGGTTGCTTCGGACGAGCCCTCGACGTCGCAGCTGGGACCACAGTTACGATCCTCCACGACGCCGCTGCCTGGCCTAGACGCTCCTGCAGGGATCTTTTCCGGTTTGAGACAATAACGAGCTGGCGAATGGCTGCACAACCAAGGACCCATGCAGATCTGAACGATGCTGGTGCGCTCGTCGACCACAGCATGAATCGTTGGAGACTCGCATAGATCTTCAAGGTTTTCGTTTCGCTCTGACTTACTCTTTTGTGCCCAACTGCTCAAATATAGATTGATCGGACCAACTGACTATTTAACATCTCAATAGACCCATGGTTGTCTAGTCTGTATGAACAATGATTGGTATTGGCGCTTTCTCAATATTATTCGAACTGACGACATGCTATGCTATGTCGTATTCAATGAATATCAGTTATGGAAACCTCTGGGGAGTAGCGAACAGCACGATCGTTCACCTCGGACACGCTCGGTCGGTCGGCGATTGAGAACAGCGAACGCATCCTGCGCCGCTGTCGATCGCCAGGCCACGACTGGACTGGACAGCACAGAATTGGACACGACTAGCCGCGACAGATCCATCGCGCGGCGCGCATTTCCCGCCAACGCCTAGGCGCAGGCGTAGGCGCAGGCGCACGCACGCTTTTGCCTGACCGAAAATGGACAGACGCTGCGACGCCGCACGCGATCGCCAGCGAACGCCAGCGAACGCCAGCGAACGCTCGCACGAGCAATCGATGCGCCGCCCCCAGCAGTGATGCGCCGCCGCCTCTGACGGGACAGCGTCCACGAGACAGCTCACCGTCACAGGATCAACGTGACAGCTCCCCAAGACAGCATTCCCTGACAGCTCCCCAGGACAGCACCCGCTGCGCCACAGCGTCCTGCGACAGACAGACGGACACGGCGCGCACCCCAGCCGAGGCGTGCAAGCAGCCAATCCGAGCGTCCGACCCAATTCAACGCGCAACTGTCGTTTGGTCGGCGGCGCCAGCGCCAGCGCCAGAACCAGACCAACAATGCCATCCGGTATCATCGATCCTAGATCCTCACGGCGCGCCTGACGGAGACGATTTCAGCGATGGCCGAGAGCGATGCTGATACCGATGCCGATGGCCGAGAGCGATGCTGATACCGATGCCGATGCCGATGGCCGAGAGCGATACCGATGCCGATGCCGATGGTCGAGAGCGATGCCGATGCCGATGCTGCCGATGCCGATGCCGATGCCGATTGACAATTCCGATCGCGATGGCCAACAGCGGCAACAGCAGCAGCAGTAGCGGTATTCACAGAGACCGCGCACAGGCCGGTGCCAGCATCGATCACAGTAGGAACCGACACCATGAACCCTGGAAAGCGACCTATGGTGACTTGACGATACGAAACGAAGCGACCATGGGCATGCAAAAAAATAACAAAAAATCTACTCGGCCCGATACTTACCCTGCTCTTGAATGGAGAGTTACCTGAAAAAAATAGCAATACAAAACAGAGTTGGTGCAAGACATTCAGCAACCTGCCTCGTTGGCCTGAGCTGAACTGAGCTGAACAGAGATTACCGGAGACTAACGGAGACTAACGGAGCTGAGTAGAGCTCAACATAGCTGAACAGAGATTAACGGAGATTAACGGAGCCGACCAGAGCTCAACATAGCTGAACAGAGATTAGCATAGCTGAACAGAGCTCAACATAGCTGAACAGAGGTTACCGGAGATTAACTGAGCCGACCAGAGCTCAACATAGCTGAACAGAGGTTACCGGAGATTAACGGAGCTGAACAGAGCTGCGCTGCACCCTCCAGTCGTGGTTCTGTTTGACGCGGTGCGCAGCACTAGCACCGACACACACGCACGCACCCTGGTGGGACCGGATCATGCTCCGACCCCACAGCTCTCAGCAACCATAAAAATCATATGAACCTTTTTTTACAAACACAGGGGAACCGAAAAAAAAAAGAAAAAGAAAAAGAAAAAGAAAAACTGCGCAGCTCAAGAAACAAAGCGCCCAGAGCCGGTGAGATAGTAGCTCGCCCTGGAGCCACGACCATTTCTCTCTACAGTTACTGAGCGCACCAGACGCACTACAGGCACTGGAGGCACCGGCGAGCGCCTCGGCACACCCACCTGCAGTCGACTGAGCTGAGTACTACCAACACCAAAACCAACAATAACAATAACAACCAGTACTCTAGACCGAGCTGACAGAAGAAAATAAAAAATAAACAATATAAAATATAAAATAAAAAAATAAAAGAAAATAAATGAAAAGTGCAGAAACCGACCCAGGTAGAAACGATACGTACGACGCGTCGACCAGCTCGCACAGCTGGCCAGCGATCAATAGATGCATGGATACGCAGCGGCCATCGCGCCACGCTGTCCCGTTGCGGGCGCGCCCTCGTACCGTCCCTAGAAACGGAGGGACGCTCTCGGGGCGAGCACCTGATCACCGACGATTTTGGCGAAATCAACAAATCACGCCAAAATGTCCCTCACATACTCAGGGACAAGAATATAAAAAGAAACCGGAGAAAAAAAGAAGAACAAGGCCAGAAACCAGCCTCGAGAGCCTGTGAAAACACAGCTTCGGCCCCGGCTCGACGCCACCAGTCGATAGACTGGCCCGGGCCAGCCGGTGCACCCAATCACCGACGATTCTCAAAATCACAGCGAGACATACCAAACCTCTCTTGAAGCTTTCAATAACACGTCTGTAAAAAGAAACCCGAGAAAAACTAAAGAACAAGGCCAGAAACCAGCCTTCGAGACCCTGTGAAAACACAGCTTCGGGCCCGGCTCGGCCCTACCCTACCACAGACTGGCGTGGGCCAGCAGGTGTGCACCCAATCACCGACGATCCTCAGACTCTCAACAAAACACACCAAACCGTCCCTCACATACTAATCAACAAATATACAAAATGAAAATAACAAAAAACAAAAGAACAACACCTCAAACGCACCGCCAAAACCCCTCAAAACACTGCTACAACCCTAGGCTGACACGCCACAAGCGGCTGCGCTGCGCTGGGCTCGGCTAGTCTAAGCTCTCAGCCCTGGCGGACCCAGGCACACACCACCCTCGACTGCCCAGCCATGCTCTCCCGAGACATCATCAAAAGACCAAAAAACTGAAAGCTACAACAATAACAAAAACAGAATCCAGACCGAATGAAACTCTACAAAAAAACTCTACAAAAAAAAACAGAACAAAACAGAGAGAAGAAAAACGTCACCAACACTCAACCACAAGCTCAAGAGCAGCGGACGAGCGCAGACACAACGCCCGATCGAGCTTCGGAGACAACCTCGATCGCCCAAGGGCCGCTCACCAGTGAACCACGTCCAGCTGAGCGCTGCCAGCCAGCATGGAGTGCGTAACCAGGACACTATGAAGCCCTAACAATAAATAGAAAACCAACCACAGGTTGATAGGGAGCTTGGCTCCATTGAAAGGGCCCAGAACAATCATATCCGACCAGCCCCATTCACCCCATTTCCCCCATTTCCCCTCATTCACCCCTAGGTCACCTATTCTACACTTTTCGCATAGTTATCTTTTTCCACCTAGTCCCCGTGTCAACAGACTTGCAATGATGGCGCTGGTCAGATCGAGCATTGGCTCTGCGCCCTGTGCATCATGGATCGTTCTCTGGATTTTCTGCTTCGCTTTCTCGTACCAGTTTTAGGCTATCACATCGCATCGTCTTTTTTTCGGATCGCTTCTTTACCTTTTTTTCTTCGCGCCGAGATCGCTTGTCTCCTCTTTTTGCGCTCTGTTGGGCTGCTGTCACTGGCACTTATTTTAGATTTAGTTTTCCTTTGGCCGTTACCTTTGCCATGACTCGGGTAGTTTTTATCGAATGGGATGGTGTAGTTGCTCCAGTCTTAAATTTTCAGCACTGTGTTTGTTTACGGTTGCTTTGAGCGTTGGTTGTTTTTATTGCTTTAGGTTCAATCTTCGGCCACGATAGCTGTCTAGATCCTTACCAGTAGCCTGCTTCTTACTTTGGGTACCCCTGTGCGATCGCTCTAGCTCAGCGCTCTGCTGGTGACCTCTGTCCCTATCGATCGTTCGCTGCCGTGGGGCTTTGCTACGGACACGGCGCTCGCGCACGCGGCCGAATCTGATCGCTTCCAGATTCATTTATCGCCGCGGATCAACGGATACCCGACTCGATAGGTCACCACCTGCTGGCGCCGACGATCAGAGCGCACCCAGATCGACTCGATTTCGTGGATGGGTCCGCTGGCGCCGGCGCGCTGCGCTCCATGCGTTTCGTTCCGGCGATTGAGCGCGCCGCCGCCTCCATCGCATCGGGCGCCGCCGTCCCGCCCGAGCTAGGCGGCGCACATCACGCGATCCAAGGGCGCCGCCGGAGATGCCTTGGGGATGCTTTCTTTTCTAGTTGCTGGGACGAGCCTTGGCACGCCAGCGGCGGGGCGTTTAAGTCTTTGTTTCGCATACACTCACCTATCTATTGACGAACTCGTCAAACAATCTTCGGTTCATCATGCCAATCAATCCATGGTCCTCAAGCGATATCAGGCATGGATCGCCACGGGCGAGTACTCTTTCATACGAGCAGACGACAATCACACCGGCGCTTGGAGATCGAAAATTAGTCATTGAAGTCACGGAGCAGGAACAAACGGTCACGATCCGACACCATCGGCCACCATCGGTCGGCCGGCAATCTACGACACCATGGGCCACCACTGGACTGGACACGACTGATCTCGACGGAGCTTGACTTACCTGGACAGCACTGGCCACCACTGGACTGGACTCGACTGATCTCGACGGAGCGAGACTTATCTGGACAGCACAGGCCACCACTGGACTGGACTCGACTGATCTCGACGGAGCAGAACTTACCTGGACACCATAGGCTACTACTGAACTGGACTGGACTGATCTCGATGGAACTAGACACATCTGGACACCACAGGCCACTGCCGGACTGGACTCGATTGATCTCGATGGAACTAGACACATCTGGACAGCATAGGCCACTACTGGACTGGTCAGCACAGAATTGGCCGCGACAGATACATCGCGCGGCGCGCATTTCCCGCCAACGCCCGCGCGCGCAATCGATGCGCCGCCCCCTAGCAGTGATGCGCCGCCGCCTCTGACGGGACAGCGTCCACGAGACAGCTCACCGTCACACGATCAACGTGACAGCTCCCCAAGACATCATTCCCTGACAGCTCCCCAGGACAGCACCAGCTGCGCCACAGCGTCCTGCGACAGACAGACGGACACGGCGCGCACCCCAGCCGAGGCGTGCAAGCAGCCAATCCGAGCGTCCGACCCAATTCAACGCGCAACTGTCGTTTGGTCGGCGGCGCCAGCGCCAGCGCCAGAACCAGACCAACAATGCCATCCGGTATCATCGATCCTAGATCCTCACGGCGCGCCTGACGGAGACGATTTCAGCGATGGCCGAGAGCGATGCTGATACCGATGCCGATGGCCGAGAGCGATACCGATGCCGATGCCGATGGTCGAGAGCGATGCCGATGCCGATGCCGATTGACAATTCCGATCGCGATGGCCAACAGCGGCAACAGTAGCAGCAGCGGTATTCACAGAGATTGCGCAGTTGCTGGTGCCAGCATCGATCACAGTAGGAAACGACACCATGAACACTGGGAACGGACCTATGGTGACTTGACGATCCGAAACGAAGCGACCATGGGCATGCAAAAAAATAACAAAAAAAATCTACTCGGCCTGATTCTTACCCTGCTCTTGAATGGAGGGTTACCTGAAAAAAATAGCAATACAAAACAGAGTTGGTGCAAAAAAAATTCAGCAACCTGCCTTGTTGGCCTGAGCTGAACTGAGCTGAACAGAGATTACCGGAGACTAACGGAGACTAACGGAGACTAACGGAGCTGAGTAGAGCTCAACATAGCTGAACAGAGGTTACCGGAGATTAACTGAGCCGACCAGAGCTCAACATAGCTGAACAGAGGTTACCGGAGATTAACGGAGCTGAACAGAGCTGCGCTGCACCCTCCAGTCGTGGTTCTGTTCGACGCGGTGCGCAGCACTAGCACCGACACACACGCACGCACCCTGGTGGGACCGGATCATGCTCCGACCCCACAGCTCTCAGCAACCATAAAAATCATATGAACCTTTTTTTACAAACACAGGGGAACCCAAAAAAGAAAAAGAAAAAGAAAAAAAAAAACTGCGCAGCTCAAGAAACAAAGCGCCCAGAGCCGGTGAGATAGTAGCTCGCCCTGGAGCCACGACCATTTCTCTCTACAGTTACTGAGCGCACCAGACGCACTACAGGCACTGGAGGCACCGGCGAGCGCCTCGGCACACCCACCTGCAGTCGACTGAGCTGAGTACTACCAACACCAAAACCAACAATAACAATAACAACCAGTACTCTAGACCGAGCTGACAGAAGAAAATAAAAAATAAACAATATAAAATATAAAATAAAAAAATAAAAGAAAATAAATGAAAAGTGCAGAAACCGACCCAGGTAGAAACGATACGTACGACGCGTCGACCAGCTCGCACAGCTGGCCAGCGATCAATAGATGCATGGATACGCAGCGGCCATCGCGCCACGCTGTCCCGTTGCGGGCGCGCCCTCGTACCGTCCCTAGAAACGGAGGGACGCTCTCGGGGCGAGCACCTGATCACCGACGATTTTGGCGAAATCAACAAATCACGCCAAAATGTCCCTCACATACTCAGCGACAAGAATATAAAAGAAACCGGAGAAAAACTGAAGAACAAGGCCAGAAACCAGCCTCGAGACCCTGTGAAAACACAGCTTCGGCCCCGGCTCAACGCTACTGTCTGGCAGACTGGCCCGGGCCAGCCGGTGCACCCAATCACCGACGATTCTCAAAATCACAGTGAGGCATACCAAACCAGGCCTGAAGCTCTCAGTAACACGTCTGTAAAAAGAAACCGGAGAAAAACTGAAGAACAAGGCCAGAAACCAGCCTCGAGACCCTGTGAAAACACAGCTTCGGCCCCGGCTCAACGCCACCAGTCGACAGACTGGCCTGGGCCAGCCGGTGCACCCAATCACCGACGATTCTCAAAATCACAGCGAGGCATACCAAACCAGGCCTGAAGCTACCAATAACACGTGTGTAAAAAGAAACCGGAGAAAAACTGAAGAACAAGGCCAGAAACCAGCCTCGAGACCCTGTGAAAACACAGCTTCGGCCCCGGCTCAACGCCACCAGTCGACAGACTGGCCTGGGCCAGCCGGTGCACCCAATCACCGACGATTCTCAAAATCACAGCGAGGCATACCAAACCAGGCCTGAAGCTACCAATAACACGTGTGTAAAAAGAAACCGGAGAAAAACTGAAGAACAAGGCCAGAAACCAGCCTCGAAAGACTTTGAAAACACAGCTTCGGGCCCCGGCTCAACGCCACCAGTCGACAGACTGGCCTGGGCCAGCCGGTGCACCCGATCACCGACGATTCTCAAAAACACAGTGAGGCATACCAAACCAGGCCTGAAGCTACCAATAACACGTGTGTAAAAAGAAACCGGAGAAAAACTGAAGAACAAGGCCAGAAACCAGCCTCGAAAGACTTTGAAAACACAGCTTCGGGCCCCGGCTCAACGCCACCAGTCGACAGACTGGCCTGGGCCAGCCGGTGCACCCGATCACCGACGATTCTCAAAAACACAGTGAGGCATACCAAACCAGGCCTGAAGCTCTCAGTAACACGTCTGTAAAAAGAAACCGGAGAAAAACTGAAGAACAAGGCCAGAAACCAGCCTCGAGACCCTGTGAAAACACAGCTTCGGCCCCGGCTCGACGCCACCAGTCGATAGACTGGCCCGGGCCAGCCGGTGCACCCAATCACCGACGATCCTCAAAATCACAGCGAGGTATACCAAACCAGGCCTGAAGCTACCAATAACACGTCTGTAAAAAGAAACCGGAGAGAAACTGAAGAACAAGGCCAGAAACCAGCCTCGAGAGCCTGTGAAAACACAGCTTCGGGCCCCGGCTCGACGCCGCCAGTCGATAGACTGGCCCGGGCCAGCCGGTGCACCCAATCACCGACGATTCTCAAAATCACAGTGAGGCATACCAAACCACTCTTGAAGCCCTCAATAACACGTCTGTAAAAAGAAACCCGAGAAAAACTAAAGAACAAGGCCAGAAACCAGCCTTCGAGACCCTGTGAAAACACAGCTTTGGGCCCGGCTCGGCCCTACCCTACCACAGACTGGCGTGGGCCAGCCGGTGTGAACCCAATCACCGACGATCCTCAGACTCTCAACAAAACACACCAAACCGTCCTTCACATACTAATCAACAAATATACAAAAAGAAAGTAACAAAAAAACAAAAGAACAACACCTCAAACGCACCGCCAAAACTCTTCAAAACACGGCTACAGCCCTGGGCTGACACGCCACAAGAGGCTGCGCTGGGCTGCGCTGGGCTGCGCTGGGCTGCGCTGGGCTGCGCTCGGCTAGGCTAAGCTCTCAGCCCTGGCGGACTCGGGCACACACCACCCTCGACTGCCCAGCCGTACTCTCTCGAGAGGTCATCAAAATACCCAAAAACTAAAAGCAACAACAATAACAATAACAAAAACAGAAACTGAAACCAGACCAAAAGAAACTTCACCACAAAAAAAAACAAAACAGAACAAAACAGAGGGAAGGAAAACGTCACCAACACTCAACCACAAGCTCAAGAGCAGCGGACGAGCGCAGACACAACGCCCGATCGAGCTTGAGAGGCGACCTCGATCGCCCAAGGGCCGCTCACCTGTGACCCGCGTCCAGCCGAGCGCTGCCAGCCAGCATGGAGTGCGTAACCAGGACACACTCTGAAGCCCTAACGATAAATAGAAAACCGACTTCTGGTTGATAGGGAGCTTGGCTCCATCGAAAGGGCCCAGAACAATCATATCCGACCAGCCCATTCACCCCATTCACCCCATTCACCACATTCACCACAATTTCAACATGTCATCCCATTCACCACAATTTCAACATGTCATCCCATTCACCGCGTTTCACTGAGGCATCTCATTCACTCCATTTACCCCATTTTACTGAGCCATCTCATTCACCCTATTCCACATATTCCTCGCGCTCCGCTCGTTCATCTTTTTTCCTATATTCCCCGTATCCGCAGACTTTCAATGATGACTCAGGTTCGATCGAGCATTGGCTCTGCGCGATGCCTTTCATGGATCGTTCTTGGGATCTTCGGCTTTGCTTTTGCTGTCCAGGTTTAGGTTTTTCCATTCCATGGTGTTTACGGATTGCTCGCGTACTTTTTCTCTTTGCATGGAGATCCGCTGTCTTTCTTGATGTGCTCGCGTTTGGGCTGCTGCCGCTAGCCGCTTTTTATGGGTAATCTGCTTTTTTTTCGCGGTCTGCCTTTACAATTACTTGTTGAGTTTTTTTTCTTGGGATGGTGTATTTTCTCCAGACTGAACTGGTCGGCAGTATGTTTGTTTACGGTTGCTGCGAGCGTTGGTTGTTTTTGTCGCGCGGGGTTCAATCTTGTTCATCAATAGCGTTCTAGATCCTTACCAGTAGCCTGCTGCTTACTTTTGGGATTCCTGTAGGATCGCTCTAGCTCAGCGCTCTGCTGGTGACCTCCATCCCTATCGATCGCTTGCTGCCATAGGGATTCGCTACGCACACGGCGCTTGCGCACGCGGCCGATTCAGATCGCTCCCAGAATTTTTTATCGCCGCTGATCAATGGATACCCGGTTCGATCGGTCTCCTGCTGGCGCCGACGATCAGATCGCACCTAGATCGACTCGATTTCGAGGATGGGTACGCTGGCGCCGGCCGCGCCGCGCTCCAGGCGATTCGTTCCGGCGATTTCGCGCCGCCGCCTAGCCCGATCTAGGTTGCGCCCATCACGCGATTCAAGGGCGCCGCCGCCCCGCCCGATCTAGGTTGCGCCCATCACGCGATTCAAGGGCGCCGCCGGGGATGCCTTGGGGCTGCTTTCTTTCTAGTCGCTGGAACGAGCCATGGCACGCCAGCAGCGGCGCGTTCAAGCCTTTTGCGCATACACTTACCTAGCTAGTGATGAACTCGTCAAGCAATCATCGGTTCATCATGCCAATCAATCGATGGTACGCAAGCGATATCAGGCATGGATCGCCACTGGCGAGTGCTCTATCATACGAGCAGACAACAAACACACCGGCGCTTGGAGATCGAAAATCAATCTTTGGAGACACGGAGCTGGAACAAACGGTCACGATCGGACACCATCGGTCACCATCGGTCACCATCGGTCGCCCGGCAATCTACGACTCCATAGGCCACTACCAGACTGGATCGACTGATCTCGACGGAGCTAGACACATCTGGACACCTCAGGCCACCGCCGGACTGGACTCGACTGATCTCAACAGAGCGAGACACATCTGGACAGCATAGGCTACTTCTGGACTGGACAGCACAGAATTGGCCGCGACAGATCCAGCGGGCGGCGCGCATTTCCCGCCAATGCCTAGGCGCAGGCCTAGGCGCAGGCGCAGGCGCACGCACGCTTTTGCCTGACCGAAAATGGACAGACGCGGCGACGCCGCACGAGATCGCCAGCGAGCGCCAGCGAAGCCAGCGAGCGCCAGCGTACGATTGAGCGATTGCATGCGAACGCCTGCACGCGCAATCGAAGCGTCGCCCCCAGCAGTGATGCGCCACCGCCTCTGGCCGGACAGCATACGCGGGACAGCGCGCCGGCGGGACAGCGCGCCGGCGGGACAGCTCACCGTCACAAGATCTACGGGACAGCGCTCAGAGGCAGCACTTGCTGCGCCACAGCGTCTTACGACAGAATCGCGGGATGGCACTCCAACCGAGGCGGGCCAGCGCCAGTGCCAACAAAAGCCCTGCTAGTTTTTCGATCCCAGATCCAGGTGACCCTCCAATAAGAGACGATTTCAGTCATGGGAGTGACCGTTGCCAGAATCGATCAAAAACATGAAGACAACGCCAACAGTGGCCATACCAGCATTATGGATCCCTGGTCCAGATGACACACCTTTGAAAGTCGATGCCATCGATGGTCATGGCCGTCGCTATGGTCGATCGAAAAATCATGACAGCACCATGAACGTTAGACATGGGCCTATAATGACCTGACGTTATGGATCGACGAAACCATTCAGCAGTGGAAAACATCCACTCTGCTCGACATATACACTGTTCTGGATTGTAGAGACACCAGCCAAACTCAGCGGCTGCGACCAGACCCATGGACCGGCTGCTCTAGCATCGGATGCGCTCTCCTCTACGGGCGGAGCTGATTATCACTGCGCTAGTCCGTCCTGGGATTGAATTCCTGCCGCCAGTGGGACCTGATCATCAGGGTCCGGTCTCTCAAGTATGAACAACACTAAAAAAATTGCATGACATTCATGCAAAACAAGGGGAACAGAAAAAGAAGAAGAAGAAAAACTTGGAGAGTTATGTATCAAAACATCTTTAAGTGTCATGACCGCAACCAGCCCTGGAGTCGAGACTATCCCCTTTCTCAATAGATGCTAGAGGCGCCGGGCGCATCTCGGCGCTCCTACCCACCGGCGACTGGTCTGAGCACTAAAAACCGCCAACGACAACCAACGACTTTAACGATAGCCGACAAGCAATCGCGTGGACCCAGAGCGCAAGATGAAGCCGAATCCACCCCCCGAAAAATCATGATAAGTGTGCGCTATCGACTAGCTGGCCCGAGGAAATTGCTGGCCGCGGCTGCGCCGCCCTCGATCCATTGCCGGTGCGCGCTGGCACGGCCATCGACAGGGACGCTGCTCTCCTGGGGTGCACCCTTATTACGGACGATTTTCTGAATCTCGACAGAACATACCAAACTTGCCTTCATGTAACCAGTAACCACCAAATAAGCACTTAGTGACCAAATACGTAAAAAAAGACCAGAAATGTACTGGAAAAAAATCTTATGAAAAATGACTCTATTCAGGCCCTGGCCTAGCCCACGATACCGGGCAGAGCTTTCAGAGCGCTCAGAGCGGGCGGAAAGAGCGGAACGGGCGGAGCGCTCAGAGCGGCGCATCGCTTCTGTGGGTGCACCCAATGACGAAAGACCTGGGTGGTCTTTGCAAGCACGCAGAGTCTAGCTGAGCGAGAGCCCTAAAGTCGTCAATGTTTTACGCAAAAGGACTCGTAAACAAAAAAGTGCTCTATTCAAGTCTTCGGGGACAGCAATACACGACAGAAACACCATGTCGGGGATTCGGGTATGGCACCGAGACGTGCCAGCCCCGTTATTGATCGAGCGCGCATCATCGAATCGGGAGCAGCTGCGCGAGGCCATTCTGAAAGATCGTCTCTGCATGGGTGTTTCAACCTACAACACGACAGCCACTAGGAGGACTTATAGGATGGTTGCTTCACCACGACTCCGAATCTTTCACTCCATGTCAATTGCATGTACTGGTCATTTCGTTTCGTGCAGCGCTTTGTTTCTGGACAGAATTGTTTCCCAGCGCTTTCTTGCATTCAGGCTCGTTCCTAGTGCAGGGGTGCCTTCTGCGCACGCTCCATTCGGCCAGAGGCCAGGAGCACCGCTTTTTTACACTTATAACGGGCTTCAATGTCTCTCAAAGAGTGAATGAAAGAATGAGAATGAGAGAGATAGAGACTCAAACCAAACAAGTCGGTATGCTCGTATGCACAGCCCGGTCATCTTCTCAGAAAGCATATGGGACTAAGAGCAATCTGACAAGGTACAGAACATCGTTACCCCGATCGCTGATCAAGTAGAGACAGATGAGTCGCCAAATATGTTTGCGAATCCCATGCGGGTCCAAGCCAATATGGGCAATGAGAGAGGTCGTAAACCGATGACGAGTCTGGTTCTATTCGTGGACCCCCTTCAATGATTTGTATTCATCGTTATCGGCTGCGCTTTATAGATTCTGTCCATGACGCTCCAGCACAATGATGATTCGTTTGTCTCATTACGCGTTTGTTTTTCACAATATATTTCACTAGTTTTCTCTTTTTCTCTTCTTTCCCGTCCAGTTGTGCTCATTCATCCCTCTCTCCGTGTTGTAATTCCTGTTGACAAGTCACGTCAACTAGAATTCTCGTTGCCCAGCAGTTTTCATGTAGATCCTCATGCTCATCATTTCCAGCTCGGTGCTCATCAGCCGTCTAGGCTCCGTGGTGGTTGCTCATCGAAACATGCTAGCGGTATCGACCACTCCACCAGTAGCCTTCGTTACGCTTTCGCTAAGCCCATGATTAGCAGGCCGCAGCGATCATGCCCGCTTTGATTCCATGGCTCATGCGATCGATGCTCGTCCACAACCCATAAAGGTGTGCTGCGTATGGCATAATACCCTGGGTGTGATGGACACCCAGCAATGACGCCCAGCGACCACGAAGCGTATCGACGCGTGCTGGCCACAGCACCGCATGCGACACCGCGTGCGAAGGATACGTGCCGTAGCAGCTCACCAGGAGTCCGTCGACCACGAGGCGTCCCGTACGCGTCAGGGGAGCGTACAGACCATGCACGGTCTGGGCGCTCTCTATGGACACGACACGGTCTAGCGAACGCGACACGGCATCATACAGAGCATCGCCAACGCGGACGCGCTCCGCATAGACAGCCTCAAAGGCGCTCCCCAGGTCGGTACCCGACTGATGCCTCTGCCTGTCGTGGTTTTTGTATTGATCTTTCTGTTGCTGTTGCTGTTGAAGACGATACACCAGATGGTGTCTGGTGAGACGCAGCCGCTTGCCCGACGCGGTCGCAATGACCAGCATCTCACCGACAGCGCTAGGCTCATAGTGCAGCCAGCTCAGGACTGTGTCTGGGACGAGACGGCCGTGCTGGTCGGCGCCCATCACCTTCATGCCGGGACGTATCCCCCTCATGAGGACGACGTGGTTCTCGTCGTCAACGAGCACGGATGCATCTGCAGGGAAGCACCTTGCACTGCCACCAGTGAGAACAGGTTCAGGTGAAGGTATTGGCATAGGCATCGCTGTGAGCGTTGGCGTTTGCGTTGACGTAGGTGTCAGTGTCGACAATGCCTCTGCAAGTGCGGACACATCATTCAGGTATCCAGACTCGGATGCGTTTGAGTATCCGAATCCTCCAAATAGAATTGGATCATTGCCGTTGATACTCCAGAGTACAGAGCCATAACGAGCTCCAGGCACAACATTTGGGCTAGTGACATTAAACACCCCATAGTCAGCGATTGCATTCATCTGTGTGCTGCCTTTGATCCATGCCCATTGACGCAAGCCGATGTCAAAGACCCACAAATCATTCAGGAAGGCGGAGCCGCCGATTAGGGCGGGCAACAGATAGGGAGTGCCGCCAAAAAGCTGTAGATTTCCGAGAGCATCAACAAAGCTCATGGCATAGAATCTCCCATCAGGATCATTGGCTGGAGATAACTCATCAAATGTGCCGTATACTCCAGAGTTGCCGGGTGTATCACCTCCCACGACGAAAACCCAAACAGATTAACTCATGTTGTAGACCCAGAGATCATTCAGATTACCGGCATTTTCAACACTATTTCCATATCCGCTTCCACCGAACAGCCAGAGATTTCCTTCAGAGTCTGTCCACGACGAGGAACCAAAACGTCCTCCCGGAACGTTGGAAGTATCAGCCGCCCCTGGCGCACTGTAGCCACCAGGTTGGTTGGGCTTCGTAGGGCCACCAATATATGCCTATTCAAACGACGAAGTGTTGAAGGACCACAAGTCAGAGAAAAGGTTTCCTGTTAAGCGATTCACTCCTCCAAACAGCCACAGCAGCCCATCTGCTCCAGTCCAGCAGGCAGCGCTATCTCGTGCCCCAGGATTGTAGCTCGGACCATAGACGCCTTCCGGGCCGTAGACAGCTGCTACATTGGCCGTGTCATTTCCTGCCACCCAAGTCCAGTTGCCGCTTGTTGTGTCATACAACCACATATCATTCAAGTAGCCAAGACTTTCATTCTTATCATAACCAGCTCCACCGAATAACCAGAAATGTCGCTCATCAGTCTGCCAATATGCGCTTCTCCCACGGCTGCCTGGCATATTAATCGGACTACCTACGCGAAACGTTCCGTAAATTCCAGGCTGATTGACGGTTTCGTTCCCCCCGATCCACGTAGACTCCAAGGAGCTTGTGTTGAAAGTCCAGAGGTCATTTAAATGTCCGATTGATGATGCGTTCCCATAACCGACTCCACCAAATAAATAGACGAGGTTCGAACCCCCGACCCAAGCCGCTGCATGGCCTCGTCCTCCAGGAACACTCCCCGCAGAGGTCACGTTCAGCGTTCCGTACTTTCCAGCGTTGTCAGTTCCGTCCTCGCCACCAATCCACGTCCAGCTTACAAGGCTCACAGGGGCTGGGGTAGCGGCAACCTTACTGACGTGGTTCTTGACCAGAGAGAGCAGAAGAACCGCAAAAATTATCACGAACGTATTGCTTTAGAACCCCATCTCTCTGGGAGGCTCCTTATTGTTGTACGTGTGAACCGGCTCGCACCAAGCTCAAGAATAAGAACCCAGAAAAAGTCAGTCCTCACAGCAAGTAAGTCTTTAAACGCTCTGCAAAATCATATACTCGCCGTTTGCGTTGTAAAAACAAGGTCAAGTGCTCGAGGGCCATCGCTACGACATGTTCGCTGATCTCGCAACACGTCGTCCTTCCGAATCTGCACCAAATGGTTGAAGACGAACCTCGCGTGCGTGACACGTCACGACAACGATGAACCGGTCTAAATTGGACTAGACGGACTTGTGGCGATCGCGATCCAGATAGAGCACTCTCGGCAACATCGTTGCTAGAGCGAGATGCTTTCTTCCAACCTGTGTTGATTTTTCAGTGTATTTCGCATGGAACAAGCCATCGAATGGACAGGGACGTGCAGCTTCGTATCTCTCTATGTTTGCAGATAGGCTGCCGCAATCGACGCGCTGCCTCCACGGGAAATTCGCACCAGCGGAACAGCGTATGCGGGACAGCACCGCGGGACAAGATCAACGCGACAACGCTTCGGGACCGCACCTGCTGCGCCCCGGGTCCTACGACAGACCTGCACAGCGCGCACAATCGCCTACCTGTATGATGGATCCTAGATCAAGCTTACGTACCATAGAGACGATTTTAGCCATAGCGAAGGCCGCTACCAGGATCGATCGAATAGATGAAACAACGCCATGGACGTTAGAAATCGGCTCCTGGTGTCTCGATGATCTGAAGCGACGAAAACATGAAGCATGGAAGAAAATACTCGATTACACCTATCTTTTGTGTCTGACCGGAGAGACATCAGACAAAAGCTGCGGCTGGGACCAGACCCTAAGTCAGTTCAGGCTCGCGTCGGCAGCGCTCTTCTTTGTTGGAGCTGCTTATCGCAGCGCGCCAGCCCGTCAGGGCGATCTGATCAGAGCGGATTTTATAAATTGCAGCAATAATAAAACCATATATGAGACTTCTTTTTCATACGATTGGGAACAGAATAATAAAAAGAGCAACATAAAGAGAATCTCGAAAGGCCATACATCAATGCGATACAAGCCGTAACAGACACTAGCCAGCCCTGGAGTCAGGTCCGTTCCCTTGTTGAACATCTACGAAAGACGCTGAAGGCAACAGAGGTGCCGGGGCGTGACTCGGCGCAACGAGCTGTAGTCGACTGATTGAGCGAAATCGTCCTTTCATGATCCCTGGTTCCATTCTCTAGGGAGGTATCCAACAATCATACTTGCTTTGAGGCGGTAGCCACAGGCGTGTATGGACATCAAGCCGTGACTCCAACTCCGAACCTCTTTGCAACGATTGCTACTGCATTAGGAGAGAGCCTCCGCCGGGTCTATAGCACTCTAGACCTTTTTTGAAGTCCAAGTGATCAGATCCACACGCACGATGTAAAAAGCCAGTTACCAAATACCGCTCTGCCAGGAACGATGCGGGCACCGTTTTCTGAACCATGGGACCTCGTGAAAAACGTTCTCCAAACAAAGTGGGAGCTTTTTCTGCGGACATGGCTCCTTTTCCGTGCTTGACCGCTCCGACTCTGCCTATCCTTTCAGAAACCCTGCTTTTTCTTTGATTGTATCCATTCGAAAAGGCAGAGACCGGTGTGCTTTTGGACATAATATCGCCAAGTAGACAAGGAGGCACCTGAGCGCTCAACAACGCATGGCACGCCACTACTATTCAGAAGGACCACACCTGCCGAATCAATCTTTAAAAACCCATTCTCAGCAACCTGGATGCCTGACGACAAAATCAACCCCTTGGCGGATTATATCTTTCGTCGACATTCCATGGGCATAGACAGCTTATGGACATCCAGATCCCATTGATATCCCGTCGGCACGTGGCCGCCGAGCGTCCACACGCATCGGAATGGAAATGGGCGCGTGCCGGCCACGCGTGGGTCAACGGAGGCGAGGGCGCCTCAGGGATGGAGCGTCAACTCCGACTAGATTGCAATCATTTTTTCATGATGTACGAGCAGCTTGTGTAAAGCACGACGTTCAGTGTTTGGTTCGGTTACAGTCAACATTCTATTCGTCTTCTGGGGATCCGTATTTTAGCGTTCTGGTACAAATGGAGTGTAAAGCTCCTGCTGCAAGGAATGCTCGCGTGGGTTGGCGGAAGCGTCTTCATCATGATGCGAAAGTTCTCAAGCGCGTATGGCGCTATATGGGTCCTGGCTGGCTCGTCTGCGTCGCGTACCTCGATCCTGCGAATTTGTTCGCTGATATTCAGTCAGGAACGCAGTACGCGTATTCACAGCTCTGGGTAATTTGGTGGTCTCAGTGGTTCGCGCTGTTTGTTGGATGGCTCGGAGCCAGACTAGTGCTCAGCCAAATTCCACTGGAGGACTTTGGAACTTTAGAATGCAAGCATTACCGTAAGCCAACGATGGCACGCTACCTTCTTTGGATCTTCGCGGAGCTAATTGTGGTTGTAACCGACATACCAGAAGTGATCGGTTTTGCTTTCGGAATGCATATCATCTCTGGCATACTTATATGGGCAGGGGTGCTGTTGTCTTTCGCCGCGACCCTGTTGGTTCTACTGACGGAGCTCGGCAGCTTTCGGTACGTAGAGGCGGCGGTAGCGCTCTGCGTGGTTGCACTCGGCATCACCTTACTGGTTTCTCTGACCCGGTCCGGACTCGACGTAGAGCGATTCTTTTTAGGTTGGCTGTTGCCACGCTTTCAGGGCGCAGGATCAGTATCCGATGCACTGAATATTGTTGGCAGCGTTGTGATGCCACACAATCTGTATTTGCAGACCGGCTCATTGATCGCGCATCATACAACGCTTCATGTTGCTAGGAATATCTTCAGCAAGCTCGATTTGAATACGCAGGATAAAACTGTTAGCGAGTCGGAACCTGACTCTTTTTCTTCGGAGAGCGCGGACACGGAACAGGGAACCATAGAAGATCTGGAGTCGAAGCTCTCAGAGTCTGGATCTCTTTCGCGGACTGAATTGGAAGCTGGCCCCGCAATGAGCCCTGTTCTTGGATATCACGAAGCGGTATCCACTGCGGAAAGATTCTCTGAAGACCGACGGCGCCAACATGGAGCCGTCCAAGTCGCAGGGCCACTCAGGTCAGCCTTCACTGACCCCTATCCGCTTGCATCCGATGAGGATACAATATCCGTTAGGCGTAGCTGGGAACCATATCAATCGATTTCTCAACCGGCACTGGAGCAGAGCTCTGTCTTCAAAGGTGCGATCAGACCCAACAAAGGACAACCCGACTACGGATACAGCACATTCGGGAGAGACGGGAACGTGCCCAAGGAGCCAGATGTGTTACGCATTGAGCAATGTGCTGCGCCTGCTCTTCGCCATGCATTCGACGTTCCTTCTGGTTGCGCAACCGGCCAGGACGTACCGGCAACTTCAAAGACCGCCGAGGGACTGCCGGTCAACAGGCTCTCTGTCGACGCTACCATGACTCAAGACGAATTTGACGAGAAAAAGACTCCAGAAAAAGATTCGGATTTGGCGAGCCTGGAAGATACCCAGTCCATCGGCAAGAGCGCAGACGCGGATCCCGCTCGTTTCCCCAAATCAATACCGCGGATTGGACCAGTGGTTCTCGAGCTCGCCTTTCCAACCCTTTTCGCCTTCTTTGTCAACGCAGCGGCCATATCGATCGCTGCAAGGAGTGGGCAATCGCAAGCTTCGCAAAACCTCTCCAACATCGGACTCTATAACTTCTGCGACCTGCTTCCCTTCGAAGGAGCCTGTGTTCTATGGGGGATCATCTTGCTCGTATCTGGCACCGCTGCGACCGTTACAGTCACCTTGACTGGTAGCTATGTCATGAGTGGTTTCCTGCAGATGCGCATTCCCATGCTCCTTCGCGCTACTTTGGCTCGTGGCATTGCGATCTTGCCAGCGCTGATCATTGCCGCTACCTCGAGCGCGGCGACAGTCAATGCTATTATTGGAATCGTCAATACGATTCTGAGCGTCTCCTTGCCGATTGTGCTCGTTCCGCTTCTTCGTTGTGTTCATGAGCGTCGACAGCTGCATTGGTTTCCGCTCGGAGCAGGATGGTTGTTCACGGCGTTTATTTTCGGCCTCAACTTGTACAGTTTTTGTGCACCGCAAGGGGGCATGTTCGGTTTGTACACCGGGAATGGTAGCAATTTCACTTGGTCGGTCCAGGCGAACATTCTCCAGGACATGGTGATTCTGCTCTACGTCGGAGCAGTCGCGTGGCTAGCAGTGGCGTGATGGGTGACTGGCCCGCCGGAACAGCACGAAGAGCAGATTTCGCGATAGAATTCATGAAACGTTCGGGTCGGAATAGAAGCAGAGCGCAGAAAAGGGTACACAGCTACTTGACTCGCGCCATTGAAGCTCATGTCCCTCTTGATTCCGGCGCTGCGTTTTAAAGTCTGCAGGTTCGCTGGTCGAAACAAGCGGGGGCACGTTCCAGCCCTGCTCGTAAGCAGATCACACGAGTCTGTACCCGAAGGATTGTTCTGGTGGGGCACCGGAGCCTCGCACCACAAGCACCAATCCTATCGTACTGGAATGAGTCGAGTGCATCCATGGATATAAGTAGACCAAATCTTTGGCTCCAAGTGAGACAGCTGCGTCGTTTCGGCCCTGGATATCCTCAAAATTGCCTGAATAGAGGCTTCGATGTGCAAGAAAATCATATATGATCCATTTCATCAGGTACTCGGACACGGCTTCGGCTGCAACCATTTGAGGTCCAAAGGAGAGCGTTTTCACCGTTTTCGTCAAAAAGAGCTCTTGTAGTGGCCCTAGAGGTCCTTGTCTCCATGTCGACGTTCGAGGCGTGTGGTACGTACACGCTCGAGACTGATCTGTTCTCTATAAAGCCAAGCATGGATTGCGACGAAGCAGTTTGCGAAAGACATTACGTAAGCCTCGTTGCCTCTGGGAGGCTCATGCGCTGCCTCGCAATATGCAAGCGTAGATGCGCGCAAAAGTACTCGCATTACAGAAGCTTCCGCTGGAAACGAGTTTCCGATGATGACAAAATATCACCATCGAGAGCGCTGCATCAACAAAGCCGACCAAGCAACGGGCACAGACTCCACATCACGTAAAGGCTCTAGTTGTTTGGGCCCAGCTCGGGATCCTCACTGTCAGTTTGAGAGCGGTGGCGGCTTCGTACCCTCCCATCGCCTACTGCAGGCCGCGTTTGCGAGGTTCGCCACGATGACGGGGCCCAACCGTATCAGTGGCTCCAGACCCTGGTTGTACAGTGTTTCGACGGTCGCAGAGCCTGCAAACCCGTCGCAACAGCGAGCACAACGCTCTTCAATGTGTCCGCCTTGCTGAGGTCCGCGCTTCCGGCAGCTGACGACTGCTCAGCGCGCACATGCTGTGCTCAGAGGAAAAAGGATTGCTTCAGACCTGGTCTGAGAGAGAACACTAGACCTACCGGTCAAAATCAACTCAGGTTTCGTCTCCCACTCCGACGCAGCTGCCAAATCATTCACCCTAGGGCCAGAGTTGAGACCGCTGCCATCATCTCAGAGGCGCTAGCCAGAGTATCAGAGCAGATGGCACTGGTTCAACCAGGTACCTGTGTTTTGCGTTCGGGTAGTATACAGCGCGACACGTGCATCGCTAAACGCTTGACCAAAGCTAGGCGACGCGCGACGCAAACCTTATGCTGCATGAAAAGGACTCGCCCAAAGACTTTCGTTATTTTATGAATGCTGGTCATGTCCAGTACTAGATCGATGCGCTTTATTTAGCATACATGGCCGATGCGCCTCATGTGGTTAACGGAAACAAGTACCCTCAGTGTGCCGTCGGGGACCGATCAATCCAATAACTCCGGTTCCCCGAGGGCTCGCGATACCTCAGTGTTTGACGTTTCCGTCTTGATACTCCAGACGAAGCCCAGCGCGGCGTCGTCGTGAGGATCACACCTGAAGGTTCGTGATTCTCGGGCGCCCGTCGCGATCTCCTGAGCACACAAACCGCTTCACCAGGTCGCCACTTTAGGTGGACGCGCTGCCGCTCGTTTTCCGAGCCAATCCATTCCGTTGGCTACAAAAATCGCAACACCTGACAGATGCCACGAATGTCATCGCTTTGCACGTTGGTGGCGGAAACTGGCGCTTATGCAAATTCGGCCTCGCCCTAGGATAAGAACTTTCAGCCTCTCATGAGGCAGCACACTGGCCGCTTTGCCGGTATCATCGCTTAGCTGGGCGCGTCTCTCAATCGCAAAACATCCAGAGCTGTTATTCTCCCCAAAAATCTGATCCACATCAAGCTGCGCCGGGTACTCATTGTGGCGCATCCGAATTCCGATTCTGCGCCTCGCGGCTTTGTCGCAAAAAATATTTCTGTGCATGCGTCCGAACCTGAGTGGCGTTTCGTGTGCCTACATATTCGCTAATAGCACGAACGTTTCGAGAACCATACATCTCTAGTGCCTCGAGGAAGCGCTGGTGCTCCTCCGGTGTCCAGTATCGCGGCTGCGAAGAGCCGCCCTCTCGGGCCGAGCCCACAGACGAAGCCCGCCCACGTCGTTTCGGTGCCGACTGGGAACGTCTTCGCTCCCCGAGCCGATGACTGCTGGCACTGCTGCTGCTGTAACCTCCAGTTCCATATTCATCAATCAGGCTATTATGACTGTCTTTGCTTATCGATCCCAACGAATCGTGTCGAGCAAGAGCTGTTTTGGCGGCGATTCCCAGCCGCCCGCTGCTGCTACTCGCACCTGAGGAGAGCAGAGGACATGATGATACGTTTCCACGAGCAGACGCGGCCACTGATGAGGTGTAAGCTGCTGCGGCCGCTGCGCCAGGCGGTGGCGACGGCGAGAAACGTTCCGGGCGCCACGCCGGCAGATGCAGCGGGCTTGAGCTTAATGCAACAGGCATACCGGCCATCCCGCGGCTATTCGGTAGCATTGCACCTACTGCAGCCGTTGGGATTGTCGAAGCAACTCCGTACGGAACGGTCGTCGAGAGATGCAGCGGCGAAGGTGCTGAGAGTGCCGTCCCAGGCGAGACCGCTGATGCTGGCCCACTGTTCGAGCCCTTCCCGGCAACACTGATGCCGCAGCCCTGTGCCGACCCACGCTCAGAGCCAACACGATTCCCGCTGGCCAAGCCGGGACTCATTTCGAGCTCACATAGTCGATTCCTCAGGGCCTGTATCTCAGTCTGAGCTCGATTGAGTTCGTTCCGTAGATAGGCATTCTGCGTCACCAGATCCGTCGTGTCGGACATGACAACTCCTGACCCCACCGGCGGCATGCAGCCACCGCCACTGCCGCCGTAGCCAATGCCATAAGGCGGCACGGCAACGAACGAGCCCCATGAGGAGCTGTGCCGGAGTCCTCCACCGCTTATACTCCGCTGCTGCTGTTGGTACTGCTGCTGCTGCGCAATAAAATCAGAATAGGACGCTGTCAAGTTTGGCTGACTCCCTAGAGGCATCACTCGGTGCAGATCGCTTCCCGTGCTAGCGATACGCGGCAGCGTCTTCCGTGACTCTGCAGACGCCGTACCGCTTTGCTCAGAGGCCGACTCGCGCGATGACGCTGTCACTGCTGTACCCAGTTGCGTTTCGGAGCCCATACAGCACGCCACGGGTTACCTCAATGAAACAAATAATCTCAGCCTGATCGTACGGTGCGGCGTTCCACAGCACGCACGTAACGTCCGAGGTTGCCAGCTGGCCAGTCGCCTGGTGCTGTTACAGCGACCACTTTAGGGACACTGGAACCCGCCCACGCACGCACACACACACAACTCCAGGACAAGCACCTCTGGGGAGCCTGGTGTGTCTGTGCTGGGGCCAAGCTTCGCCAGCCAAAAACCCAAAAACGCTTCAACGAGGCAAAACCGTTCCGCAGGTCACCAGGACGACCGAGTTGGCTGCGCCGCGCGCCCTGGAGCGAACCGTCGGGAGATTCGGAGATGGCCCGCGGCTGTGACGGCGGCGGCGGCGGCGGCGATGTTGAAAATCACGGGCCCGTGAGGGGCGCTAGATAGCGTCTAGAAGACCTCCCGACGACCTGCGCTGGACAAGAGGATCACGTAGCGTAGTGGTCGAAACGCTCCACGAATAGGACGATAACGGACCAGCTCGGAGGGTCGTTCATCGCGAACCACTCGAGCCCCGCAAGACGATATCTCCGCACGGTTTGGATACGAAGCACCTCGGAATCGCTCCGCGCGCGCTTATCCGCAAGCGCCCTAGACGCCATTTGGATGCACCTCTCCGATCGAATCCATGCGTCGGAGGGGTCGGCGACCGTCATCGAGTCGTCGCGTACGAGACCAGCCGAGGGACCGGTGCATCGAGCGACGACCTAGCGGCGCACACTGATCAAGGGTTGATGGTGCGCTTCCGGCGAACAACGCGGCGCTCCGTTCTGCGTCTCGTCGGCCAGCCTCCGGTCCGCGAGCAGAGAAATGAGATATCGCGTTACGCCATCGCATCGCATCGCATCGCATCGCATCGCATCGCTCTTCTGGGGATAGCAGCGCCATACTTCATGGCGGTGCCGTCTGGCGTTGCGCACGCATCCCGCCAGGGACCGAGAATACATGCACGCGGTTTTACGTGCTGGCGATAGCGAGACGTGTCGTCTCGGGGTGGCGCTCGGTCGTCATCAGCGCTATTACCGAACGTTATGAATGGGTCATGACCGCAATCTATAGCGTTACGCTGGTTGGCGCTCTTGATAGGCGTACAAATGGTGGTTTGCTGCGTTTGCGAGTCTCGACCAGGTCGAGCGTAGTTGGTAAGCGACTGGCTGGGTTGGTGTCGTAACCTTGTTGGGTGTTCACGCCAGCTTCGTAGCGATCGACTACGGTCGTGTTTCTCTACTGCGTCAACTTCATTTTTTATCGACTCGTTGTTCCAGGAGACCAACCAAATAGGCGAGTTCAAGTAAATGTTCGTGGCCTGTTCGCTTTCCGTGGAGAAACGAGGTCCGTTGCGCGGCGTCTATCGTGACGCAGCCCATCTCGTCTCTTGTACTACACTGCAGGCTACAGAGTTCCTAGCCTGGATCTTAAGACGCGTGAACGCGAATGTCTTGTTTTCTCCCGTTTCAGAAAAATGGAGAGCCAGCAAATCATCATCAGGCAGCCGTATCGATCGGTGGCGTATTGCCACGAGCAGCGCCAGGGGCACAGTGCAGCAGCGGTCAACGAGCGAGCGATTGCCAACCGCAGTGCTACGCGGCTTGCGGGATAGAGTCTCTGCCGTTGCAGTGACCGGACTCGATCTGTTCCAGCAGATGAATAGCGAGTGGCTGCAGGCGCAAAACGTATCCTGTGCCCTGTAGGCGAAAACGTTCGTCGGGTGCAGGAGTCGCCCCATCACTCGAGTGAGCTGGTTGTCCACGCGGATCGACGAGCAAGTCCCGACAAGGCAGATCCGTCGCGGTGTTAGCTCCAAAATAGGCACCCAGTTGCCAAGTTGGCGTCACCATGTCCAGCTCATAATCACTTAGATTCGCAATGCAGAGCAGTGGACGATCTCGAGCTGCATCATGTCGAATAAAGGCTAGAATTTCCGCCCGACCAGTATCAACTGGCTGCATGCATCCCGAGTGGAGGCTCGGATGTGAAGAGCGCAGCGCGTTCAGACGCCGCAATATGGCAAGTCCGTACTCGACGCCTGTGGAGGCGCCGCGCTTCACCAGTTCGGACTCTTCCAGTGCACGGAAAAGGAGGGAACGCGGCAACGGGCCGCGCTGCAGATCACGCGGGTCCAAACAGGCACCCTCTGCAACCATAAAACCGCACGCTCTCAAGCGTTCGTAGCGTCGCTTCATTTGGATATGCGCAAAGTCGAATGCATTATTCGCACCGATTTCAGACCCACTGTATACGAATGGGGTCCCGGGACCCAGCACAAGCGTGAAAAAGGCCAGCGCCAGGCGTCGCGGGTCTCTCGCCAACAGATCGTACTCCCTGCATGCGGCAGAGATGCCGCCACGGAAAACCATCCCCCCACATTTTCGAATCAAGATCGCCGCATCCTGCCGAACAGATCGCTCTAAGAATCCCAAATAGATGTCGTCGTGGTGTGCCAGGGGTACGCACCAGTCGGCACCAGGCGGGAGCTTCGGCAGCTGAAGCACGGCTCGCCAATAAGGCGCAGTTCGGCAAAACCAAAGCATCTCCCGAAGAGCCGCCTGCATCTCAAAGGAGAGGAGCAGGTCACCTTCAGAGCTCCGCGCGCTACCGCATAATTCAGTGCCAATACCAGCGTAGTGAGCGGCGATGTGATTCGGACGCACCGCCTCTGGCATGAGCACACTCCGCGGACTGATATGATGGATGAAGGACTTGAACAGCGCCAGAAGCGTATGCGTCTCTGGGAGACCATCCGCAGACGTACCTGGCCGCTTGATCCAATGCGCTACCGCATCAATCCGCTTGCCCAGAATTCCCTGGTTGAGTTCTTCGCCGAGGAGGCCGAAGAATTCGCCCAAGACATCAGGGTTCTGCAGATCTAGATCAGCCTGAAATGGTAGAAAAGTGCGATAGAATTGGACCACCTGCTGCGCAGAACTCTTTTCTGGAGCAGCTCCTCGCTCATCTTTTTGAACTTGTGCCCAGAGACCGTGCGTGCGATCAATGTCGGGGAAGAGGCAAACGCGCTCTGTGATCGTGCCATCTGGATCTCGGTAGCGACAGAAGACTTCGCCATCCCGCTCAAACTCTGCTATTTTCTCTCGTCCATCACGACGAAGGTAATAGCCAAGGAAGCGGGGCTCACCACGTAGTGCTCGTTGGAACCATTCATGGTCGGTCCCAGTGTGGCCAAAGATCGCCTCGGTCATGAGACGAAAACCACGTTTGGTGGCTTCCTCTACAAATTCCTGAAAGGCTTGAGACCCACCAAGCTCGGGGTGTGGCGAGTACGCACGCACGTCGTAGCCACCATCGGCCCAGGCACTGTCGTAATGTGGCAGTATGGAGAGGTTCCGGAACCCCAGTGCCTCCCAGTACGGCAACATGTCGATGAGGTCGCGGAAGCTTGTCAGTTTCGCGAGAGGATCATCCGAAGTGACACCCATATATTGCGGGTAGAAACAGTACCAAGGCTCCCGATACCAGTCCGACGCGAGCGCTGCATCCCGATGCAGTAGCGAATCTGGTCGGGCAGCTCGATACTCTAGCACAGCACGGTAGAAGTACTCGAAAATAGTACCCCATTGAGCGCCGTTCACTCGTTGGCACATGTCGCGAACAATCTGAGTGTCTCGAACAGTCGTGTATCCACGTCGAAGCGCCTCGAACGCTGTCACGAACGGCTTTTCTGGCAGGATGATCGCCAAGGTGCGTTGGACGCTCTCCCGGTAGGATGCGTACTCCGCGCGAGTTTGTTCAAGCTCTGCTTCGAGTGCAACGACGCGTGCCTTTGGAACGGCGTCTGTCTCGTTCCGGCGAGTGCGGTACTCTGACCCTCGAGTGACGTCGCGGTCGTCTCGTTGTGTCGCAGATACATGCTCAGACTCGAGAGCGCTCTCCTGTAGTTGAGGGTGTGATGACTCAGCACTATTCGTTCCGACTGAAACCGCTCTATTATGAGGGATGGACGAAGGGAGCGCATTTGGCGAATGCCTCGATTGCATCTCGTCCAGTAGGAATGCAGAGAGCGCTCGGTTCTCGGGGAATAGCGCTCAGCGCTCTCGTTCGTCAGGCGAAGAACGCTTTCGATAATCGTCCGCGCAGTTAGCGAATGGAAGCAGCACAACGCGTTATTCGCCTCTTGGCACTCCCAGCTTGATACCAAAAATATACTGGCTGTGGTTTCGCGACCCAAAGAGTTTCTGTCGAAATTGGATCGACAAAGTAGAACGCTCGCTCGAACCGCGAACGAGTGCAGCACAGTGCCTCGTCGCTGGTCCAGAGCTAAAACCTGAGGGAAACGTCACTTTCCTGAGGTTGTTCGGTCTCCAGAGAATGTCTACACCCCTGTCACGACTGTATGACTGAGGTAGTGGCGACCTAGTACACGTCGTCGCTTGGGCGAGCCCAATCTCTAGGGAAAGCGCTCGCCGTCTCGCCACGGTTGCAAGCAGCTTGCCCTGGTGGCACTGTTCAAACCCAACCGTTTATGAAAATCTATTTTTCCAGGGTTATTCCCGCTCGCCAGCTAGCTTCCGCTCGAGACCGGTCCTCAATTCGTGAACGAAACGGTCGAGGGTCGGGTCGCTATGGAGAACGAGCAGGACACCGTTCAGTGGCGAACGCTGCTCGCCACTTGCGTAGCCATGCGACTGGAATGAACCCATCCGGATCGACTCCAAGGCTAATCAGAGAGGGTTCCTGTCCACGAGAGCGTATCGAGGCATTCGTATAGCACGAGTGCAGAAGGAACATGAACGACTCGAACACAGTCAGTGCCCTTGAACCGGCTATCCATCCAAGAAACGATAACATTTGCCCTATTGATTGTACCATTCGATTGCTCGTTTTCTATATATAGCGTCTATGGATACCGAACAAACACGGTTCTGCGAGGAAAACGCCACAAAACGCTTCATGTATAAGAAATTCGTACGATTGTTGGCCATGCGGTCTCGCAAGTACGCCGAACAAGTGGTCTCTCGCAGACAAACTGTATCCCGAGATGACGCTATGCGAACCGATCGCTCGGAGACGTGCATATCTGCCAAGTTGCAGCCGAATGACGGCGAAAGCATCTATATTCGAACCTGTGCCTGGACACCATATCCTATTGCCCCGCAGCCGAGGATTCAATCTGGAGTGACAACGCGTGCGCGTATGTCGCGTTGCAGACGATCGCTTTTCCAAGCACAGGCCCCAACTGTGTATGGTTGTCTTTACCGGGCACGGTAGACGTCGAGCATGGAGATCAAATGCTGAGCCGACTCAACGCTCCGAGAATCATCCGCAGTTGCTCTCAAAGTGCGTTATGCATCGCTGCGTTCGGAACAGAACCTGAGGCTGGCCCTCATGCCGACGACTGATTCATGCGTTTAGCTCTTCGCCTAGTAGCGATACGCAGCTGACTTGTACGGTCCCTCCGAGTTGACGCCGATGTACGAAGCCTGCTCCGGCGTCAACTCCGTTAGTTTGGCACCTAGCTTGGCCAAATGAAGCCGAGCTACCTTCTCATCGAGGTGCTTTGGCAGCACGTAGACCGAGTTCTGGTACTTGCCAGTGTCTCGGTTTGTAGCCAGCTCAATCTGCGCCATGGTCTGGTTCGCGAACGAGCAGGACATGACAAAAGACGGATGACCCGTGGCACATCCCAGGTTCACGAGTCGCGCCTCGGCCAACACAATGACAGAGCCGCCATGGGGCCAAACAAAACGATCCACTTGTGGTTTGATCGTCACGCGCTGAATGTTCGGATCGGAGACCAGGCCAGACCAATCAATTTCATTGTCAAAGTGTCCGATATTGCAGACGATAGGCACAGAGGGGGGTTGCTCACCACCAGGTCGGCGTGCATACGCCATGCGCTCCATGTGGTGCTTCATTACAACATCTCGATTCCCGGTGGCGGTCACAATCAAATCAGCAATATCGATAACATCCTCCAGGGTGGTCACCGTATAGCCTTGCATACAAGCCTGCAGCGCGCAAATCGGATCCACTTCGGTGATAAAGACCCGTGCCCCGGCACCACGTAATGCCTCCGCGCATCCCTTGCCGACATCACCAAAGCCGCAGACAACGCAGACCTTGCCAGCCAACATCACGTCGGTCGCTCGAGCGATGCCATCCAAGAGCGAATGCCGGCATCCGTAAATATTATCGAACTTCGACTTGGTCACTGAGTCATTCACATTGATCGCGGGGAAGAGAAGCGTACCCTCTTGGGCCATCCGCACCAAGCGCTGGACACCCGTCGTGGTCTCTTCGGAGACGCCAATCACCCGATTCGCAATCCGTTGGAAGCGAGTCGGGTCGCGCTGGATCGAAGATCGAATCGTCTGCAGTACACATTTGAACTCCGCATTCGTCGTCGAGTCCGGATCCGGTAGCTTTCCTGTGCTTGCGTACTCTTTCTCAGCGCGGAAGCCCTCGTGAATGAGCAACGTCATGTCACCGCCGTCGTCAACGATAAGGTCCGGACCTTCGTTGTCGGACCAAGTGAGATGCCCGATCCGTGCACTCCCAGTATTCCTCGAGTGTCTCGCCTTTCCAAGCAAAAACGTGCGCAGATCCGGCCGCAACAACAGCCGCAGCAGCATGATCCTGCGTGCTAAAGATGTTGCAGGAACACCATCGCAGCGTCGCCCCCAAGCTCCGCAGCGTCTCGATCAGCACCGCTGTCTGCACTGTCATGTGAAGTGAACCCGCGACGCGCAGCCCACGAAGAGGCTGCTGAGGAGCATACTCGCGACGAAGTTCCATAAGACCTGGCATCTCATACTCGGAGAGTTCAATGTCGGCGCGTCCCCACGAGGCCAACTTGAGGTCGGCCTACGCGATAGTCTCCAGAGGCGACCACCGCATTCTTCACACTTGAAGCACCATCGACTGGACGATCCTTCTCCAACGTCTTTGTATAACTTCCTTTCTGCATTGATCACCAAAACTAAAAGCTCCCTAGTCGAGACAAAAGAGAGGAACGCTACAGGTCGTACGATCCCTAAAATCATCGTTCTTTGGCCACGCGCATGCGCTCCGTGAACGGCGCATCGATGGCCGAACGTCGTCGTCTCGACGGTGACACGACGATGTGTCACGCAGGCGCTTGGCGTGGGGTGCCGGCCCGGATCGATCGATGCAGCGGTGTCGCGACGATGCGATGCTCGTGTCCGGTTCAGATACTGACTCGGTTCGGGCACCAGAGAGCGTGCTTCTCCGTTCATCGAGCGTTAGGAGGAGTCATACGCAATATGTGTTACCGAGTTCAGAGATCCTTGGACTTGTGAAATTGTCTATTGGGTTTCGTCGAATTCGATACGAGTTCGTGGGTCGGTCTGTGTCGCGAGGATTGGTGTGCGATTGAACGGATGGATCGAGGCAGACGATTCAGGTGCGCGCTGTGCGCTTGGATGGGGCGGACCGTCCTCTGGAAACGATGCTGCACGAAAGCAAACTGGGTGATATGGGTACATATTTGGTCGAGTGAATCATGGGTTGCGTCAGGTGGAGGTCATTTGTCTAGAAAACGTTCGGTTGCTAGGCATATTGTTGAATTCGATGGAGAGACTGCCTAGGGGTATGGCGCTAAACTGCGTGACTCAGTGGACCATATCGTCATGGATCTTTACTTGAGCCCGAGTTGATTCATGGTTCTCGCTCTGGTCAATACTTGATCGATCCGTAGCAATCTGGAAGATCGTGTTCGGGAACTGTGGAGTCAACCAACCGTGCGATTGCTACGAAGGATGAATGATAAAACCAGGATCCAGAATCGTTCATGTTTCCCGCTCTGGTCAATACTTGAGCGATTCCGCGTCACGTCAAATAGGTCATTGTTATGCACTGGATTGTACTAAGAACAACGGTGCTGGACCGAGAATGCTGGTAGCGATGTCTCATGGCGCTCGAGGTCTGTCAACTTGCATTTCTCCGGGTCTGACGCTCTCGAGTTTCTCACTGGTCGAGGTGCTTTTGGCAGAACGCGTATATTGAAAGCGGAGACCTAATTTTGAACGGAAGGTATCTCTAACGGCTTCCGTGACTCGCTCTGGTTTCGCGGTCTGGGCACCAAATCTAATACCCGGCGTGAATGCGGCTAGAGCGCTGGTGGCTGTAAATTGCGGTCAACTGGCGCGTTTACACACAACGCGTGGCGTTGTTCGTTTCGCAGCGTTGCCGTACCAAACAAGTGCCCCAAGACGATCGCGTCGTGGACGTGTCTCCCACCAAGGACTCGGCTGACAGCATGCCCAGTATCCCCGCAGGCGATCCTGGTCCTTGTTCGTTGCTCGCGTCTCGAACAGACCGACGGGTGCGATGTATGGCGACATCGGCTTGGCTTGCAGTCGGTCTTGTGAGCACTGACTTTCCAACGGTGGTCGAGTGTGTGCTGGTCTGGGATCGCCAACGAGGTCGACTATTTGGTGCTGACTCGATGGACAGGACCAACGTCGACGAGCCGCTGGCTCGTGGCCAGAAACTCCTCCAGACAGCACCCAACGACGCTGAGTACGCGCAAGTCGAACTGGACTTGTGGGCAGACTGTCTCGTTGGAGTGGCAGACTTGTGTCTGAACGAGTACCTCGTTCTGGTGACAGAGAGTCAGCATGTTGGCGCGCTTTTCGACGCTACCATCGTTCCGGACAACCCTATCCACGTGTATCGGGTCAACAAGTTCGTTGTGTGGCCAATACGAGCGCGGTGCCTGCCTGACGCGTCCGCGATGGAGGAACGAAAACAGTTAGAGGAGAAGCTCATGCAGTTGCTCCAAAAGGCCCTTCGCCTGCCAAACTATTATTATTCTCCGCAGTGGGACATCACACAACGGCTCCAGCAAACCTGTTTCAAATGGGACAAACGATCCCGACCATCGAGCCGGTGCGCGGACGAGCGGAAGCTAACTTGGACCGGGAACGCCTTCACCTGGAATGCACGACTCATGCGAAACCTGCTTCAGCGGATGCGGGACGCAGACACACCATCGAGCCGCATCCATGCGCTAGTTCGGCCGATCCTCTTTGGTTTTGTAGAACTATTCCGCTTTCGATGCACGAGTGCCGACGGATCGATCCATCAGGCGCAGTACGCATTGATTTCTCGCTGTAGTCGCTTTCGAGCGGGCGTGCGCTTCTTTAGACGCGGCGCTGATACCAGCGGCCACGTCGCCAATTTCGTTGAAACAGAGTCCGTTATCCAGAGTGGAGAGCGGCTTACCTCCCATGTGCAGGTTCGCGGAAGCGTTCCGCTCCAGTGGCGTCAGCCACCAACGCTTCATTACAAACCGATTATTCGCTTTGTTGGTGATGAAAAAGAAACGCAACAGGCATTTGATCGGCATTTCGAAAGACTTTCAGCACGTTACGAGGAGCCCGTCGTGGTCGTGGACCTCGTCAATCAACGTGGTAGTGAAGGGACCCTCCAACGGCGCTATGCAATGGAAGCACTGCGGCGTCGTATCCCATATATCGCCTGGGACTTTCACCATGAGTGCAAAGGCATGCGCTATGAACGCGTTCATGAGCTGATTGTGCAGCTTGAGCGTATTCTACTCTTACAGGGCGTCTTTACAGCGGATGTAGTCCACCGGCGAATCATTCAACGACAACGCGGCGTCATTCGAACGAACTGCATCGACTGCCTGGACCGCACCAATGTCGTCCAGAGCGCCATTGCTTCTCGTATGATTACAGTGCAGTTGCACGCCCTCGGACTTGACGGCATGGACGATCAACTGGAGTTTCGGCGCCAGTTCAATGGTCTCTGGGCAGATCATGCGGATGCTATGGCAAACTACTATGCTGGTAGCGCTGCCCTGAAGACAGACTTTACCAGAACGGGTCGTCGCAGCCTCAGCGGCACGCTCAAGGATGGATGGAGCGCAGCTCGGCGATACGTCATCAACAACGGGTACGATGGCCATCGACAAGATGCAGTGGATGTTCTGCTGGGAAATTTTGACAAGGATGCGGCGATGCTGAGCAGGTCTGTTGCAACGAGAGCGGCGTCGTACCTGGCGTCGCTTGTTGACCTTGGTGCTCGTCGTGAGCATCGGCACCTTCATATACGCTCTGCTCTGGTCGAGGCAGAGAGTCGGTATCTCGAGTGTCGTGCTGTTCCTGATCGCCTACCGACTTGCGCTCTCCCACGGCACCGCGTTCGTGGACCAACCCCGTCTCTGGGATTCGGAACGCGTCGCCACCAAGTCTGGATCATGACTATCTGTACAGAGACAGAGTCTCAGCGGGCCATGGCACCACCGCTGTGTCGAGAGGACCTTTTTTAGGATGGAGCGCGAAGAACACCGTGGCGAGTTCATTGCCGTCACGTCCGAGACCGAGCAATGACCGGCGCGACGCACAGAGCGTCCGACACCATCGGGTGTAGAACCCCTGCCAAACGAGCTCGATGCTGGTTTCGTCAACCGAATGAATCGAATCAGTTTACGGTAGTCACAATCCGAGCAATTCACGCGCGAAAACCTTCATCAATAACACAGCCATCCCGTGACTATGTGAGAGACCTATGCAACTTGCTTCCTGTCCGCGGGTGGCCGTTCCATGCGCGCACCAACCCGCACTCACGAACCAGCTCCTCCGGCCTTGACGGTCACCACAAGAGGTCCTACACTGTCCCCAGTTTCCTTATTATACGTCGCGTGCGAACCATCACACATTGGAAACTTCTTGCTCTGCCAACAACGACAAGCAGGGAACTTGTCGCCTTGCGTCAGCTCTTTCGTCTCCTTCGGTTCGCGTTTGCGTTCGCCATTCAACAGACTACCCTGCAAGCTGCGAGCAAGACCAACCCTTCCAGTTCCTACATAGCAAGTGCCTACTCGACGAACACCGAACACATCGCCCTTTTGGCGAAAAGATGCAACACGAACACTGGTAACAAACATAGCGTCTAGGTCGAGACACGCACGCCACACGGCAAGCACGACCCATGCGTGGCCCGCATGGTGGCGGACGCGTGCCATGCATCGAGCGCGACACCCACGCACGCTCGCCCTGGTGCGGCGACAGCCAGCGCTGCACGCCGCCACGGAGCCGTGTGCATCGCGACGCCGTTCCATGTCCACAACCGAGGGCGGGACACTCAATCGCCAGCGTCGATGCGCGACGTCTCGCAACGGGGCGAGGCCTCGGATCGGACCGGATCGCATCGCATCGGATCGCATCGTGCGGGCGCGACTGGGATCGAATGGAAGTGGACGCGGGACTCGGGGACGCTCACGCCGCTGGCATGGATGTGCCCGTCGCGAACGCTTGGTGGCGTTGACGGATGCTTGTCGAGGCGTTGATGAGGCTCAGCGCGCGTCGCGGCTTGGTGCACGTGCATCGATCCGGGTTCACTTGGGCATCGGTTCAGGACATATTCGGTGCAGACAACAGCATCCAAGGCTTGGCATACAGCGTTGATTCATGGCACTTGACGCCCAATGCTTATCTGTCGCGGGGAGCCGCGACCGCGGAAGGAGGTACACGATCCATGATACGCGTTTCCAGCAGTATGCCCGAGTCGATGATCAAGGTTCCATGACCTTTGCTTTTGTCCGCGCTGCATCCGTCAGCTGATCTACACAGTATACCAGTCTTGTGCCCAAATCAATCGGTCGGTTCCTTGGCATGATCATTGAGAAACGAGTCTCTACGGTAATGCCAGGGCCGAAACATTCATTGCGGTGCCTCGGGGTAGCGGCTGCCGCATCGCGATCGCCGAAATTGGTTGCGGAACACGGATTGGGTATCGCATCTATTGAGGGTCGTCGTTGCTGCTCGTTACGAAGCAGGTCTGCGACGGGAACGGTAAGCCGCGTTTGTCGGCTCTCGAAAAGATCGCTTTTCGGACGAGGCTTGTCGTGCTAGCTTTGTTCAAGGTTTTGCAGGAGACCCGCGAGTGCAGACGCGAACTGACTTGTTGTTGGCTCCGTGAGCGGCCCTACTTGAAACTCCGGAACGGCGGATCGACGTTACCGGGTGCCAACGAGTGCGAGCGACGGGTGCAATGTATGACGACGATAAACAGGCACCAGCATTCATCGCCAGTAACTTTACGGTGCCAGACTTTGTTCCTCCGTGGTGGACTCGGAACCCGCACCTCCAGACGATAGCGGGAGCGCTCTGGGGTCGTGCGCCACCCCGCTTTCGTTACACCCATCGCGCTCGACTCCATACTCCAGATGGCGACTGGTTTGCTGTTGATTGCGCGGTACACGGCACCGATGCTTCCGTGTCTACACACTCCATCCAAGAAACCGATGGTTTGCCGACGACATCTTCGGAACGCCCGCTCGCCATCATCTTGCATGGACTGGAGTCGTCAGCGCGTGGACTACAGTCGCTTCGGCTAGCGGACCTTTTTCACTGCACCCTAGGTGCTGATGTCTACGCACTGAATTTTCGCGGCTGCTCCGGTGAACCGAACGCCACCCCGAAATCCTACCATCTAGGCGAGACCAGTGATCTGAGACTTCTCATTGAGCAGCTGCGTCATGGAGTGGCTGCGTCCGAGCGCGAAAACTTTACTCGCCCGCTCTTTCTATCAGGGTTCTCGCTCGGTGGTAACGTCATCTGTAAATACTTGGGCGAATCGGTAGAGCATGCTCAACGGTACGGTGTCACGAGCGCTGCGGTCTACTGTGTCCCTTTTGATGCGCTCGCGAGCCAGCCGATCCTAGACTCGGGTCTGATTCGCCGTTATATTTACAGTCGTCGTTTTGTGAAGAGCATTCAGCGTAAGCTGAAACGACGTCAGCTACCGGGCCCTTTGCCCTATGATCTTCAGCGGGTCATGCAGGCAACGACCATCGGCGAGATCGACGATGCCTATATTGCACCGACGTATGGATTCAAGGACCGCTTCGACTATTACCGAAAAAGCAGCTGTGGACAGTACCTGGACGACGTGCGTACACCGCTTTTGATTATCAACGCGCGAGATGACCCGTTCATGGCGCCTGCTTCACTTCCTGATCCATCGAGCGTACGGAACCCGTTTGTTTGCCTCGCCTATACAAGTTACGGTGGCCATTGTGGCTTCTTTCGTGATATCAATCCAGAACAAGGTGAATTCTGGATATGCGAACAGTTTGGGCGTTTCTTTCAACAATTTCTTGAGCATGCACCTGGCGATGTGGCGGTGCGTGCAACATGAGTTGCGCACTGGATAACCGAATGGAGCGCCCGATGCCCATTAGGCTTCCAGGAAAAGCGACAGCAGTCTCTGGTGTTTGGTTGGAATCCGGCGAAAGCGCGCAGGGCGTAGCCTGATGACTGGCCTTCGTCGCCATCGTCATGGCCTAGCTGGATGAATAGCGAACTCGAGTCTCTCGCCAAAATCGTCCTGTCGAGACAATTCTGAACTTGGAAACAACTTTGACGTCCACACGCTGAGGAAGTTGTACACGAGCCACCTCCGTTTGCATCGCATGCCGGCTGGCGCCCGAAAGCGCCCCCGCAACATACTGCCTAGTTCTCACGAATCGTTTCAATCGGTTCAGACACGTTGTGGCTCATTAATGATCGCAGAAGAAAAGAGACGATGGATGCGCTCTCGACCGGAAGACTCGGTGTGCTTGCCCAGCGGCCAACCTCAACGATGAATGAGGCTGTTCGACATGCCGAGCACGTATACATCATGCGTCGGCGCGCTACCCAAGATGCCAGCTCGTGTTCCAGATGGCGTACAGCACACCGTTTGGGTGCTGTCTCCAGTTACAACCCTAACGACCCGAGCATCTAGACATCCAATCACACGGACCAGCATGCTTACAAAACATCTGTCTCACAATACTCACAAGAAGAGAACCAAACTCTTCCGTGTGCCTTCTCTGGCCCAGTCGAAGACACTCCATCACATAAACACATCCGTTCTGAATCGCTCAAGACGGTGGCATCCCAGCTGAGAGGGCTCGCGATCACACGGACCCGAGAACGCACGCCTCGCTGGCGAGCAATCACGCAAGGATCGACTCATGAATCTACCCAATTAGCGACATAAATGGTATTATAGATCACGTGCGAAGGGTTCATCCTCTCTACGTCTTTATGAGTCAATTTGAGTACTGATTCATCCTGTGCAGCTGGGTTGCGCCATGCTGAGGTCGCGTGTTCGACCCACGCCGGAGGCTCTCGCACCAGCAGCCGCGTCGCGGCGAGCCTTCGTAGCTCAGTGGTAGTAGCGCAGCACTCGTAACCCCTCCTATTTTCCATCCTTAATTTTGAGGAAACAATCACTTTGTACACAAATCATGTTGCGCTCAACTGAAAGGGTTTCAGCGGTCAGACTTTACACCAGCAGAGCGTGGAGGACAGGTCGTACCAGTTGTACCTTCAGCGCGTCCTGAACGAGCGCGACTTTTTCAGCGTCGCAACAAGTCTGGTCTGAGCCTCGACACGCATTCACGAAACCGGTGCTCACGGCTGGGGTGCGGAAGGAGCTGACAGATGCCCTTGCGTATCCTGGGACGGTCCTTCCAGAGAGACTTGAACTCGCCGAAACCGGCGACGGTAGCGGCGTGCCTTCTGCGACTCCCCGTACCCGAACATGGCGAGCGCGAAATTCCGCTCCTCTGGCCGTGGGGCTCGCCGTACTCCATCCGTATCACGAACAATTACTTGTAGGCTGGCCGATGGACCTTTGCCGGTCACTGAGCTGGTACTCGTGTCTCGATCGACAAAAACGAACGGGACGCGAGGTTTTGATACTCTCGTCGTATCACCGCCTGTGCTGCACCATTCCGGGAGCTGTGACGTTGCCTCCAACGACGCTGCCGATGAGGTTGTCGTACTCGGACTGTCATCACTGGGGGTATCCCCGGAGACTGGCACGGACACCGTGATCCGCTCCTTTCCACCAAAATGTTCACGAACAGCGCGTGCCTCAGCTGCGTCTGTTCGCTCACCTGGACGCGGTCGATAGAAGATTTCACGAGGGCCCATGTGCTGACTGCGCGATTTGGATGCCTCCTCCCATGGCGCTGGAATGCCCAGAACCAGGTGCTGAGGACCCGCGCGAGCTCTAACCAGGGCCTCGAACTCTTGCCAGGCTCGTGGCGGCTCTACGAGCTCGTTCCATTGTTTCTCGCCAACTTGGGCTCGCATCGCTGGCTCTGCCGCAGCCAACTCCAGCACCGCTTCTACGAATCGCCTATCGTAGCCGTATTTCCTGGATAAGGTATCCGCGCTCCACTTGTTTGGGTCCTTGTTGTGCAGGTTTACTAGCTCTTCAGCGACTGCGGCCGGGACGGCCCGTGGTTTCCAACCCCAGTCTTTGGGCCTGCGACTTGATGCACCGCTGCTCGGTGGTCGTGGCACTGCTGATGACGACGATGATGACGCGCTACGATAACTATTTGCTCCGCGCCGTCGCATCAAGTCCAGCGCGGTCCCCAAGCGTGTCTCCGAAAGCACGGCCTTGGCAGGTGCTAGTGCTGCCGATCCAGCGGCGGCAGCGGCAGCGGCAGCGACAGGAACCGTCAACGCTCTGGAAACAACGTACCAAGACATGTTTTCTGCCACAAGCTTCCATCCAAGGGTCAGAGAAACAACTCAACTCTAGCTCAGAGCGCGGCTCTAGAGACTCTGCGACTGCTCTCAGCGCAAGCGTCGCGCAGCCTCTCGGACTCCGTTGACGCTTTTGTCAAGTGATGCCACTTACTGTCTCAACAAGGCGAACAGTCCCTTGTTCTATTCCAAGTCCGGTCTATCTACGCTGGTATGCTTCAGGGTGACGCTTTCGATCGTCTCGAAAACCAGGGGGTTCTTGGCGACGCGCTTCGACCAGCGCTGCCTGCAGCCTAAACTGGACAAGTATTCACTTGAATTCGGCAGCCGGTGAGAGCGCGGAACGGTGCGCGATGTACATAACGTCTCCAAAATCCTCTATTCGTTCTATTCGATGAGATGAGTAGGAATCTTGGCTGAGACATGCATCCGCATGAGGTGGGTTCGGGTTCCTGTCGAGGACCGATGGCCAAGTCAAGGATGCCGGCAAACTCCAGGCCCTACAGACAGAGCCTCCTGTGATCGTGGACGGATAAAGCAAAAGTCATTCCTAGCGTTGTGGAGAGAAGATTCGATTCAGATATTTTATTCGAATGAGCAGTGGCAACAAGCGCTAGGAACTTGTATGGTCACTGCACGAACCGGTATCGATACGGCGAAACGGTAGTCTGATGCCGGCATACCCGTCTCCCTCAAGATGCTTTCTTCCGTACCGCGAGAGTCTTCTCCAGTACCATTCGATTGCGACCCATGGTCATGCAAATATCGAGACGATCGGCGCCGTGTTCATGGTCAAGAGTCCAGTTTTGGCAAGTCCACATGGAGAACAAGTTCCAGACTAGTCACCTATTCATCCTACTTTCACAGGCGCTTCCGTCGGCCATGACCAAGAGAGCGGAGCCGCCTGTTTAGACCGTTGACGTTGCAAGCGTCATCGGATCGTGTCTCCGCCGCACCAGTGTATGCCAACGTTAGAGGCGCTTCAACTCGCTGGCGCGCCGCCAAGACCAGCTGAACGGGGCCCATTCACCATTGCGTCATAAGAAAGCAGCGTATTCCGAAGAACCATCCACCGACCGGTCTGTTTCCATGATGACGCTCATTTCATGATCATGAATGCGTTCTTGTCCTGGACGACCGAAGAGTCGAGCAAACCTACGCGACCGACACGACCAAGAACTGTCCCAGAAAGCCGCGCTGGCGAGGCTCTCTGTCTATCTCTTGGAAAAAGAAACCGAGACCAACCGGGTCCTTAGTTTAACCGATGTCGAAATTCATCCCGACCTTTTGCACACCCTGCACAAACTCTCTGCGCTGGAGTCTCAATCACGCCGGCTTTCCGAAGCGCATCCAGCAGACAATTCACACATTCAGCGACCGAGTGTTGATCCGTATCCAAGATGACCTCGGGTTGTTCCGGTTCCTCGTACGGGTCGTCAATACCAGTAAATCCACGGATGACACCTGCTCGGGCTTTCTTGTAGAGACCCTTGGGATCACGCTCTTCTGCGACTGCCAGGGGACATCGCACGTAGACCTCGATGAACGGGAGCCCACTGGCGGCATGAAGGGCGCGTGCCGCTCGACGGTCCGCCGCATAGGGCGAGATGAACGCCGCGATGCATACACAGCCTGCGTCTGCAAAGAGACGTGACACCTCCCCGATACGTCGAATATTCTCCGCCCGATCGGTGGCACTGAAACCGAGATCCTTGTTCAAGCCCATACGAATGTTGTCTCCGTCGAGACGATACGCAAAGTAACCCTGCTGCAACAACGCCTGTTCCAGAGCACAGGCGATAGTCGATTTACCGGCTCCAGATAGACCACTCAACCAGACTGTGCAACCCACCTGACCGAGGAGGGACGCCCGTTCGGCTGCTGAGACACTCCCATCGTGCCAGTAGACAGCACTGCGTGGTGCCGCTGTTTCGCCAACGTCTCCTTCAGCACAAGTTTTATCGTCCTGTGCGCCTCCAGCCATTCTAGTACCTCGTTGTTTCCGAGACTCGTCTCTAGACCTTATCACGTCCACCAATAAAGTAGAACAGGGGACACTGTTCTATGGATTCCGATTCGTCGAGCGAATACAACGACTGTTCAGGACACCGTTACGCGGTTCGTACGCGACGGGTGCCAAATTCGCTGTCTGGGCGAACGCATTTGGCGCGCCGATCCACCCGGACCGATTGAGCGCCCGTTCATGGCCTGCGATATATCCGACAGTGCATGATCCGCGGTTTTCGACAGCGTCAATCCTCGTCGTCAAACAAAGTTATTGGATTGACTAAAGAAGCGGCGTGGAAAGTCTATGGTTAGGTCTGTAGGTGAGTGCATCGTCGAACGTTCGATCACGATTGGATCGCATCGACGAGGTCGTCATGCTTAGTTATCTGGATTGAATGTGGGGCGTCGTTCGAACACACACGTGAACTTGTTCAGCGCTCGTTCGAGAACGAATCTGGTGTCTGGTTTATTGCCAGCGTCTGTCGTGTGCACGGACGCTTGTCTGGTAGCGGGTAGCTTCTTGTCTCTATGCAGTTAGGCTGGCGTGTCACAAGTCTTTTTTACAGAGGCCTCATGATTCAATGAATGCGATTTTCTGCGTTGCTGTCCATAGCGTCATTCGTTCGACTCCGTCCTTGGCTGGGAAAGCGCCGTTCATGGGTGCATGCATTGGGTCGACCATCCATGCCATCGTTGTCGGCCAAAAAAGAACCAATGTCTATCATCGATCATTCATTCCGTGTCACTAAATCTGGATGAATGCTCTTTGGAACCACAGATGAACTTTTGATGCAACCAGAACTTTTCCCCAACAAGATCATCGATCTCTAGCGCTCCTTGCATGAACTCGTTGAGGACTGTTTGGGGCCAGACTGATATCGATGCTCGCTAATGTTTACGATCTGCTTATTGTTGTTGTTGTTGTTGTTGTCGTCGTGGACGAGCGTTGGGTGGCGCTTGGAACGCGGCCGACGTCGTACCCGAACCGGCCAGTGAGCGCGTGCATCGATACTCTCCTGCCAAACGAACAACATATGGATAAAATCGATCAGTTAAGTGCCTCCCAGCGGGCAGAACTGGAGGATCGAGTAAAAAGTGAGATGCTTCGGCAAGCCTTTCAGGATCTCGTGCAGCGAGTCACGGAGAAGTGTTTTGAAAAGTGTGTGACCAAGCCGAGCTCCAGTCTCACGTCTGGAGAGCAAACCTGTTTGGCCAAGTGTGTGGACCGGTACATTGAAGCGATGGGTGTTGTCAGCAAAGCCATGGTGGAACGACAACAACGTTCATGATAGAAGCATATAGGCTTTGTTGCAGTGGAGACGGTGGTGTGGCCAAGACAACGTGCCGCTGAGACTGGGTACGAGTGCCAGCGACGACGACGCACTTTCTATGCCGGCTGGGCAAGTGCCGGTGGCAAAATTCGCGGCTCGTTATTCTAGTCATCAATCGCCGCGTTGATATTGGCGATTCAGAGAGAGGACTCGGTTGTGCTGACTGGATCTTCGTGGAAAGCGCGACCGCTCACACTCCTGGACAACACGCAGCGGCGGGTCCTTTGGTGTCAGCAGCGGCCCGGGTGACCAATCTATTCTTCAAGTCAAACCTTGACGCTGGAGACGCTTCGTCGAACAGAGCTCGACATTCAGATCTATGGAATGCATAGGACCAGGAGAGGCCCTACTCATCTGGCGAGTGGAGCTTGACGAGCCAGCTGATACAAGGCAGCGCTAACTCTATCATAGGCCCCTATTCGAACACTCTTTAGGTGTAAACGAGTTCGAGAGCACGCCTAGAGCTCTTCCAAGAGAACACGCCCCGACAGACTGTCCTGCAAGCACCATCTTATCGCCCGAAATGGATCGTTTTCATCAAAAATCCTCCCAGGTCTGCACATGCTACTTGAGAACCTCACGCTCCGAACAGGCTCCCTTGAAGGGTCTGATCATCCCACAACGCTTGCACGATCGCAAGGTCACTTGTGTTCATCGAATAAAACCATCAAACGGGCAGCATGCGTCCGTGATTCTTGAGCCAAGCACCAAACGCAGCGCAACATTGACTCGCCTCCAGCATCCCGTCGCTGCGCCAGTGCCACGGACACGTCAACATCGAAACGTTTTCGAATGGTGCGCGTTGTGTGGACTCTGCTCCCCGAGATGCCACTCGAAAGAACATGACTTCTAACTATAGAGAAGGGAACCTGCAAACCATGCAGCTCGAACCACTTGAGGCACGTTCCGTTCAACGCCATTCGAGACGACCGCTGCTCGACCGCGAGCCCCAGCGCTCGACTCGCCTCTGCAGGTTAGCGACGCTCACCTGGTCCGTCAATGTTTCCAGCCCCTGTACCAATCAAGAAGAATCAACTCATCACTACGAAATATATATGATTGAGGTGGACGGTACGAACGGACAATGAAACCCTCAAGGCTAGAACAACCCCTGCCTCGCACGCCTCGTCACCGTCTGTCTCTCGTCCCAGACTCCAGTTTCGTATACCCAAACTTGTAGTCCATCCATTCCGAATCGATTCTTTCCTTCAACCCCTACATATATATCGAAGCAACCCGTCTCTGAAACGAAGGCTAACACCTGAACGCGCTGGCCACAGGCGTCGCGGCACCTGCCGGCCGTCGTCGTCGCGCTCGCTCGGTACCCAACGAGTTTGCCTGGAGTTGTCTGTGATCGCGCAGCGTCTTGTGCAGACGGACTTCGTAACCATCGACTCGTCATTACACCGCTAAAGTGATTGCGTTGCTCTGGCTGGTAAAGTAGGTGCGATATAAACCTGGGTTGATTTTGGACGACGGAAGACTGCGTCGTCGTTCTGCAACCATGGTCATCGGCGGGCTGAAACATATCCAACAAGTGCCAGAGGCACTTGACCTCATCGACATTGTACTGTCACAAACGCAACGCAAGACGCCGACAGTGGTACATCCGGGCTATCCGATCACTCGGATCAGGACGTTTTACATGCGCAAGGTGCGCTACGCTCAGTCCTGCTTTCACGAGCGACTCTCTCGGGTTTTGAGCGATTTTCCAATTCTCGAGGAACTCGAACCTTTTTATGCGGATCTATTGAATGTGCTTTATGATCGGGATCATTATAAGCTAGCCTTGGGACAGGTCAGCCGAATTCGCAGCCTTATTGATAGTTTCGCGCGCGACCACGTCCGTCAGCTCAAGTATGCGGACTCGTTGTATCGAGCGAAATGTCTAAACGAGCAGCGCTGGGTCGAATGTGTACCACAGTGAAGCACTTGCGTCCTGCTTTGGCCTATCTGGAGCAAGTACGGCAACACATGGCCCGGCTGCCTAGTATCGACCCGGCTACGAGAACCCTGCTGATTGCCGGCTACCCGAATGTGGGCAAGTCCTCGTTCCTGAACTGCATCACGAAGGCTGATGTCGATGTGCAACCATACGCCTTTACCACCAAATCGCTTTTCGTTGGCCATATGGACTATCAGTATCTGCGTTGGCAGGTGATCGACACGCCTGGCCTGTTGGATCACGCGCTAGGACGAACGCAACACCATCGAGATGCAGTCTATTACGGCATTGGCCCATCTCGAGGCAGCGATCCTTTTCTTTATGGATCCCTCAGAGACCTGTGGCTTTCCGATCACTCAGCAGCTGGCTTTGTTGCGCTCGTTACAACCGTTATTCTCCAAAAAGCCCCTCCTTCTCGTCTGTAATAAGACTGATCTCGGTTGGGAGGAGTCTCTCGAGCCATCGACCTGGGCAGAGATTGAGCAAACGGCCAAGGACTTGGGTGCTGAGATCATGACCACCTCCACCATGGGCCAGGACGGTTATGCCAGCGTGTTTGCTGTCCGAAACCGCGCTTGTGAACGGCTTTTAGCATTGCGTGTTGCCAACAAAGTCTCCAGTCGTCAGAGCGATGCAATGCTTCACCGCCTGCATGTCGCTGAACCAACCTCAGCACGTCAGCCGCAGATTCCCGAGTCAGTTCAGCGAAGCCGTCAAGCAGCGCTCCTGGGTGCTCCCAGCATCAACGGAGATGGCTCGACAGCACCTGAAACGCCCACGGAAGCACTTCGAATGACTCGACAAACTGAGCGGGATCGAGAGCGAGAGCTCGGAGGCGCTGGTGTCTACTCCATGGATTGGCGCAAACACTACGACCTAGCCGAGCCCGAATGGCGTTACGATTTCATCCCGGAGATTGTCGATGGCAAAAACATCGCAGACTTTATCGACCCAGACATTCAGGAGCGTCTGCTTGCTCTCGAACAGGAAGAAATGGTTCGTGAAACCACCTCGAATGCGACATCGGGAACACCCCTCGATACGAGTCCGCTAGAGGATGCCTTGGTCGACGCGGAGGTGCAGCTCGTTCGCGAACAGGCTCGCCAGCAACGACATCGTCGCCAACAGCATGCCGCTCGTGAGCGAACGCTTCGGCCCAAACTCTCTCGACGAGCACGTCTTGGCATTCGCAAGTCAACCAAGACCAAAGACTCCTCGATCGCCAATACAGCACGACCATGGAACCGGCCCGTCGCAGCGAATACCAAGCGCCCACGGCATACGGCGCTGCCTGTACTTGGCCATCGACCTCATCCGACACTGGGCCAGCAACTCGTTCCCGCGGGACTCAAGGATGCAGTCCAAGCTCGTCACGCCCAGAAACTGATCCAACGAACCCTGCGACGAGCGTTCGGTGGACGCGAACACCGTCAAGGCGAGTCTGATCGTTTCATCGGTACCCGCAAACCGAGGCACCTTTTCGCGGGTAAGATGAGTCTCGGAACTCGCCACCATCGCTAAAACGATCCGCTCTTTACTCCTGTTTGATTCGAGCCGCTGGGTTACCCATAATCCGACGAGCCGGGTCAATCTGAGCCCGTCGACAGGCCGCGTACGCTTCCACAGTCCCGCGACACGTCTCCGAGACGCCCGTCGAGTCTCGCCGAGCACACTCACTCAACGCTCGAGTTGGATCAGGGTGCAAGCGCACACACTCCGAGTCCGAAAGACAGCGAACCATGCGCTCAAAGAGCTCCCGACACGAGGACGACATGGTGCGGTTGCCCAAGGTGACCGCTCCACCAAAATGAAGCGCTCGCGCTGCTCCTCCGCGACGGTATCGAGAGAGAGAACCCTCGGTCTGGACCAACGCGACCTAGTTTGGGTGCTATTGGTGTTTGTTTGTCAAGGCCACTTGGTCGGGCGCTGTGCTCGTGATATCACTCCAGCGCCTGTTCCGGAACGTTCGAGTGCTCGTTGGGCCAACTGCGCCAGAGACGACGCGCTCGAGATACCCAGTGCTTCTTCAGCACCACCAGGTCGCGAGGTCATCCCACTGTCCAGAGGTGCTGTTCGATCCGCGCCTGTGTCAGCCTTGTTCCAAAGTGGGTCCAGTCCTTGCTCCGTCATCGTTGCGAACATGGTGCTGGTCGGAACAGGCACGTTCGGGTTGACCTGCTCGATTCGTATGCAACAGTCTCTGCCAGTTGCGTTTGAACCAATTGATCAAACTGTTGAGCGACGAGAACAACTGATCTCGCAAACGATATCCTGATGGAGTCAAGGTAATCGGTTCGTAGAACACGGTCGACCGTCCTGGTAGGTAGGCAAACACCAAATGTGCGGGTCGCTGTCGACTGAACGCAAGTCGATAGGGAATGCCGCTCGGAGAGGCAGCTTTCTCCTGCCGAAGCAATGTCTGGAGGGCCTCATCTCCTTGTTCGTTGTTGTTGTTGTTGTTGTTGAGCACAAACTTGGGATGTTGGGTCGCTTCGAGGGCATGCTGCACCACCGGTTCAATGTAGCGAGCGAGGACCTCATCGAGGTCGTCGTACAACTCCGTACCGAGACGAAGACGCCAATGCCGTGGCTGCTCCGTCGCCAACGGTACACGAGCACCAGCAGCTGCTGCGGTCGTTCCATCGAGAACTTGTTCCACCTCTAAATCAAGATGAACGATCGGTGCCTGCTCATGAATTTTGAAAGAGGCACAGAGTGCCTGCGGTTGTCGCGAGGACGGCCGAAAACACACCGCTCCGGGTGGTGCTGTGGCGAGTTCTGCAACGGCCTGCCGACCGCTGATAGGGCGATACGAAGGATGCCGAAGCAGACTCGTCGGGAGAAGACTCGTCGCGCGCTGCAGGACGAGTGCTTGTCTGGACTGAACACTCGCTGCACTCGTTGTTGTGGATGTCGTCGTCGTCGTCGCTGCTGCTGGCTCCGTTGGCGCAACCAACGGCACCCGAAAAGGCATCTGCGAGACCTGCGTTGCAACGGCTGCCAGGTCTGGTGGTAATGGTTCCAACGGCATGAGCTGCACTTGGAGAGTTTCGCCACTGACCGCTTGAACGCGCAGCGGCAGTACTGTCTCTGACGCAAGAACGGACGCACTCACAGACGGAGCACCAGGGTCGTTACTTGTTCCCGGTCGCAGCGATGTCGGCAGCAGCGACGTCGCCCTTGTCTGCTTCTGGATCTGCTGCCACACTGCGGCTATTTGAGTGGACTCTATGCGTCCGGGGAGGACATCGCTCGCCCCAGAGACGCCAGTGGCCACAAGACGACAATGCCATGCCGTTCCACGCTGAACTGCTCGGCCATCGTAGGCATGAACGCGAGTACCGTAGCCAAAAAGACGTTCGTCCAAGCCGGTACAAGCATAGAAGAGCGCCTTGTCCTGAAGCGACACCCGCACCTGGCGCCAGTCGGCAAACGGATGATGAAACTCACACTCGATCAAAAAGAGCGTATGGCGCTTACGTCCATGACCAGCCTGTTCCAGATAGGTTGCATACCCAGGCAAGTCGAGTTCATCCATGGCTTCCGGATGCTCTAGCAGATGGAGCACCAACACAGACGCTGGTGTTGATGCCACTCGTTTTGCATCCCAGTAGGCTGGGTCGCGCTCCCGAAGCGACTCGAGTGCAATCTTGGTGGCCAATGCTTCGTCTGCTGGATGAATGCGCGTGTCGTCCGAGTGGTCTCCAGGCCGAGTCCGTCTGAAACCCAAGCCCGCCGCTTTCGCAACGCCAACTGCTTCCTGAGCTCGTTCGGCCGGCGATACACTCGCTAGCGGACGCTCCCGAGTAGCATCACGAATACGGAGAAAGGCGAGCAACGACTCCGCTACCCGAGGGGTCACTGCACCACTGCGTTGTACTGCTTGGCGCGAGAGCGACCGGCACGAGCCCATTCGGGCCGCTTCCGTATTGCTTTCCAAGAATGGCGAAGAATACCGACGCCTTACGAATACCCATTCCCGGAGCAAAATGCATCATTGGGCGAAGATGGACTGTAACGAAGCAGCAAGTTCAGGATCGAGTCCGACACTCGCTATCGCGTGGCGAAGCGCTCGTTCTACAGCGACCAGACGGTCGCTTGGCTCGGTTAACATACCATCCACATCAAGGTCATATGCCGCGCTTCCTCGTGGCACGGAATGCTCGTAGGAGGAGGCCTCTGCGGCTGCGTCCGGGCTCATCGAAGACACCGTCGAGTCAAATGATCCGAGCGACTTTTGTCGCTGACGTTCCTGGAGTCGCAGGAGTGCACCGAGCGCAGGCTCGCTAGCGATGGTTGCGTAGACAGCGAGCGGCTCCTGACACAATCGCGCTAGACCAATGGCTATTCGCAACGGACATAACGTCACATGCTGGGGGGACAGGACCACCCAAAGGTGCTCGAACGGCCTTGGTCTTGGCGTACAGTCGAGCCACATCATCGTCGAGTCGACGCACGAGCGCTTCGAGCGGTCTGCGTACCCTGCCTGTAGATGCGTCGACTGCGGCCTCGTTGGAGCGCAAGCGACGCTCCAGATCTCGCAGATGGTCGTACAGGCAGAGACTGGCTGCATTGACCCCAATACTGCTGCCGCTACCGACGCCAACAACAACACAGTCCCGCCGTGAATGTCGTCGAAGAAAGCGTTCCAGCGTATCCCGAACGGTGGACGGCAACGGAGCGCGCTGCAATGCTTTCGTCGAGACCGAAGCGTCGCCACGACCATCCGCAGTCGCGCTGTCTCCGTGAGCGACACTCGAGCCCAGGGTTGTCCGCTGCCAGAGCAGGCGCTCATCATTGGATAGCCAGCCTTGACCCCCGAGTCGAATGGCATCGAGAACTTGTCCGTAGGCGTCGAGGGCGACTCCAAATACCCAACGTCCCGACCTGATTCGATCCGAAGACGAGCGAGGAATGCTTTCCGGGCCAGCGCCTTGGACCTGGTCGGTGACCACAAACGCCAGGACAAGTCCAGCTGCAGTCTCTGCCAAAACTCCCTGACGATCCCGATGCGGCAACGGTTGGTCATGACCCCAGCCGGCACCGCCAATGACCAACTGACGTTCGAAAGCGACCGTGGCCTGCCATACAGAGCGAGGCGCGTGCCTCCTCGCGAAGACTCGACAAGAGTTCATCGAGCAGCGGTGGCACCAGCCACACGGCCATGAGCTGCTCCGTAAGCATCGCTTTGCGTGCTGCATTCCACTGTTGGGCCGACTCAAAGAGCTTATCGCTCAAAAGGGCTCGTTCTAGAATGGATTCGAGTTCGGCCCAGTCTGCTGCTGGCAATGTGCATTGCATCCGTTCAACCAGGCCAAGTCGTTCCGCGTGCATAAACAGGGCCATTTCGGTTGGCTGTAACGTGGCTACGGAGAGGTCGCGCACCGCACAGTACGGACGAAGCGGGTCCAATACGTCCAGGTCTTGGAGCGCCCGTGAACTCGGTTGTACTTCAAGCCGTGCCCTATCGCGCAGTTTGGTCCGGACGAAATGCCGAAGACGTGGATGAGCTGCATAGAGTGCTCCAGCGACCTGTCGGATGTAGAACAGCGGACGTTCGCCATGGTGCGCTGTCTCGGGACGAGCACGCTGCCACTGTTCAAGCAACTGGTCTAACGTGCGTTTGTTCGGCTGATCTGAAGGCTCTACGACTCGACTGCCACCAGAGAGAACATTGGCCGCCAGGTCCGCGCAACGAAGACCATAGAGTGCTTCAACATCAATCTGATGGGCTCTGACCCAGGCCATGGCTATATGGAGTGGGTCCCGTCGCGAAGGACGACACACTCCAGGACGATGCCGATGCGACTCCTGCTCGAGTCGAGACGCAGTATCCGCTGCTTCGGGATCCGGTCGACACCAAGTGCCTTGCTTGCGCAGTTGTTCCGTTGGCGTTCGCCCTAGACGACTTGGGGAATCTCTGAGACGAGTCGGAGGTTGGTGATGATGATGGTTGTGGCGGCCTCAGCAGCATCGACGACGACGACGACGTATCAACAACGGTTGCTCCAACCTCGAAACGACCTGGTGACGCATGCGCATGCTCATGAGCATGGTCGGGTAAAGTCGTCGCCTGCATCGGATGCTGCATCGCCATTGTTCCGTGGTTATGAATGACGGCGGGATGATGCTCATGGTCCTGTTCAGAACGCTGCGGAACAGCATCTTCGGCATCCGAGCTCACCAACTCGTTTGTAACCGAGCCCCGATGCGAATCGAGGTTAGCAGCGTCCTCGTCGTGCTTGTTGGATTCCATCCGAGAGAGCTGATGACGCAGTCGAGCGTACTTGTCTACATCAAGAAGCATCTCTCGCCGAAAGGCCCCCGAGGCCAACATGAACAACTCCTGCTCCTCGTGCTCCTCGTACCAGTCCATGAGCCGTCGTTTCTGTTGAAGGAATTGGAAGTATCGCCGATCCCATTCAAGCGCTCGCCAGAGACGAGTCCAATCACCAACGAAATGAGCTGGTGTCTCCAATACCGGCTTCCGTTGTCCATCGATGTTGCTTGCATCAAGTGGCGTCAGCAAGTCTGGTTCCAGATACTCTCGTCGATACATGGCAATGTGCGCAACATCGAGATGCTCCAGATGCAGAAACCGCAACAGATACGCGACCTGATCGACAAGCGCTGTCTCCGATGCAAGGGTCTCGGATGAACGACGAAGGTCTGCCAAACCATTCGTCACAATCCATTCCGCCTCGTAGCGAATATCGCTGTCGTCCATGATCTCACGAGGTAGTGGGCGTCCTGTCTGATCGCTTCCCAAGTGATACAATTGGGTGTATTCCGGTATATCTAGCGCTCGAATGGCATCATCGCGAGTCGTTGCATACAGTTCTGCCAACATCTCGGACTGCTCAACCGACAGGACAGGCGAGCGAGTCGTCTTCGAGCCATCTTGGTCCTGATCAGGAGTCGAGCTGGTTTCAGGGGGCGCCTCGGCTGGCCAGGTGTCCAGCGAGAGCGCTTGTTCTACCTCGCTTGGCTCGTCAATGCCTAGGTTGTGTAGCCAAGAGCGAATCTGTTCGGGATCACCATGATAGAGGAGCGGCTCTCCACAATAGTCGGAGAGCGCCTCGGGGTCTCCGAACAACTCTCGCAAGATCGTCACCGCGTAGGTGTCGACGCCAGCAGCTGACCTCCCCGAGCGCGACGCTTTCAGGACAGCACGTGCTCGTTGGCGAGCCAGACGCCGACGCCGACGACCAGCTTCTCCATCCCCGTAATCAATAAAGTCTTCCAAATCATCGTCAACAGTCGTCATCCTCATCTTCACTGACAACCGACTCCTCTGCCGATTGCAGTGATGCCGCTTCAGCATCATCGGCGCCTTGTGGTGCGGATGCTGTCCCAGGCTCAGTACCGAGTTCATCTTGGAGCACGTCTGTTGGGAGCGTCAGAGGAGTCCCCTCTCGTGATGCCTCCTCGGAAGCGGACTCTAGGTCAGCAGCTTGGCGAAGTCTTCGTCGACGACGACGTCCTCCATCGGAGCGCACGTGTCGCTCTGGAATGGTGACACCTGCCTCTCTCAAGAGTTCAATATCGCCTTCGGCAAGTTCAGGACTTGCTCGATTACGTTTCCGCTGACGGATGCCAGCATCAGGAGCGTCTCTAGCGATCGATGTCGATAACTGGTCCCCGATGGAAGCAGTCCTTCTCGACATTGTTTGCCAATGTCTCTGGCGGTGCACTCGACTCGTTCACATCGCTCTTTGCGTCATGAAGCAAGCTGTCTGCCTCTTCTGTTTTTCTCGTGGAGGCACTCGGTACATCGGTGCTGGAGGCTATGGATTCGGCATCTTCTTGGTCGATGCGTCGCCATGGCCGTCTACTTTGCGCAGCCGTTGCTGCCATGGACGCTGTCTTCCCAGCGGTCAGTGCCTGCTCCCTGAAATCATCATCATCATCATCATCCGTACCGTTTGCTGATGAGCTGGTATGCTTCTCAGGGGTGTCCCCCCGTGGCTCGAGGTCTGCAGGGGACAGGTCGCGCTCCTCAACCGTGTCACCCTGCTGTGCCGATGATGAAGGCAGCTCTGTCTCGTCGTCACGAGAAGGTGCTGTACTCATTTCGATTCTAGCGTTCAAGTTCTCGTCTTCGTACTTCCAACTTGATGCGTTCCCTGCCGTTGCGCTCCCTGACAACCGTCTCACAGCGAGAGCGGGGTGATGTCCCTCAAAAGCCAGCACCAAACTCGCTGGTGCTCAAGTTCCGGAGCAGCAGTGCACCAACACGTCCACTGAAAGGAACTGGAGACGTCCTTCTAACAAAAGCTTCGATCACACTCACAACGACGAATGAAACGTTCCACTTGAGGGCGTTCTCCAGTACCTTGGCTCGCTTGCGAACTGGGACACCACGGTTGGTTTCGAGACTCGTCCCCGAGTCACTCGACAAAGAAGCTCGCTTCACGTAGGTCTTTACGGTCACGAGCAAAATGGCTTCACGATAAAGCCACCAAGCCTACGGGTTGATTTCGAACGTCCCTGCGGAGTCAACGATATCGAGTGTCGAACACTGACAAAGACGAGGGCCGAAATGAACGCGTCGAGCCGCGGGGCTGGTCGTCAACCCAAACGCCCCTGTTGAGCGACAACCTCCTCCGGTGGCGAGACCAATGCAGGATCGTCTACAAGGTCGTTCACCGTATCCAATGGTGGATATGAATACGGCTTGGACCCTAGTGGAAGAGGTTGCACGGACTATAGCCGCTCGTTGGCAGTGCTCTGAGACCCACTACGTCGACTGGGACCACGAGGCTGTTCAGTCTGGGACCGCAGTTCTGGCCGAGGACGTCGCTGCACCTTGGCCGATGCCTCGCTTTGATGCAGCCCTGAAGGATGGATACGCTGTTCGGAGTGCAGATTTAGCATCAGACACGACGCTATGTTGCACGGCGCTGCAAGTCGCAGGCCAAGAGACCTGGCCTTTGTCTGTGGTCATGGAACCCGGCACTTGTGTCTACGTGACGACCGGAGCTCCTTTACCCCCGGGTGCCGATGCAGTCGTTCCAGTCGAGTATGTACAGATTATTTCGTCGGCGTCGTCATCAAAACAAGGTGCGTTGGGACCTGTCCCAAACCGAACAGAGCCTTTCTACATCCGTCTAGAGGGTCTGACGTCGATCCCCGCTGGCTACGAAGTGCGTCGACGAGGTCTTGACGTTCCAGCCGGCCAAGTTGTCCTGCGTCGTGGCCAACGCCTGGGCCCCGTTGAACGCAGTGTGCTCTGTAGTTTCGGTATCCAAGAACGCATTCCGATTGGTCGTCTTCCTCGGGTGGCCGTGCTCTCCACCGGCAGCGAACTGGTCGAGGCATGCACTCCATCGTCCAGTGTATCATCGAGTGCAGTCTATGATTCGAATCGTCCACTGCTGCGAGCGCTTCTACAGCGCTATGTGCCTGCGTCTCATATTCTTGACGCAGGGATTGCTGCTGACCACCAAGTGTCCGGGAAGCTGAAGGCGTTGCTCGGAGATCCCTTGATCGACGTGCTCATCATTAGTGGCGGCGTCAGTATGGGCCTCAGTGATGTTGTCAAGCCACTTCTTGCGGACCTGGGCCAAATTCGCTTTGGTCGACTGCTCATGAAACCTGGAAAACCGATGACTTTTGCAAGCCAAGCCGTGGATGACGATCGACCGTGGATGGCCTTTGCGCTTCCTGGAAATCCAGTGAGCTCGAGTGTCTGTTTTGCACTACTGGTTGCACCAGCAATACAGCTCGTCAGTGGTGTCCCTCGAGAACGAGCCTATCCACGACGTTTGGTCGTTCGTCTAGCAGAAGACGCCTATCCGGATGCAGAACGTCCAGAGTTTCAGCGAGCTCGACTGATCGAGCCGCTGACGATGACCGAATCGAACACCACTGCACCAGTTCAGGCTACTGCTGGAAAGCGCACTGCTGCTGCTGCTGCAGTGGCGGGTTTGGATACCTGGCCAGATGCCGTGAACGCGCTGGCATATTTTCCACTCGCGTCTACTGACTGGTGGCCAGTCGAGTACACGCCTACAGAGCATGGTTGATGCGGATGTTTTGGTTTATCTTCCGGCTGGGAAGAATCCTATCCCAGCTGGCACCCTTGTTCATGCGTTTGCACTAGAGCATTCATTGTAGATGAATGGAACACGTGCACTCAGTAGGTCGTTGCCACGTGGCCCTGGACAAGCGTCTCGATCGTTTTCGATGCCGACTTGGAGACAACACCGCATCTGGGGCGATGGTTGATGATAACTCCTCTGAGACAGCACGTTTTACGGGAGCGGTTGGGCGTCTTCGAGGACCATCACCGTAGCGTATTTCGGCTGTGCTTATTGCGCGGTCGTCGTTGCCTGCATCTTCATGGGTGTATGCTGAGCTGCATCCGCTCCTTGAGCAAGTCTCTCGTTCCCGGCTAGATGGTCGTACTCCATAACAAGGAGCTGGTGAGAGAGACACCGACCCATTCATGGGTAGCGTGGTTCAACAAGCCCAATGGAAACACACCTCTTCTACGCTCATACGTATTCGGAGGATGCACGAGGCATTCCATTCGCGACATGAACCGCTCGTCCGCAACGATGCTCCTGAGCCGAACAAACACCATTCATTCCTTCAAAGATTTCGTTTTGCTGTATTCAGTAGGGAGCTCGCTTGCTCGCTCTCTCCGCGGATGTCTCTATCGCGTTCCTGGCATTGACCGAGCCGTGCATTCCAAAACGCAACTGGCAACCGTTGGGTTGTATCGATGTTCATGCTCGATCGAAACAGATGCTCCATGAAGCGTAACCCATGACAGCAGGTACCCGTTGAAGTGCAAGGCGGACCATTTGCCGTCACTGCAGAGATAGGAGTGCGTCCACCGATTCACCAAGACGGAACGGATTCCTTTCGGTAGAGGTCGCTAGAGAGGATCGTTTCCGCCGGGAACACACCTCCAGTGGAGGTGCCGGTTCGTCTTCACGCCTATCGACGACATCCGAGTCGGAGAGCGCTACGTCGCTACATGAGGCTCAAGTTGTTGCGTGAACACTGCCATAAGCCACAAGCCTGCCAGCAGCAAGGTGTGGAGAGCCAGCAGTGCTCTCATTGCCAACCGCAAAACGCGAGCACCCGCCTGATGACGATGACCGAGCTTTTGAATGAGGATTTCCGCGAATAACTGGAACATATGGGCCCCATCGAGGCCAACTGCTGGAACAATATTGACCAGACCGAGTCCTAAAGATACCAGAAACAAATATGCGAGCAGTTTCTCGACACCATGGAGTACGCAACGTTCAATGAATGGCTCTTTGGCTCGCCGCTGATAGTCACTGAGGCGGATATCACGCAAGACGCATTCTAGGGGTTCATCGAACCAGAGCACTTGGCGCGTGGCGGTCAGCGCTGGGTCGGTGTCAAGTCTCGCGACGGCCTTTGGCTGCTCAGTCTGCTGTGTATCTCGAGAGCGCGTCCAGCGCGGGCGTTCAAATACCAGATAATGCCATTGTGCTGATGGACGCGTCAGGACACAGTCGGTTGCCACAACTTCCTGTGTAAACGAGGGCGACAAGTCTTGTTCCGCGCCAACTAGACTCGCCCGGTCTGCAAATGAATATCCTTTCGCAAGCGCCCGATATGCTTGCCATGGTGAGACCTCATGGGCGAAGCGGATTCGCTGACCATCAACGGCGACCAGACGACTCTCTGGCTCGATGACAGGGTGCCAGAGCGACTCGGGATGCACCCAGGTGACCACAGCGCCCTGACCATCGTCGGCAAAGGCATAGCCAGCGAGCTGCGCAAGCAACGGTAACAAGCTCAGCAGCGCCAGTGCAACGAACGCCTGCGACCAGACTTTGTACACAGCCGGCCGCATAGATACGCAGCTGTCGTCGAGGATCCAGACGAGCCAAGACGCCCGGATGCAGTCGAATATAGGCACCGGGAAAACAAGCAACGAGAAAGAGGCCCAGATGGGTCATTGGTACTGCCTCGAGGGTCGCTGCCAACGCATGGCCCAGCTCATGAATGAATACAGATAGGCCAATGGCGATGACGAGAAACACCAGATCGTGTGGATGAACGGAGTGACAGGCGCTATGAAGGTGCTTCTGTACGTAGCCCAAGGAGCGTGATCCCGTTTGCCAAGACAACACCCTACGCTGGACAACAAGACGCTGTTACGGATCTGTCCAGCGACTCCAGTGACGTTGCATGGGACTCGATTGGTTCGTCGCGCACGGTCGGCAGTGCTGTCTCGGTCATCCAGTGGACGACTTGATCATCACGCCGAACAGAGCTACTCATGATTACTTCATCCATAGGCCATTTTTCCAACACGCTTTTCCGATCAGAACTTGCTTGTCGCATCGATCCTTGCGTCCCGACCAGCTTGACTGACGATCTCAGGTTCGGCACGCGAGCAGCGACGGAACGCTTCTCGACGGTTCGCATCGATGACCGCCCGACCAACACAGGGGTGACTGGTGCCCATACCAGGGCGTGTGGACTGCCTACTCGTATCCACTGCAAATAGGAGAATAGGAGCCAACCCAGCCAGAGACATCCAATCATCAACGTTAGGTAAGCACCGAGCTCAAAACCGAGACGAATCGCATGAAAGAGAGACCTTTCGAAACGACGCATTGGACGAGACCTGCTCGTCTGTTGGCTTCTCGAGCGAGACTCGTTTGGTTCCGAAGCATTCTCCGCGGTCATAAACTGATGCTGATAGAGGAAAATGCCAAGCGCCCAGGTCATACGGTGACGATTCAGCCAAGCGGAGAGTCGACGACTCGACAACGAGTCGATTCCTTTTCCCAGGATAAACAGCAACAGCCAGCATTGAAACGTGAGCGTCAGCAGTGGCCAAGCGTTCCCCATCCTCACCAGACTGGCTCGAGTGCTCTACCAAGTGCGACGTTCACCGACAAGGTTCGCTTGAACGCATCAAACCCGCGTGGCGAAGCGTTTGTCAAGCCAGTTCTCTGCTGAACACCCGCGGACGTCTTTGTTGCTCGATATTCGCGTCCGTGAAGCTGGGCAAGTCTTTTGCTCTTGAGTCACGTTCGACCGACAGCGTGCAATCTCCGACCGCTGGCCACGGCCGACAAGTCTGGCGTCGCCAACCCGAACCTGCCACAATCCGAGCTTCTGTCGCTACCCCTGGAACCAGTGCAAGCACAGGTACACTGTATCGTTCCACAGAGTCGTCCCGCTCGACTGAACGCGGTGACCCACTTGGACAGCGTGCTCTCCACGCCGCTATCACCCGAACGACTTTTCAAAAGAAACGTTTTCCCGAAAGATAGGTCTTAATCAATCGAACGTTGACGTTCTTGACGAGGCGTGAAAGAAACCAGCAGGTTTCAGATCGTTTCGGTTGGTCTCTTGGGGCCTCGTCCCGTCCGCTCCACTAGTAGCTTGGTAGGTGGTTCGACGAGGCTGCGTTCCTCACGTCGCCCGTTCAGAAGTGAAACACTCCAGCTTCCATATATGATCCACTTGATGCTCAGTGAATATCGACTTTCTTCTATCTTGGTCTACCAATAAAGCTGGCCTGTGAGACGTAAACGACTCGAGTAGACAAACAAACGGGTTGTGGCAACGTCTTGAGTCTCCGTTGGGCCATGGCTTGGACCCGAAGGCTCGTAGCGACTCCGCTGCGGTTGCCCCTTTGTTCGAAACAGAAACGTTCGTGCCCGAGACCAAACGAGTGCTATAGTCTTGAACGTTGTTTGTATTATTTTGCTTCATAGGCGCTCACTATCTGAAAGTACAGTATAGACGAGGTTCCAGGGACTCTGTAGGACGAGCGCTTGACAGAGACCTGCAGTCGCACTGGTGCACGTGAGCATCGCCAGGAGAACGAGACCATACTGTTCTTTGGGTGCTTGACGCTTGGACTTCAGTCGATCAGCAGTTGGGTTCGCCACGACCTAAAGTGGTTGGTTGCTGGTACTGCTCATGTCGATGCGACGTGCTCGTCGTTGGGGCTATTTCCTCACTGGGGCAGTGGCGGTGGCAGGCGTGACCTACTTCGCTTGGGGAACGCTTCGACGCTGGTTGGAGAAACGGGAACTCGGATGGAGCCCGCTCAGCTGAACGTACAGGTCTGGGATCCTCTGACTCTAGCCAACGGGACGTCTCCTCCCTGGCGCGTTACGGTGGCGACCTTCACTTGGCGAGCCGTGCCGAACCAGGACGTTCCCTCCTCGGTAACCTCAGCGTTTCAGGTCTTTCGCCAGCAATATGAAACCAACAAACGAACCATGACTGCAACGATTCTCTCGCTTTGTGGACTTTTGCAGAATCGTCTGGAGCGTTTCTTCGACACCGATGGGATCATTCGCAAACTGCGAAGCGAGTCAACCGCTATCACAAGTCGTGACGCGGCCTCCTCGAGCTGCACCGAAGAGCGTGCCATACAAACACTATGGAAGCAGTTGACGGTCCTGTCGTTGACACGGGTGCTTGCATCCGCTTATGTGTATTGCCTGCTCCAGGCGCTGGTATGCATTCAGGTGAATCTCCTTGGACGATACCTAAGTTTGGCCACGGCACTGGCTCGCAGCGAACGTTACGGACGCCGCCCCGACTCCTCTAGTCCGCTTCCAACGGAAGCAGCGTTGCTCACTGAGCTGTTGGCGTTACCAGGTGCAAGCCAGGCGCAACCATTGCGTCAAGTACAGCGTGCATATTTGCGGGTCGCTCGCAAACTAGGAGAGGTGAACTTTCTGGAAACATTGGTAACCAGAAAGCTCATGCGAGCGATGCGATCCGAACTTGACGAGAGGGACTGGGACCTGCAGACATCACTTCGAGTCAGTGACTTGGCGTCATTATGGCACGGCGCTTGTTGCCGTTTGGAGAAATGCCAAGACATCCAAGCTGTTGCAGTGGACACCACGCAGCGCGTAGACGACATAGAGACAAAGCAGCTGTCGCCGTCGGCGGAGGAGCACTCGGCAACGCCTGTCCACGAACGTGAGCATCGAAAAGGCCTCTGGATGGCATCGATTTTACAGCAGTTGGTGCAGGAGTCACGACAGAGTCTGGTGGTCGAGCTGCTGCGCTCCGAGCAAATGTCCACGGAAACGGGGTCGCCACGATTCGAGACGCACACTGAGCTTGCATCCCGAGCCTCGGTCACCGATACGTCACTCCAGCAAGCGACAGCTGCAGCTGAATGCGCTTTTGGATGAGACCCTGGATGTCATGGATAGTCTTGATTTTGTGGAATTTGTCGAGTCGATTTTTGATGCAGTCTGGCGCCAAATACTCCAAGAACTGACACAAACGGTGGCGATGCACGGGGCAGATTCTTCCCTGGCACTACTCAGGTGGCTCCCGAAATGTGCCTCGACGAGTCGTCAGGTCTTTGCTGACGAGCATTATTTGCGTGTGACCCGTGAGTCACCCAGTTTTGAGCGATTTGCTGCGCTCGTCTTCCTCTCCGGTGAGAAGGAGGGCCCCACAGACAATGCGAATCACGCCTAGAGGACGCTGTTTGTCTCGCTGAACGTAGTTGGGACAAGTCTCGGAGCGACACCAAGTCGAATCGTCGTGAATGCTTCGATGGAGCGGTGCCCAAGAGCATACAGAAGCAAGCATCTGTCTGCATGGGTTCGGCACACTGCTCGCTTCCCTAGTCGCTTGCTCGCTGACTTGCTACGAGCATGCCGCCAACGGCCAACATCACCCAAAGCATGACGTTATCCTGGTCGCGACCATGCACCATCTCCACGACTACTGTAGATAAATGCCAAGGTTGTGACCGTCATCGCAGCAACGAGCCAACGCAGTCCGACGCGACTTGGATAGAAACGCTAAGATCGAGCGAACTCGTGCGCTCATTTTATCCTGATCCTGAATGAGTGAGCGCATATGACCTCGCTCCTCTATCATACGCTCAAACGCTTGCTGCATCCTTGTCCAGGCGGTCTCCGCAGCAGTTTCAGCGGAGCTGCACCAGCTGGGTCACTGCTTTCTGCGTTTCAGTGAGCGAGCTGCTCATTAAACGAGGCCTCAAACGTTCTCGCCTCCGAGTCTGTTTCTCGTATGGTTTTCTCAAGCGAAGCTTCACTTGTGTTTCGGAGCTCGCTGAGTGCCTCCGCGGCACCGTCACCCAGTGGTCGCTTCTCGGCTCCGGATGGTTCGCGGTCTTGACCCAGGAGATGGGCCGCCAACGTCGGTTCTGCATCCAGAGCGTGTTGTCCAATCCATTCAGGCCTTTGCGCACCATCAGACGGTGGTGCACGGTTGTAAACTCGGAGACGCTTCGACGCGTGCGGTAGGTTTCGGTGCACGGGTATGCGCTGCCTTGTTGCACCCAACCGAGCGAGCCGCTGCCACGTGGGCCTGCTACAAACGGTTGACGAGCCAGAGGTCCGATACCACTGCGCTCGTTGTGGTAGCGTTGTATTGACAAAGCCCATGCTTGTCGGAAATGAGCGCTGTGTTGTCATCGCTACCGAAAGACCCCGACGGAGGTGAGCGTTAACCAAGAATGCTTCGCAGGCATGGACACGCGGTATGGCGATAGACTCGGCCGAGCAGCGGAACGTTGGACAACGTAGGCGTTCTTCCGAAAACGCTTCTCGATCCGTAGACGCTGATCTTTCGTATCGAATCATCGTCGACTCAGTCTACAGAGGCCAGATATGCTGGCAGCAAACCTGACACGCGCCGTATTCAACCCGGACCTGTTTTTTTGGACTCCATAATACCAGGCTAGATGCCCACGCAAGTCCTGGAAGAGCCCTCGATCATGCCAGGAACATTGTGAGCGAACAGAATTGGGCAACCAGAGCATTTCGAGTTCATGCTGGTACTGAATTCATGCTTATCACGGAATCGTTGCATCCGTGCATCATCGCTCGATATGCAGTCCTTCATCCATGAACGAACGTCCAAGACGTCCTCTATTGTGGACCAGGTGGCGAATAGAGGGAACAAGAGCCTCCAGATTCAACATATTTATTCATTTCCAATACAGCGTTGTTGGTGCGGCGCCATCCGTATGGAGGTTAGCGCTTGATCACTGGCGAATGCTCTCCATCATGCCCAGGGATAGGCAAACGAAACGCAACCAGGATTCAGCCACGCTATCTTTGCGACCATGCACTCGGTAGAGGGAGCGACCTCATCGTCCACGCTGAGACGACATCTCTCGATCAGGCGAACTGGGGTTGCAGCGTCTCAACACCCGAGGGCCTCACTGCCGGCTTTCGTTGCAGACACTGGCGTTCCAAACATGGCTCGCGTCCACTTGACTCGATGCCAACACTGCAACAGTTCCGAATGCAATCAAGGACCTTGACTAGATTGATCGAACCGCACAACTCCGAACGCTTTGTCCTATACGTGGTGAATCAACGGGCACGCTGGTCCATCGACAGGTGCCTACACAAGGAGCGTGCGAACGAAGCCAGCCATGTACCTTTTCATCATCGATCGATCGACGGGTCCATCCATATGAATCATCATTCAATGCTTGACAATGAATTCTACAAATCAAACATACTTGCATGGATACGAGATACCAAAGATACTCGATCGACGATCGAATGCTCTGGACTGCAATATCATGAATCGAACTCGTGGCCCTCGAATATAGTCTACCGATCCATCGATATGGGTCATCCTTCCATGCACGACCATGCATAACATGATTCAAACATACTTGTATGGATCTACGACACGAAACATACAACCCAAGTTCATCGTTGCAGCACCTGCTCCCTATCGTCCATCAGGCAGTGGACGGTAGTCGCCTGGCGTTCCGTCCGCGGGAGCGTCGCAAAACAGGAACGCCGTCCGGTGGGTGATTGGCGTCGACGCCAAGATACACCGTTCGAGGTCGCGCCCGTAACCGTACCATAACCACCAAGAAGACGACGACGGAGAACAAGCATGTTTGTTCTTAGTGCGTATCGTATAGGTGCTTTCAGTCCCATGTCCTAGAGTGGTCACTTCAAGGAGGTTGGCAAGGGAGCGTTCGTGGTGCGCAGCGCCGGTGACAGGACAGACTGCTCGGGTGGCGTCGGGTTCGTGGCGTTCCCAGGCGCGTCTCTCACGCAACGACGAGACTCGGAACTCTACAAGATCTTCAGAGGACGCTTCATGGACGCCTGATGGTCGAGTTGACTCTCTTTTCGCTGCGTCGTCGTCGTCGTCGTCGTCGTCGCCAGAGCGTCAAATGCCGACGGAGCAGGCTGCCGAGGAGCTCGTCGAGCAGGTGCGACAGCGCTGGTCCGCGATAGATGGCCAGAAGCAGTCGGTGGCAACCGAGTCCAAGGTGGCACCCGTGCCGGTTCCGTTTCGGGAGCGATGGCGTCGTTGGTGGCATCGTTTGTTGTACGATGAGCAGTTTTCAGACGTGCGGGTGTTTACTGCATCGTTTGCGGCCGCGGTGCTCCTCCGAGTTTTTGTCATCGAGCCACGCTATATCCCTTCGTTATCCATGTTTCCGACGTTTGAAATCGGTGACCAGCTGTTTGTGGATAAAGCAACGCAGAAGCTGGGTCGTCATATAGAACGCGGGGACGTGGTGGTCTTCTATCCGCCACCTGCGCTCATCGAAGCCAGCAAGATGACTGCTCAGGCACTGAATGCTGCCGGTGAAAAGGATGTTCACCAGTATGGAGCCAAAGATGCCATGATTAAACGGGTTGTTGCGGTGGCCGGTGATACGGTCGCAGTCCGCGATGGGCGCCTCTACGTGAATGGAGAAGCGCAGATCGAACCCTACGTGACGGAGCAACCAGACTATCGCTGGGGCCCAGTCCAAGTCCCAGAAGGATGCCTTGTGGTTCTGGGCGATAATCGAAGCAACTCCCTCGACTCACATATTTGGGGTTTTCTCCCGGAACGTAACGTGATTGGACGAGCCGTTTTTCGGTACTGGCCGATAACGCGGATGGGCCTTATCGAACACTGAGCGAGGAATCTGGTTCAACGCGGGCGCGTATGACTGGCGTTCCGTCCAAACAGAGCGGGATACTTGTCGCGACTAGTACTGAAAAATCCTGTCCCGAGTTTCTGAATCCTTGGCCATCCAAAACCCGGTCCTGAGCAGCCGTCGATCATCGGTGTGCGTTCTCAACGATAGATGCAGCCAGCAGACACGCCCATGATTCGCCTGGTGTCTAACTTGAGAACGCCTTAGTGTCTCGGTTTGTGACGGTTACTTGTCCAGAACAGCTTTACGAGGTGTCGAGCGACCATCCGTGTGCAGCCCTGCTCGGTTGCAAAGCCCATAGCGAAGCTGGCAAGCTCGCCTACCGCCCTCTGTCAGCGTGCTCTCAATCCAGGCTGGGAAGCGACCGACGAACAAGAACGGCGTCGTGTACGTCACCAGACGAGACCAGGGCATGAGACGCTGGCATCCCGATGAATCACAAGGGATGGCATGGAACACCCTGTGTATGTTTCGCCCTCTTGAGTACCCGTGTGCACTGGCTGGATTCAATGGAGCAGAGCACAGCGAAGCAGAGCAGAGCAAGTGGTTGCCAGTGCTCGAGTAGCACCAAGTCAAGCGACGAGGATCAGCTGCTGAACACCTTCAAGTACCGGAGAGATAACCTGCGTTTGAACGAGTCATGGATGCTGTGCGTGATGGGAGCATGCGCCGTCCATGACCACGCTATGGACGAATACAGGCACATGGCGAGCTACGAAAACAGACGAGAGAGACCGAACATGACTGAATCGGATACGTGGACGAACGAGACAGCAGTCGTAAGAGGGTTCGCCCTCCCTTTATTTTTGACGACGAGGCCAGTGCAAGCACCGCATCCGAGTCATCGTCCTGAGGCTTCATACGTCTTCAAATCCATCGGTTTGCTGCCAGCATAACCCATGAGTGATGCCCCAGGAATCGAATGCGTCCATATGGTGAGCACTGGCGAACCGTAAAGCGTCTTGACAACCGGGGGAACCGATCGACAAGCCTGTTCCTTACCTATCCACATAGAACGCACGCCGATACCCGTTGCGTCGACGCCTCGCCTCAGGCGGCTTGGTGAGCCACCCAAGAAACAGCAACGGAATCGTTCGCCGCCTCTGAAACGAAATCGTTGCGTACATTGACAAGACCTGGTCTTGCGTACTTGATGAACAGTCTGGGAAATGCCCGCATCTACAAATCTCAATCCGTAACGTTCGCATTGGGGATGCTTCAAAGCCACACGAGGAGGCATCGCGCTGACGAGACGCAGACAAACTGTATGACATCCATCCGGACGAGCGCATCGCGTTCATGGACTCGATAACCTCAAACCTTGATGCAGACCATCAGCGCCAAACCCCCAATGGATTCCTTTCAATGGCATCTAGGAAAGGTCCTCGCTTTTGAGGCGCTTTATAAATTGTTCTGAAAACGTCCCCAGGAGGCGGTCCGGTCATCCTGGTGGCGGACTTGGACCGCGCGGCTTTTCCCTGTACAACCAAGCCGTGAACTTGTGGTGCGTTCTCCAGAGAGCGCTCGGTCGACGCCCTGGTGTATGTTTGTTTTGACGACGACATACGTGGGAAAACAAAAGAGCAGGTATAACCGTTGTCGTCGACACTGGGGACGCTACGTTTACCGTCTCGCTACCCGTCGTCTCTGGCTGAGCCGAGGCGGCGGTGAGCAGCCTCCATTCGGCTCGGGAAAGCGTGGAGGCTCCAGTGGAAACAGTGAAGGCGACGACAACAACAACAACAACGAGGATGACCAGTACCAGAATAGCGGCCAATCCGGAGACGCCGATGACGCCTTCAATTGGTCATTCTTGCAGCGACGGGTGCACGAACTGCGTGCATCAGCGTTTCGTGAGGCACGCTCCTCGGAGGAGAACTGGAAGGCGGGCAAGTGCGAACAGTTGGCGCTTTTGGTTTTCGAGGACGACAACGTCGCCGGCTTCAAGTATGTCAATTCAGAGGTATTGGTAGGCTCCCAGTCCGGACGAGTGCGTTGGGTTGACCTAGAGGACCGTCGTCTGCTGCGCAGTCTGGAGGCACCCTGCAGCCGTCTCGACCCAGCTTGTGTCGCTGCAACGAGTGCACTCGACTTTGATGGGACAGTCGCCGTGATCGGCTACAATGATGGTTCGTTGCAGTATTGGTTCTTGCACCAGGAAACGGTGGTCAACTTCCTAGCTTGGCCTAGTGCATTTGCCGCACCGGTCGTTGGCGTCGCCCTTCTACCAGGGTCTCGCTTTGCAGCAGCCTCCCTGGACGGGCGTTTGCGCGTCTACCCAGCCCAGGCACCTCGTCCTGACGAACTCACGGTTCCTGTTCCGCCTCTTGTAGACATCGACATCCAGGTTCCAGCGCTGTCGATGGAGGCGACTCCCCAGCACTGCCTTGTAGGCTGTCTCGATGGCACGGTGCGGATATTCTCGCTATCGACTGGCCAGTGTATCTTGTGTCTCAATACGTACGCTGACGATGAAAACGACCAAACCGCTGGTATATCTGCAATATTCTACGAACCCGATACGGAAATCCTATGGGTAGGGGATGAGCTGGGCCTCGTGCGAGGACTAGATCTCCATCAGGGCGGGCAGGTACAACGCTTTCGGGCACATCGTGGTGCTGTTCGCTCGATCTCCGCTGATGCGACCAAACTGGTCACCGCAGGTCGCACGACAATGCCAGGTGTTCAAGAAATCCAGTCTGCAGAGAATGTGATCAAGTTGGCGGAGCCGACTAGAAAAGAAACGATACCGATTCCTGATGCTGCTCAGGTGCTGGACGAGTCAGAGGAGCCGTATCCGCACATCGAAAGTACCATCCTGGGCTTGTCGGGTGGAAGTGTACGAGTCTGGTCGCGGAGCTATCGGCGGCCGCTCTTTGAATTGGTGGGGCACTCAGAATCCCTCTCAACAGTCCAGTTTGACCAAAACAAAATGGTAAGCGATGGACTCGGTAGCGTTCTGCTGATCAATCGGTTCGGATCAGGACTGTAAAGCCTTCGCTGTGGCTCGATGGTTCTTGTTCAGAGCGCTGCTGTCGTTTGGACGAGACCCAATGGCCCTGACAAGCGGGGACGTCTCCTACAAGAACTGAGGACATGCCATCTCGATCGAGTGACTCCAGCAAAGAACAAAATGTCATGTGGTCGCGTCATCACCCCTAGCTGCCGATCTCGCGTGGCACTGCTTGACCAACCGTTTCGCCAAACGGGAGGCGTCCTATTCCCTGCCTCGTAGCATCTTCACTTGAGCGACGATACACTGGAGTTGCGAGACCGTCCCCAACAAGGCAAGCCAATGCATTCGGTGGTAGGGTCCACTGGCCGACGAGCCCTGATGCCGTCCATGTCGAGCAGGCAGATTAGGTCGTCTCCATGGTTGCTTCAACCGAGAATCATCGGGAATCAAGGGGAGCAATTTGCATATTCAGAGACACACAGCGTTTATGCAATTGATACAGGGACCATGATAGCGCCGCGTTCCCGACAATGCACCTTGCGCGAAGCGTTCTTCATCAAAAAGGTGGAAGGCTCTCCTAGCATCCTCGATTTTTATCAGAAGAGGTTGATTCCCCACATGATGGGTTGTCGTCCATGAAAGAGGCCCAATCGCATCTGAGACGACCTCGCTTTCTGAGATGACATATATCGGTTTTTCTGGCAAAGTGCCAGTCCAGATGCGTCCAACGTCGGAGATAACTCTCAACTCCTTCAATGCCAAAGTGTCTGAATACCGTAGCGTTGGCGAGCATCCGTAAACCATTGATGGGCACCAAAATACGGATCCCAATCACCATCATCATTGTCGTCGTCCTCGTCGTCGTCCTGCTCATCATTGGAATGAGCGTCCGTCCATGTCATCGATTTGGAGTTCAAGCGTGCAATCGGATTCAACGTCGCAGCGTTGTGTCGAGTCTGCTCTTCTCGTGCGTCCAAATGCGTTGACGAGGCAGCGACGGCATGAGCCAGCATCGGCTCTGGTGGCGGCTGTCCGTCCTTTGTAGTCATGGCTGCATGCGTTGACTGTGGAAGCGCTGCTGGTTCCATCCCATGAACATGCTCGCTCGAGTTTGTGACCCACTGGCAGGTGCTGGATAATACCTGCACGTCTCTCCTCAGAACCGTTGATCCCGAATCGCTCGCCTCAATCTTGTTATTCTGAGACGCTGCTTTGGTCGTGCGATCCATTCTAGCACAAAGCAGTGGCATCTCTAAAGCGTCCTTGACCAGATTGCTGTCTGGTAAAATGACCAGCTCTACGGCCTCTACCTCCGCGAGTTGATGCAGCAGCAGACGAGCACATCGATGCAGGTCAGCAGCGACACGTGCACGGTCTTCGAAATGCTCCAGCTCATTGTCGATCTGGCCTTTTGCTTCGGCTGACGTGATGGACGATTCAAACGAGGCCAGTTCAGCTTGTTCTCGCGGCAGCAGTGTCCTTCCTTGACGACGAGCGAATGCTCGACGCATGGCCACGTGGGCTCGCATGCTACGCACAGTCTCCCGACGGATCGGCACATAAACGAAACCAGAGCATCGAGCGAACGCCTCTTCCTGGTGGATGGCATCAAACTCGTTCAGATAGCCCAACTCAAGCAGTGCCTGACGAATACGGAAGAGTACGTCTGGGTCAGAGCAGCGTACAGCCGCCGCTTCCGCTGAGGCCAGCCTCAACTTGATCTGGGTACACCGACGATAGCGACGCAGCTCAGCGGCGTAACTGATAGGTCCAGCCTGCAGTGCCCATAGACAGGATTGAAGCCGACAGGGACAAGGCTCACCAAGGGAGCGTGCAGCGGCCAAAAAGACGCCCTCCATTGCCTCATACTCCCTGGCGTTGAGGGTGAGCCGACCCGACCCGCCAAGCAGTACCTTCTGCATGTGTGTATCGACCGTAATTCGCCGAGAGGTGTCCGGGTGTAGCAAGTTATCCAGAAAGGCAGTGACCTTGCTCCCGCTCGGTGCGCCCATGCATCCCGCCAGATAGTTCAAGAGCGAGTTCATGGGATACGAACCGTAACGGGGACGTCGGACCTGCGATACGGCTCGATAATTCAAAAGCGCATTGATTGTATTGGCAGCTATGGAAGAGTTCGGTGAGCAGGTCGCTAGTAGCGACAAGAAGAGATGCATTTCCAGCGCATTGTGTGCAGTCGCTGCCTGGACGACTCGATGTAGGTCGCGGTACCATGTGTACATGTGGGGATAGGACTCGCGAACTCGTTCAAAGTGTTCACGCAAGGCTTCCAAACTGGGTGCTGTTGCCTCAAAACGACGCGGACCGAGCACTTCCTGACAATTTCGAAGGGCAGCCTCATAAGTTTCGTAGCGCGGTGCGACATATAAACCCGATGATACAGCAGTCTGACGTTGACGTTGTCGCCGCACCCACTCCTGCCGAGCCTGCATTCCATTTGCAGTCGGATTGAAGCGAACAAGTTCCTCCAGAGCGTGCTGCACCGCTCGAAGTTTGCGGGAACATGCCCATTCGGGTGGAACCTCAAAGACGCGTGGATGTGATTCAAAGATGCACTCTCGAAGGGCGTGTTGGATGTGGGCCTCGGCAGAGAGGCGCGGAGACATCTCCAATGAGGGGCCTTGCTCTCGAAGGCAGCGCCTTTCATACGCGTGCTGACAACGCACATAGTTCAAGACGTGTTCTTGTCTCCGCAACTCATTGGTGATTGCAGCCAGACTCCGTTTCGATGCTGCAAGGAGTTGTTCCAGACGAGTGCGCCCTTCCTGAACGAGCGCGTCGAGCTCTTGCCGATGTTTTTGCCTCAGCTGATCACCAGCGGTACCCGTAGGGTACGCATTGGGTCGCAATCTAGGTGTTGGATCGGATGAAACAGGCCATGATTCCAAAGGGGATTTGTTACTGAGCGCTGTATCAGTTTTGCTTGAAGCAGCACGACGACAACGGACCGCGACCATCTCCAGCCATTGCGGACGAGCGCGTTCCAGCCAACGCGTGTACATCGGGATGCATCCAAGTGGCCAGCACAGACTCTGCTCGGACCTATCTTCAGGGGCCATGCACGCGACAGAGGCGTTCTCGTCAGCCGTGGAGACGATCTCGATGGCAGACTGGATCGTTTCCTCATCCGCGGCCGTGTTGATGACTTGAGTGGGCTCAGAGCTGCCTCCAGCATTCAACTGAACGGCGGCCTGGCTCCTCTGCTGGTGAATCCATGCCAAAGCGCGCACCCAAGCATCCTCCATACAGTCCTCATTTGTCTCCGGTTCAGCAACAGACTTTGCGTGCACCAGCTTTGCGCGTTTGGTTGGTTCCTCGATCGACAAGGTCTCGCTGCTCCATGAAGCGATGGAAACCGGTGCTCCTAGAGCAGTGACTGGACTCCAAGGCATGCTCATCGTGCTTGAGGTACCCTCATTGACAGATTCAGTCTCAGTACAACACGCTGCATCGGCGGCAGCTGCCGTTGTCGAGGAGGAGGCTCTCCAAGTGCGCGGTGCCTCTGTGCTCTGCCTAAAATGGGATGGACGCCATGACAGCTCCCCATGACCTGGATTTCCATAAAAGACGTGGTTACGTTCCTCGAACGTTTGCTGTTCATTGAACTCGACCAGCTGAGGTCTTGGCGCCCATGGAGGGCCGTCACTGGCGTTCTCTCCTGATGCACCGTCTCGTCGAGCTCGTTCGGTGAGCGGTCGTGAGCGCTTCTCTGGTGTCCAAACTGAGTCGGGTCTACGCGCGCTCATTGGTGTTGTGCAAGTGGCGCCTGCAGCTGCCTTTTCGACCGGTTCCGAAAACTCGCTGATGGAACGAGATGGTGGCGCTGTCGAAGCCAGTGCGTCCAGGCCTAGCGCGTGCGCTGCTCTCCAGAACGGGTTCACTGCCGCATCGGTTGTCGGATCAGTGACTATTCTGGCGTCGCGCCCAGTTATTTCATCTTCATCAATAGCCTCTGGTAGTGCATCGTTCAGAGGGCGCTTGAGTGGCCAGTTCGCCGTTTGCTTCAGAGCAGCGCTTGAAAGGGGCCTGGAGGCGTCCGCACCCGTCCGGCTGGTGTCGTCCGACTCTGCTTTCATGGCTGTCGATCATGGGGGCGCCACCTCTCACGAACCGTTAGACCAATCGAAACGACGGTTTGTTTCACAAGGAGGTCCACGAAGACGTTTGCAAAGAAACGTTTCGCGGTCCCACGCGGGTCAATAACCTGGGGCAACTGTGCTGGCCAGCCTGCATCGGCTCGACTGGCGGCGGCTGGAAACGGACGAGGACGTCGAGGAGCAAGCAGAAACAAAGTCAGAGATGCATGGAGTCGTGCTCGAGAAGTGGATCACACTTGAACCTTGATATTCTACATTAGGTATGTCTCTGAACATGGAAGCTTTTGATGAAGAGCGACTGAGCCGTAGAGAAATCACGCGGGTCAGCGCTGCCAAAAGAAGACGGCAAATGTGCTAAAGTAGCATATGCTTCTTGGTACATTCGAGCACTCGAGCAGTGGACTTGTTCAGGCGTCTCCCGATATTGCTTCAAGGTGGCGCGTGTGATGGTATTCGCACCTCGAGCCGATCAGTACCGACGACGCTGTAGTAAGCGTTTTTTATGAACAAAGGGATGTTGAGACGAGCTCAATTGAAAGAGATGATGAGAACCGACAAGTCCCGACTCGTCTCTCTATGACAACGCTTTGAAACAAATCTGATGTGGAGGAAAGTGTTCGAAATTCAGTCATGGAATGAGCAGTCTTACGTTTGGCAGAATGGACGATCATCTCGCAAGGGTCGCTCTTGCGTTCGTGTCTTCACTGAATCCAGCGTCTGGTTCAAGCATTGGTACTCCGGCTCTCGCCTAAAGATCATAAGGAAGCATGTAGCGATGGGCTTTCCATAATTTTGCTTCCATGAAGGATCCCAGTCAAAGCGTCGTCGGAGATGCAGCACAGCAACGATATTCAAGTGCGTGAGCATGACGTTTAGGGTCGGGTATCGGTCAGGGGAGGGTTCTCGCCCGGAGTCAGCCCAATCCAATGAAGATGGTCCAAACGAAGCATCCGACACAGAACTGCTCTTCATGGAGGCAAAGCTGAGCCAAGTCGTTGAATGCACCAGTCCGGACGAGGTCAACCTTTCTCAACGATGAAGCACGAAAGATTCGACACGAATACGAAAGGGATCTGCACCTGTCACTCGATGGATGCTCGACCTGGTTCGTAAACTGCAGTGGTATACGGCATCGCACCGCTCGTCGAACAGCCACACTAACCAGACGATAACCAGCACGTTACGAATCACCGACTGCACTCTATTCGAAGAAGCGTTTCATTTGCTCGCCCTACCAAAAAGCGGAGGCGCTTACGACCGGCAAAACCAGCACAGCGTGCATGCCTGGTCCACTAGGTCTCGACGAGATATGGTCATCAAATCATGCTTCATGATGCCGACGTTGAAAATACTGAATCCAAATGAGGATCACACAGGAGAACGTCGAAAAATTTGTGCAAAAGAAAGCATGCAGCAAGGGAGATACCTCATCGACCGGGAGACGCCTTCGGTCCAAAAAAACGATTCATGGGAACCTCTGGATCGAGTGGATTTAAATGGGACAAGACTGCATGATTAGGGACGATATTGGACTACGGCTCGATCCCATGTCATCGAGGATCGTTTTCTCTCGCCAAGCGCCGATGCTGCATTCCAGCAGGGCCGTTTGCAACGGTCTCTAGGTCTTGGTTTCCAGCGCTTTGGAGGCAGTTTCTTCGGTTGCGAACGAGTGTTTGGTGAAACCATTCAAGCCAAGCATCCGCATCGGTCGTCTCGCTTTGTCAAGTATTTTGGCAGAGAAGGCGGCAGGGGGCTCCAGCGGGTCACGCGAGCTTCCCAAAAGGGCTCTGCTCCTTTTTACTGTTTCGACCTCGACGGGGGCACTGCTGGTACGAAACCATACGACTGCGTGTGTTCATCACTGGTGGATAATCACCACGATTGATAGGGACTGGTTTCGGTTACCCCTACGGAGTTAGAGTATAGCTGCCGTACGAGTATGGCTGGCGTTAATGCACGCCGAGCAGCTGTGCGGAAAAACCTCACCGTGATCGAGGAAGATGAGGAAGAGACTGACGATGACCCTATAACTGGTGTAGGGACTGGTGAACGGATCGATCGTGCGTACTCGAATGACAATGCAAATAGGCTTCGTGGCGAAGGCACTCAAACGAGTGCATCGATAGCGTCTACGTTGCGGGGTCCCCGTTCGGGTCTCCGAAACCCGTCGACAGATGAGTCTTTTGACCGAGTACGCAGTCGAATGGAACGCGAAGCGGATCATGAACATATTCGGGGACTGAATGCCCAGTTGCAAGAGACGAGAGCAGCGCTGAAACGAACGCTTGCTGAGATCGATATGCTTCGTGCCCACATCTCATCTCTCGAGATAACCATGGAGGAACGCAACAGTGAGGTTCGACGACTTCGAGACCAAATCGCTGCAGCTTCTGCGACGTTCTCGGCAGCCGGAAACCCAGTTTTGAATAGCTCGGGGGCGTTGGGGACGGTACCAGTAGTTGGCCGTGACCTCCTCGGCATGCTCCGAGGTGGCGCTGCCCCTCATATGGACGCTGCTCAGCAAACGATGGGAAGCGGTGGCGCGCTGAAAGCCGCATTACCGTCTCGACTCGTTGAACTGCGCAATACGGTGCCGCAGTCAACGACTCTGCCGACGTCAAAAACGACCGCAGCACGAAACATTTCTAGTGGTTCATCCAATACGCGATGAACATGTCTGTCAGGCCCTGGCGCAGTATTGGAAGCGCAAGACGCCGCTTGAGCTACTCCGGGGTACGTACCGATCAATCCTATGATTCGTATCGGATTGTGAACAAGTCGAAGAGAGCACCCCTGCCTCGTCACAACGAATGATTGGTACAGAGTTCGATACAGTGTGCGGTGTCGAAAAAAAGCATGCTGCAAATGATGAATGCCCTGGAAGCGTGCATCGCCTCGACGGAACGTACGTGATTTCGATAAAAGAGGTGCGCTTGGGACGGATCCCTCATGCAATGGAACTTGAGGGCTTGGCCGGATAACCTTGCACCCAACCCGTCCATCAAAACGAACGCTGAATTTCAATACGTTCAAGTATTGAGAATGATCGACGTCCACCTTTTGTCCTTGGGCTGCTCTCGAGGGATCCAGTCAGGTCGAGGCAGCATGAACAGGAACGATCTCGACCGATTGACCCAACCTCTTTTCGAGGATTTGGATATTCCCTGCTCGTTAGAGGAGCATGCAGGCGATGTCCGTTGCGGCACCCGTGTCAAGACCCGCGCAAGGATGATACAACGAAACGAATGAGAGAGTCTCGCCCAGCGCAGTCGACAGCGAGGCAGTTCAGCTGCACTTGATGATCACGCTGGATGTCGGTGGAGTACGCGTATCCCAAAGGCTTGACTCTTGGGTGATGTTTCGGTACGACGCGCGTTGTGGAAACTGTCGACCTCTAGAAATTCACAGCATCAATCTTGGTGTGAAAACCGATGCATTTTCCCAAGAAAAGAATGAACCCACTCGAAAGTTATTGTGTGAATCCAGTGTACGCCACTGAATTAGCGGAAGCACCCCAGGAGAGGACCCAATGCAGCAGCCGTCTAAAATCGTCGCCAGGCGAGAACGCCTCACATCGTGTCTGTATCAAATCTGATTCTGAGTGTGTCCACCGACAGCTGAACGGGTAACCGAGACCGGGACCATCAGGCTGCATCATTCCACAACCCATCTAGGTGCTTTATCCAATATCGTTCCAACCTTGCATGAACACTGAATGAGACCGTTTCTCGTTCTTTGCGCTGACCGTAACCTGTCGATACTGCTCGTCGGCCGAGAGCGTACCAGGCCCGACAAGCATCGACGTCATCATCGATCTATGCAGACATCGTCGATGACAACCGGGTGGAGCGAACAAGACGCCAATCCCTCAACGGAGCCGTTGCCAACAAAGAAGCTGCAGCGGTGTAGTCGTCTCTCTCTATGTTCATCGACGTGATTGCTATTGGGATTTGGCTCTCGGTGGCCCTCGACAACCACCGACACGGAAACGTCTCTCGAGCACTTTCGACTCAAATCGATTCGCGAGACAGTACCAGCACGAGCCCAAACGCACCTACATTCACGGATAGGTATGCAACTGAAACTGTCCATGGGGGAGCGCAGCACTCGAGTCCGAAGCCGACACCATCTACACCAAATCATGAGCGGTTGTTCACCGTGGGTATATCGCAACAGACGCGAACAACGCCTGTGATATGTGTGATATGCTTCGATCATGAAGAGGACTCAATGGTCGATTTGTTGGAAAACCAACTACCGCTCGATCACGATGAACGCTGGTGGGTGCTCTCCTGCAATCACCAGTACCACGTCGAATGCATTCTCCGCTGGAGTCGATACGCAAACCGCTGTCCACTCTGCGCAGCGCCGCTTTGGACATGTGTTTGAGTGGCCAACTCCCTGAAAGGACGCTCTCCGACAAGCCAAGAACGCAGGTTCGTGCTGCTGTATCGAGCGTCTGAGTCGCGATCATTGCGAACGAAGCCTGGTCTCTCTCGAACCTGTCTCGGAAGGCTTTCGTCTCGCTCGGGGCGTTGGACTCGCGCGTAGCGTTTGCGTTCACTGAGAACGTCGCTGACAGGCGAGAGTTGTCCGCCTGTACCCCGGGCCCTAAACGTTCAGACAGACGGACAGGATATTGGAGTTGGGATACGCAAGATTTAGAACCTGTCAAGAGACTTGAAGAGTCACTCTTCCGGACGAGGGTCTGCAGGAAGCGAGCAAAGTGCACGTCGGCTTCTCGGAACTGGACCAGTGTCGCTGCGCCGACGTCTGGACCGTATCGACGAAATCTTCAAGCGATTGGCACCATCATGTTCTTTACGGCGATTCTGCAGACACTGATCGGTGAAGAGATCACGGTTGAACTGAAAAATGATCTCTGCATACGAGGACGACTGACGGCCGTGGACCAGTACCTCAACGTTCGTCTGGCGCAGATCCACGTCAGTAACCCCGATGCGCCGCTAGTGCTCTTGCTTTTACGCAATACTTGTAGTGTGCGAGGCTCTTGTATTCGTTATATTCACCTGCCGACGGATAAAATGGATGCAGACCTGCTCCAAGAGGCGACTCGGCGAGTGGCCGCAGCATCTAAAAGAGCGATCGCTCAGGAGTGAATTTTGCGGCTGCTTTTTCGACCCGTTCTCTGATTGTTGTTGTTGTCGCTGTTGTTTGTAGTATCTCGAGTCACGCGGATTCCAGTCGGAATCTTCGAGGATCTCGCAGCCCGCTGAAGATTGAAAAGGAATGTATTCTTTGCGGGTGGAGCTGCCCAGGCTTTTCGCCAATGACAGATGCGATGGAATGGCTCGTATTCAAATCGACAAGACAGAAGATTTCGGTCAACTTGGAGGTGAATGATGAGCCATGTGGTCCTTATGTTGAATGATCTCATAGAAATGCGCGCACCCAGTGATATGGGAAGCAGAGGCATTGGCGACCTGGGGATCACCGGCACTTGACGTCTCGTTCAGCTCATGATTTTTTTCGATGAACGAGGGAATGCTCGAGCGGTTTCCCAACATGAACAACCTCAATGACACATACTCATCATCTCAGGGACAATGTATGGGCGCCAAGTCCCGTTTCGAATCCGTGCCAACAGCTCGCTGATCTCATCGCACCCTCCTACGACCAACCTTCATCGACGACACTCGTGTTCACCCGGCGTACGCATGCTCCACGTGATGCATAGTCAGGATGTTTCACCGTGTCCTTTGGCTCCATCAACGGTCTTGTACGCACCTGGATGCCATCGGAAAGGCCGCCTATCCTTCGCTGATCAAGCAAGTTTGGTACATACGAGATCAGTTTATATCGTCGCCGTCGTCATTGAGTCTTGATGCTGCGTTGAGTTTCTCGCTCCGGTTGTCGAGACTCTCCTGCGCGACACGCCAAATGTGTTCACGGAGCGTCTCAGGTTCGAGCATGGTTGTGTCTCCCGAGTCCGTCAAGAGCGATAAAACGTTTTGAGCGATCCTCTGACTGTGCTCGTCATCAGAAGGTGCATTCTCGTCCAGTACGACGACATGCCAGTTTGCTTGGGCTCGATACGTCACAGCCACTGGTTCCGCCTCCACTGAAGAGCCCCGAATATCTCTTTGGTGCGCATTTTCGTTCATGTTAGATGAATCCTCCCCCGAACCTGAACGCTGCCCCGTGTTCGGCAGCTGAGGCGGCAGCGATGGTTGCGATCCCGTCAACGTCGCCAGCGGAACCTGATCCATCGCCCCTGGAGTCAATGATCGAGACTCAGTTGCCGTCTCACGACCAGTGCCGGTCTCAGATGCAGTGCCGGCGTGAACCGTGGCGACACTGCTCGTCGAGGCTGACACCCGGTGTCGCATCCGCCGGGGAGTCAGCGCTCTGTATAAGGATCCGCCTGGCCGCCACGAGTGACCCGTCTCCAATAGCGCACGTTCGCCACTGCAAGCGCTTCGCTCGGAAGCGCTGAACTGACCCTCATCGGGCAGAAGCAGCGCCCGTCGCACCGAGCCAGCGGAGAGGTCTCGCGCAAACTGCGTCAAAATCCGAATCAGGCGACGCAACTCGACGGGGTCTATGGGATCAGTATAAGGTACCAACGTCTCGGCAACCAAGTCGAACGCCTTCCCCGACACGGCCTCGTGCTTGGCACCGCTCTCTTCGACAACAGATCGACGATCCTTCTGTACGCGTCGTGTTCGCTCCTCATACCAAACAACAACCGTCGTCACAGCACACATATCGCTGAAAGATAACTGGAACCAAGCCAGCAATAAAACAACAAACAAACTAAATGAAACGCTTACCACGTCCCAGCCTGTTGAAACGAGAGGCGTCGGTCTCGCGTTTGCAGCCCGTTGAGGTACGCTTCGGGGGTAGTGACGACCCGCGCACCCCAGAACGGGACAGCAGGCGCACCGGGACATTTGTCACGTGACATCTGAAGAGGGTGACGTGCCTGCCGCTGTTCGCTCGCGTGCCTTACGGGACGCGAGTGGCGCCCCCGAGTGCTTTCCTTGAATAACCAGGTTCCAGGTGATTGTATCCATACATGCATACGTTCCATTGGATGTATCGTCCACGCGGACCAGCGGGGAAACTTTCGTAGCCGATACACCATGGAGACGCTGGGCGCTATCATAGCACGCCAAGGATTCGCAGCAGCAGCAACAACAACAGCAACAACAACAACAGGTAGGTGCAAAGCCATGCATCCGTTTCATATCCATCATGTCTCGATAGAATACTTTTCTTGTTTAGGATCTGTATGTTCTGCAATTTCGTATGCCAAGAAGCAGCGCTCACCCGGTTGCGTGAGAGACTCAGCATCGCTTTCGCTTTCTGACCATTGGGTGCGGACACGGTTGGTATCCATGGTTCGTGCTCGGCGCGAGTCAGCAGAGCGACACCCGGAAGGTCCAAATCTCTCGTTGGAAACGTAGCTCGGCCATCGCATCCGGTGAGGAGGCGTGTCTCGGTGTCGGCGCTTGATCGTGTGCCTATTCGCAAGTGTGGGCACGCTTGCGTCACCTTTCATGGTTCGGGCGCTATGGCCTCCATTTCGCTCGTTTCACGGCTCTTGACTCCGAGCGTGAAGCGACACCAGCATCCGCGTCCATGCCCAATAAAGCATGGAACTGGACGAGGCAATGACTCATCGACGGATGATCCTTTATGACCCAGATTGTACCTATTATGTCCTGAGTTCGACGGGCCGCATGCGGGTGCACCCGCCCGGGACGGTCTGGCCTGCCCTCAACCCGGCAGGCCGCATCGCCAGCGTCAGTGCAGTTCCTAGGTCGTTTGAACTTGGGCTTGACCCGGTGACAACAAGGAGGACGACGTCTGGGATAACCCTAGACTCCTCGAGTAGTGAGGTCTGCCCCGAAAGCCTAGGCGTATCCTAACCATGGCTTTGTTTTCCAGGACAACGCAAGCCATTTTTTATAACTACAAACCTGCACCCGTGCAGAACATGCTCGACTTTGACTACGTTTGTTACCGAGAGACCCCATCAGTGGCGGCAGTGGTGACGCCTGGTGCGCTAAGCGGTGGTTTTCGTAAAGCTTTCTTTGGTCATCGCGAAATCACGCTCCCTGAGTACGGCAGTTTGAAGGAGGCTGCTCGGATACACCAACAGGCTGACGTGTTCATCAACTTTGCCTCGTACCGGTCCGCGTTCGATTCCTCGATGGAGGCAATAAAAACGGATACGATCAACACGATTGTGATTATTGCCGAGGGTGTCCCAGAGCGAGAGACAAAACGCTTGATCGCCGAAGCAGCAGCGCGGAAGAAAGTGATCATCGGACCGGCTACGGTAGGGGCTATCCAGGCCGGGGCGTTTAAAGTTGCCGACACCGCCGGCACCCTGGACAATATTCTGCGGTGCCGGTTGCATCGTCCAGGGTCGGTCGGTTTTGTGTCGAAATCAGGAGGTCTTTCCAATGAGATGTACAATGTGCTGGCGAGGGAGACGGATGGTATTTTCGAAGGCGTCGCGATCGGTGGCGACACCTTTCCCGGATCCACGCTCTTGGATCATGTGCGACGCTTTGAAACCATCCCCGCTATTGCAATGATTGTTGTACTTGGTGAACTTGGCGGCGATGATGAACACAATGTAGCTGAAGCGATTCGGCGAGGAGATATCACCAAGCCTGTGGTCGCTTGGGTAAGTGGTACTTGTGCAGCGCGTTTCCATAGTGCTGAAGTTCAGTTTGGCCATGCAGGCGCGCGAGCTGGTCAACAAGACGCAGAATCAGCTGCGGCGAAGAATGCAGCGCTCAAGGCCGCTGGTGCAATCGTGCCGCAGAGTTTCCAGACATTTGCCTTGGCCATTCGGGAGACATTTGCCCGGCTGGAGAGAGCGCCTGCCCCGGAACGAGACCCGCGTCCATTACCGCTCGATATGGCTGAGGCGCTGCGCAGTGGTCAGTTGCGCAAGGCGACCAACGTGGTCTGTACCATCTCCGACGACCGGGGCGACGAAGTCACCTACGCTGGAATACCGATCAGCACGATCATTCGCGACGACCTCGGTGTCGGAGACGTCATTTCGCTAGTTGTGGTTCAAGCGGCGACTGCCTCGTTGGGCCACCAAGTTTATCGAGATCTGCTTGGTGGTTGCTGCTGACCATGGTCCGTGTGTCAGCGGTGCGCATAACGCCATCGTCACCGCAAGGGCGGGTAAGGATGTCGTCTCGAGCCTTTGTTCTGGCCTGCTGACGATTGGCCCTCGCTTCGGGGGCGCCATCGATGATGCTGCGCTGAACTTTATGCGCGGCGCAGATGAAAACACTCCTCCTGATGTGTTTGTCGAGTCTATGAAAGCTTCTGGAAGACGCATTGAAGGCATAGGTCATCGCATCAAGTCAGCCTCCAGTAGAGATCGGCGTGTGCAGCTCCTATCGCAGTATGCTCGCCAGAACTTTCCCGCTGTGCGATATTTGACCTATGCCGAAGCTGTCGAGGCCTACACCCTCCAGAAATCACCCCATCTGGTCTTGAATATCGACGGCTGTATCGGCGCGCTTTTTGCGGATCTTCTCAGCGGAGTCTCTGATGTCCTCTTCCAACGTTCACAAATGGATCCGACTGCCTGCAGTGCCGCCGTCCGAAGCATTATTGAGCTCGGCGCGTTGAATGCTCTATTTGTGCTCGCGCGGTCCATCGGTATCATCGGGCATATCATTGATCAAAGGCGAATGAAGCAGCCGCTCTATCGTCACCCGTGGGATGATGTGCTCTACGCAACCAACGACGACATCACCTGGATGCGATGGGACGACACCCTTTGCGAGGACGGAAATAAGGCATCATCGCCGCGAGCAGATGGACCCGACAGTAACAATCATACCGCATTGCGTCGCGGAGATGACTAGAGGCGCTAGGTTGCTGCGAAACAACTCGGCTACTTGTCGTTTTGATCATAGGAAGCAGGGTTTCGATCATGGAATCTGGCTGGTGTTCCTCGCCTGTTCCTGAAACGTAGCGTCCTTATCTATCTGGTGCGGCACGAGGGCCCAATTGACGGGACGCGACGACGTTCGAGACCTGATCCAACAACGGGCCTATTGCTCTTGTCGCTCACGGAGATGTTGGGAGCCTTGAGAATCCATGAAACGGCAGGAATCCGAGCTCCTGATCATGCGTCGATCAATGTCCTGATTGTGTGGATCACGACATTTGGCGACTCGAGACGGATCACCAACGCGATGCCAACGTCCACGCTTGCTTCCGCGCCTTATCGAGTGGTTCGCGAGCCAGTGCCACCCTACAGACCGCGCAAAAGTTCCTCTTCGTCAACCTCCCGTTGGGAGCTCAGGTCCTTAATATAAATTTTGGATCGACGGAGAAAATTATACTTGCCGCGCTTCTCGGCAGGCAAATCATCCACGGTGCCTTCACGAAACCCACGCTCTAGGAACCAATGAAAGGCACGAACACTGAGAATAAAAATACGTCGAATGCCTTGGGAAAGTGCCCGTCGTTCCAAAAAGCCCAACAAAGCATCGCCTTTGCCACGGCCTCGGTATTGCGGACTGACTACAAAACAGGCAATTTCGGCCTCGTCACCAGCTCCGTACGGTACGAGAGCGGCACATGCAGTCACCATGCCGTCGCGAACAACGACCAGAAAGCGATGGATTTCGGCCTCGAGGGTCTCGCGAGAACGAGGTACCAGGATGCCTTCGCTCTCAAGCGGCCGAATCAAGTCCATAATACCGGGAATATCGGCTATTTTGGCACTGCGAATCCCTTCGTAAATGTCGCGGCTAACCATGAGGCCAACACCATCGCGAGTGAAGAGTTCGATCAGGATCGCTCCATCGATAAACATGTTGATAAGGTGGGCTCGCGTGACCCCGCCTTGGAGTGCACGTACCCCCTCCTGCAGGTACAGATGGAATAGAGCAGGCATGCGGCGTGCACCATCCATCGCTCGGACTGGTGCCGGTGTCGTCGTCATCGGTGATGACGGGCGTCGTCGTTGTTCATCAAGATGGAGAAACTCCATTGCAGCTCGTAACGGAATATTGTGCATGACCGTCCGGGTGCCCAGATCAACCAGCATCTCGCCTTCCGTCATGAAAATCAATTTGTCCGCGTGCAGCTGTGATGCACAAGAGCTCGCCACTTCCTCGCTCTGGCAATTGAAAACCGCTCCGCTAGGGGCGAAACCGACATTGCTCAAGACGACGATTTCGTCCTCGTCAAGGCGCTTCTCAATTTTGGAGACATCGATTTTGCGTACTCTTCCAGTGTAGCCAAAGTCGACTCCTTCGACGACACCGATAGGCTGAGCCGTGAAAAAGTTCCCCGACACGACATTTGGTGTCCGCAACGAGACGCTATTGCTCGGTCGGCGTTGCAGTGCACTCTCAATCGCGAAACGTACATAGCCACTCGCTTCCAGGACTGCCTGCATTACCTCAGGTGAACTGATCCGGATACCGCGCACAAAACGCTGCTCCACGCCGTGTCGTTCCAGCGAACGATCAATCTGGGGGCGACAACCACCAACGAGCACGACGCGAACACCAAGGCTCTTAATAAGCGCCACATCCTGCATAAACGTGTCAAAGAGTGGTCGATTTAACAGCATCTGACCCGGAATATGTATCACAAAGGTTTTGTTACGATGCGCGTAGACGTATGGAGAACAATTGCGCAGAAAAGAGACAAAGGCTGCTCCATTCGCGAGTCCAGCGCTTCCGTTACTCGTGTTGGAAGGCGACAAGTTTTCCGCCTTCGATTTGGTTGGCTCGGTTACTGCTGGCGTCTCCGTGGACGGGACGCTTGATGCCACTTCTCTCCGTGAGTGCTCGAGTCCCATCCACTCGGGTCATTTCGGCCGCCGATATCCAACTTAAGTCTGAAGCGTCGAAGTTGGCAATAGGCCACTCGTAAGGATCCGTTTCCGCATGACGTCTCTCTGGACGTGTGCCCGTCATGGTAGCGTCATCTGCCAGTAATTGATGATCGGGCGTCACAACCGATTGCGACGTCGATATCGAGATCGGCTCTTCAACGGGCATTGCGTTCGTAGTGCTCCCGCCTCGCAAGTTTGTCAGTCGCTTCGCCCAGTCGGACGTGATTCCAGGGTCTGTTGTCGGAAGCACAACGTCCGAGGCCGGCTCCGATGAAGGAACAGGTGCCACAACCTCAGACAGCTCAAAGTCACGTTTCCCATCCGCTTCGCCGTCCTGCGCCTCGGTACTTGCGTTTCGAACAGAGTACTCACCGGGATGTTCTTGTTGGGGTTCGCTGTCATCTGCAGAAACGGACGCTCGGAGGGGCTGCAACCTCCTCAGCGGTCGAGGCCACACACAGGGTGCCGCTCGGGAGCCAGTCCGCACAACGCCAACACTCCGTCGCCAACACGCTCCTCGACTCGAGCTGTACCATAAACCCTTATTCAGAAAAGGTACAGGTAAGTAGGCGACCTCTACGCTTCGCATCCGTTGTCAGAGACAGCAGTGGTAGCGTACCAGAACGAGCAACGCGCCCGATATACCTCTCTTCACGACACTCCCGAGAAAGAACGCTCCTCTCCTCAAAATGAGAACAGAGCGAGACCAAAGCGCTCTCAACGAGCGCCGAGTTGTCACAAAAAGCACAGTGCTGTGAGCTCACAAAACGCTCACCGTGTCGTCTTTGCGTTTACCAGTCAGCGCCGTTGTCTCTGGCCTGCGTTGGCCATCGATCCGTTGCGACAACTCGGGTCCGAGGCGGCAGCGACAACCACCGGGCTCGTGTCGCGTGTCGGTCTCTCTACTTGGTTTTCCGTCGAGATCAGGAAACAATTCTCTATTGGTTCTATGGAAATGGTTTCGGTTTTTTGTCGGGCTCATTGTTCATAGACGGCTAGTTGTAGGCTCGATCTGGATCGCATCGGGAAGGGTGCTATCGCATATAAAGATATTAGGTTCGTGCGACTCTTCATATAGTTATCTAGTTTGATGATTTACCAACGGGCCTCTTCAGGTGAGAACCGCTGTAGCGTGCGTCACACCAACCTCAGACCAACCGCTGCGTTTTGGGTTGCTAGATACGCGAATGTAGTCGTTGCATACGGAGTCGAGAGAGCATTGAGCTTGCTAGGTTTATTCGTTCACGACTCGACTGGAGATACGCGAATGGAATCCTTGCACCTGAATCTTTCTCAAAAAAGGTCTGTTTACCGAACGCCAAGTTTTACAGGTGATCGCGTATGGACTCAGTGCCACGTTCACAGTAAGAGCGCGTGAACAAGTGGCGCTCCCGAAGGATACTGGATTGTTCACATCAGCACACGATGTACGGCCTCTATTCAAGGCAGTCCGTCGTATCTTGTCGTTATTGTTTAGCAAGATGAATTCAATTGATTGTGTGGTGAGCCTAGTGCTTTCTTCAGTTCCAACAGCGTGTCGGAAATGTAACAGGGATCAGCGTTTTCATAGCTTCTAGTACCAGCCTATCAACAAACGGGTAAAGATACGTTCCCTTGCGTAACTTTCTCCACGATGGTTCCCAACTCGCATCCAGCTCGCATCGCCATGAGCATGTACGTCGATTCTATTGATCGTTCGAAGTGAACGTCGAGGAAATAACCGAAACTCTTACACTCGAATAGCGGGTATGCTGGCGGCTTGCGGAGCCATCGCGTGGTTGTTCAAGTCGCTGCTGGGCGCAACATCCCCGCCAGGCGCTTCGCACCATATTTCGGCAGTCAGCCGGAGGTCGAGCAGCCGCAACCGCGCGACTGTTTATGGCCTGAATCGATAAGCGACCTTGATCTCAGCTGGTCTGGTCACTGAACAGGGACAAGCGCGATACGCTGAACTGATTGCTGGCGGGAGCAGCTCTCTCAAGTCAGTCGTTTGGGACTAGACCAACGTTCCGACGCGGCTTGTCTTGAGCGGTCTCGGCAGGCGCCTTGGTCACTTATAGATCAGAACACTGGTGGCGTGCGTGTCTCCGGCTCCATCCAAAAGTTCACTGCATAACCACTCCACGAGTCGATATGGAGTGGCTACGTCAGCGGATGCTGAAGCTGCTGCGCCCGTACGCTCCACGTCACGTGGCGTTTATCATGGACGGGAACCGGCGTTGGGCGCGACAACGTCACCTGGAGCCGTATGCGGGTCATCCGCGAGGCTCATCAAAGCTCGTTCAGGCAGCTCAGTGGTGCTTCGAGGCCGGTGTACAGTATGTCACAGTGTTTGCCTTCGCGATCGAGAACTTCAAACGTTCCGAAGAAGAAGTCGCAGCACTAATGGCTCTGGCGGAAGATCGATTTCCGGCTCATGTTGCGAGCGCTGCGTCGAGAGAACGACAGCTCTGGCTCAATTGATGCTGATACATATCGTCTGGAGACGCTTTTGCATCGGCATGGGGTCCGCATACGCATTGTTGGCGCGTTGGCGTTGCTTCCGCTTCGTGTCCGCCATTTGGCGGAGGAGATCAACGCTCATGATGACGAGGTAGTGACCAATCGACAGTGTGTTGCTAATGCGTGCCTCCTAAATATCTGCGTGGCCTACGCTGCCAGTGAAGAGCTGGCTCAGACGATGCAGCGCGTGCAGCATGGAATTCGGAAAGCGCTCATTCAACCCGGTGATATCGATACCGCGCTTTTCAGCGCGCTCATGTGGAACGCGGACCCAGCTTGCGATGACGTCGTTGAGCGAGCGCGCTCCTCCCAGGTGGATCTTATGATTCGAACATCGGCAGAACCGCGTTTGTCGAATTTTCTACTGTGGCAGGTAGCGGCCTGTGAGGTATGCGGCCGCGAGTCACAGCTCGAGTTTGTTGACACGATGTGGCCCGACTTTGGCCTCTGGGACCTGCTTGCCGTGCTTGTGCGGTACGCTCGAAACGAACAAGTGAAGCAAGCGCTCGACGCAACGCCAGCGCGTTGTCGTGCCTGTGACCGCTCTGTATGGAGAGGCCTCGTCAAAGAACCCCAGTCGCGAGACGCTAAGCAACATCATCGTGGCCAACGTATTCGCCATCGACGGCAGTGCGCGTTTCTGTACTGGTCAGATACATGCACTCGCCTGGAGCGCAAGGAATTGCTGGTCAGCTGCCTCGAGTCCGCATGTGAGCGCCGTGTCGCGAACCAGGGCGAACTCAGCGGCGACGAGGTCCTGGCCAACGCACGAGCGCCTACGCATCGAGAGTGCAGCATCTTGCCCGCCGCTACAGTAACGACATTGGTGACCCGATCAGAGGCCGCCATGAACAGATCAAGGCCGACAGGACACACCTTCGAGCATTCAGCGCCCTGCTGGACATCGAATTCGTCGTAAAGCGCACCGCGGACCAGCACCGCTACCTCATCATCGGCATGCACCAGGCACTAGCGTCAGCGATTCGATCAAAAAGGGATATGGTCGCCCAGGCCCGATCCCGCCCAGACAACGAACCTGCCAGGTGAATGGCGCACAACCGAGTCACCTTGTCTATCGCCTGAGTGCCAGAAGAAGACCCTTCGGAGAATACGAGTGCATACTAGTCGCTACCGTGACGCCGAGTTGCTGGGCAACCCCGATGAACGCCAAAACCAACTGCCGAATGCGGTGGCAGCGCGCCAAGTCGTCGAACGACACGTATGGGTTGGCACGCATGCCATGCAATGCACGCATGGACCGGGACACGTGTCTCGTGCATGCATGTCGACACATACACGTGTCCTTGCGCGGGAACAGGAGAATCGGTAGCCATCCGTGCGTGGAGATAGAACCGAAAACGCGTTGGCGTTTTGTGGCCAACGTCCACTCGTTCTCTGCCGGGTGTCATCGACTCGTTCTTGCGATTCGATAGGACATTGTAGCCGGGAGGGCGTCTACAACCACTGTTGGTGATGGATGGCATCGGCTCCTTGCGACTCCATCATACTGGACTGCAGCAGATACGACACCTGCGAGTGTTCTGCTTGTCGTTGGATGCCCGAGAGCCGCGTCGGTGGAGCGGGCGCCACGGCATGTCACGGAGAACTGGGCCGGAATCGGTCACAGTCCTGTGGGCGGGCGCGGCAGTTCAAATCCCCCGCCGGTGTGGTGTCTCGGAGGTGCGGCCCGGGAATGAAGCGCCTCCGCGTTCGTGCCGCGGACGATCGTGAAGATCGGGTCTGCGACCCTGACACCTCACAACGCGCACATGTCCCTCAAAGGATCTCAAGGAAGGCGGCATCACCGATCCGGTTGGCAACCGCTGCAACACGCGGACGAACAGATTGAGAGCGTTTCCCTTTGGTCGAGCAGAACGGACGCTGGCCCGCCCTCTGTGGCTGGGCTCGAGCCAGTCCGTGTTGCTCTTGGAACCGGCTCCAAAAAGCCTTCCAAGTCCCAGCTACGACGCTTGCAAACATCTTCGACGGCGCCATCAGTCATGTTACCAGTGACGGGCTGTGCGTTGAAACTCGCGCTATCACCACCGCCGGCACCTCTGCGGGAGCACAATCACCAGTGGTATTGTGTGGCGAGTGTCCCTTCATCACCGCTTACAAAAGTCAGCAGCGACGAAAACACGACGCACGGGGATGCTGCGTCTCCTCCAAAGAGACTCTACTTTCTGAACAGAGATCAGTGCACGTATCGGACGAGTGCCTGCAAGTCTCTCGGCGCCAGTATGCGTTTCCCCTCGCGGACCGTAACGACCTCGGAGACGAGCAGGCCAAGTCAAACGACCAACAAAGAGACGACTTTACCCGGTTCTCTGAAAAAAGATGGAGAGCATAGTTACGCTCAGGTGAGAGACTGCCGGCACTCCTGAACGGGCAGATGGACTTTCTTTACGGCCGTTTGGCACGTCCGTGGATGTGACCGAAGGCGCCCCCGGTTCAGATACGCCAATCCTCGAACGAAGACGCTCTACCGACTGTCCCCATTCAAGGCACTCAAGCCTCGACCCGGTCGAGTTTCACGGTGCTGGAATTGAGCTAGAACGAGGCGGATCAGCTGCGTTGACGTCATCGTCGGCGCGAGCGGGTACTCGTATAGCCCATCACCGAAAAGGCAGCATCGTTTACTTCCGCCCGAATGAGCCGCTGATCACCCCGCCGCGGTACGCTCGAAGCGCCTCAACAGCGCTCTGTTCGAACGCGTCCAGTCGAGGCGCCAGACTCGATGAAAGCAGTCCCGAACGACCCGGTGGTCAAATTCGACCATCGCCTCATCGTCTTCAACACCATGCGGAAGAGCTGTTGCTCGCGAATGTGCGTTTCCTCGGTGAGCGCGTTCGCGAGTTGGAAGACAGGGTCGTTTTTCTTGAACAGGAAAACGAGTCGCTTCGTCACGCACTGTCTACCACAACAAAACCTACAGTAGAAGCAACAAACCTAACAATCAACCCCGGTGACTGTTCGAATGACGCTTTGAGGTGATCAGATCCTCGCACTAAAGACCAGTATCCTCATAGGGCCCGCATCCTACAGAATCTCAGCCAAGAGAGACATTCACGCCGACGCAACCAAGCATGCAAAGAATGTGATTGGGAAACGAGGGTGAAAACAACGCCGCTTCGACATCCCCTCTTCCTTTCAATGCATCCACATTCTCGATGTGCTTGACCGGTGTTGCTTTGAATACGAGACTTGTATCGTGTGCCGACTAGTTCTCATCGTCAATGAATCAAACGTTCCTGTTTCCAGTTTCTGGCTTGAACGAAAAGCGTGCCCCAATCGACATGCGTATCGCTCGGAGGGGCGTACTCAGCTTTCATGACTATTTGTCGAGATCAGGTGAGCATGTCGAAAGCCAGCCAGCCAGCCAGCACCCCTGGACTATTCTAGGTATTGTGACAAGCCTCAAAACAAACTCGCCAGACAAATCGATCAATCGAATTCGAATCAAAGATTATGCATGGAAGGGCGAGGGATATTCTTTCGCGAGCCTATCCTAGAGCTTGGTTTCGCCGAACGTCCTCTGACTGGTCATCGATAGACAAGCAAGTCTTGACACTCACCACTGCCATGTTCACATAAGCAGGGACCCTGAAAGGGTACACGGCGTCCTATTCAGTTGCGTTGAACACCTCGTCTCCCGGCACTGAATACAACGGGTTATTTCGAAAGCCTGCAAACGACTCCAGTCTGGAGACGAGAACATCCGACCTTCGACGAACGCATCCAGGTATAGTCATTGCTGTCTCGGTGGATTCGTGCGCGCTCGATTCCACGAAGCATGAAGTCATGGTGTTTCCTTCATGTACAACTGGCGCCATTCAAGTATCCTGTGAGCAGGTGTGGTACGCTGTATTCAACGACAAGAACAACCTCCATGATGACTACATAAAGCTGCTCCAATGAGCGTAACGCTCCACCGCGAAATTCAAACATCAAGAGTCTCGTTCCAGTGATCGCTTTGGGGTTCCCCACCGCCAGTGACCTGAGATCGTCGCACGGGCTCGATAAGGTTTTCCTGACACGAGGCTTTGAGCCATCATGAAGCGAACGAGCCACGGGTGCAATTCCACTGGGTAAAGTGTGTACGGCAGCAGTGGCATCGTCTCTAGCGACATCTCGCCTCATAAGATACTCACTCGAAATAAAAACTCTCATGGATGCGGAGCAAAACAGCGTATTCGTCTCAAGCATTCAGGTTGGAGACATCAACGGCGGCGCGCTTCCTGCCGAATGCGCTTGTTCCAGGAAATGATTGGCACCGAAAGACGGGTTTCAGACGCTTCCAAGGAGGCCTGTCTACGAGCTACAACGATATACCCAGTGTGTGCACCATTGGGATGACAACGACTTGAAACTCGAGACCGAACGATGAGTGTCGTTGAGGAATTCCCATTGGCTGCGGCAGGAATCTCGGACAACCACGTTCGGCTAATATTTGACCATACTTGTATCCCGTAAAAGGCATTGCTCAGAGCAAGAGCGTTTTGAAGACGCCAGACTTGTTCCACGCTCGGGAGAAAGATTGCCAGCGTACCAAGTCCTGGCCGTAACGCTGTTGCAGCTGGGCCCACCACGAGATGCGGTTCCGGCATGTCGAGCACGACTGCCTGAACAGTGCCTTGGGCAGGTCGCTCATCTGCCTCAGTGGACGCATCTGGCCTACATAGCGCTTGCGTACGAACATCTTGGTGATGAAAACGAACCAGTCCTTTGGGTGTCCAACCAGAGCGGCTCCAAGACGCTGGCCACTGCTCCTGGAGGTGTCTTTCGAGTTCCGCACGGGCTGCAGCGAAGCGGCCCTCGTGACACTCATAAGTATGCACTTGTCCGCAAGGTGCTACTGTCTGGGCCAACAGCCAGGTAAGACTTCCACTGCCGGTACCTGCCTCGATGACTACAGAGCCAGGCTCCAGTTCCAGTCGGCAGAGCAGACTCGCAACGTCGACCTGCGTAGATCACTTGCGTCCGTCGACTCGTCACTTTGGGCACTGCGGTATGGAACCTGGATGGAAGCGTACGTAGAAATGCACCCGCTCGACGCGATCGTCGTCCATACCAACAAAAACCTGCTTTCCTTCGCCCAATAAAGTCGTCGTGATGAAACGCACCAAACCGAGTCTGTAGGACGCCACCCGGTTGCAACTCAACCATTTGCCACTCATTCGGCCAGGTTTCTACCAGGACTCGTTCACCAGCTTGAGCAAATAAGTTCATTGAATCATTCATTCATGAGAAAGCGGGCCTAACGAGTCACAGGCCCGTTCGAAACGGTAAACGTTGACCAAGTTGACTCGTCATGGACGACACCCCGTCGGAGGACGTTCTGTTCGCAGCGTTGTTCTCGACACGACAACGAGCATCCGTTCCGCTACTGAGTGTTTGACTCCAGTTTTGATCTTGACTAGACGCTGAAAATTATCAGAGGTACCCCTGCTTGATCAATGCCAGCCGAAGTACGAGACTCCTTGGTAATGATCGGTTTATGGAGGAGTCCGTGATGACCTGGGACGCACACCGCGGTGCTCAACGGGGGCACTCAGTCACCAAGCGCGGTACTGGACGTTCATATAGAACCCGAGAGGGACCCTTTCTGGGTTTGTTCTGGACATGAAGTGTCAGACGCTTCTGAACGGGATGGAGTCTTCGCACTGGGCGCGAAAACGCACACGACGATGACTGCACAGCAAACGAACGAGCGGTTGTCCGCCACCGACCCTATCGTCGAAGCTTCAGACCATGTGGCGCTTCTCCAAGATGCCTGCCGCGAAGGAACACTGGAACAAGGCGTGCAAAACACCAATATATCTGCTCTGGTGGCAGACACGTTCGTCACCGGAGCAGTGGACGTTGTCGAAGCTTCTGCTTCGGTACGATACGGGGAGCCTCGAACGGCCACGACCTCGTCAACGGTGCCAAAGAGTACGCTCGACCAGGAGAAAGCGGAAAAGCAACCGACATCAAGAGACCTGGACGGAAAGGGCTCATAGCGATCTCTCGATGGAGTGTCAAACAACAGACTCGACAGCCTCCGAGTCAGGTTCGAACGCCCCGAATGGACCGAGTCGTGGAGCATCGAGTTGTGGGTTGCGCTCAAACATGACCAAAAGCGTCCAACAGTGTAAGCGAGTGCGTTCGCATACCATCCAGACTTTTTTGTATGCATATGGTGGAAAGCGTGCTTATCTACCGCGACATGTTATCGAAGCGGTGCCGAGTGCCGCAACGGCAACCGGCTTTGGTCCAGGAACGAAGTCTCGTCGCTTTGAGTTTCATGGATGAAGACAGTGATTCAGTGTCGCTTCCCCAGGTGCCTCTCTGGAGCACAGGCCTGGACATTGGTGTTTCAATGAAAGCACAGCAGTTGAGAACGTCACCGCGGCGTCGAGAGGCACCTGGTTCGTCACGAGGCCAAGGCAATAAACGGGCCGCTTTGCTGAACACATCGACGCTGAACCGACTAACCTGCATAGACTACTCGGAGACAGAAAAGCTCCTCATTGTATGGCCGTATGATCGGTGGCCATACTTGGAGGCGTTCCTACTCGATACGCAGCAACAGACTACGAACCGCTGTCTGATTCAGACCCCGTCGTGCTGGCAGACGCTCGCTTTCCATTCCATGAATCAGATCAAGGCTGTCTTGGTTCATGGTACAACAGATATTGTCGTGGCTGGACCTATGGCCCGAATCGAAATCCTCTCGTTACGCTTACGATCGGCTGCATCGATTATGGGCCAGGATCCTTCGAAAGGGATCGAAATGCCGTCTACGGCTCCAAATGATGCTTCGGGAGGTCACATCTTGAACCGATGTGTTGGCCAGCTTGTGAAACAGGCGGATTTGCGACTTCCGACTCTGGGAGAGATTGTCTCCCTCGCCTGGACCGAAGACGGTCACTCGCTCTTGGTTCTGGTTACGAGTGGCTCCTGTTACGTGCTCAAACAGAGCGCCATGCAGTCCGTGTCCAATCGTTTGGACCCGTGTACCGCATACCCTACCTGGTCAATCGAGAGACGACTGGACCGGGTCATCATGGAACAAAATGGTGATGCCGAAGCGATCGACAACCCGTGGCCTCACAGAGACGGTTTGCAAACACGCCAGAATGAGCGTTTTCCGCTGCAGTCGAGAGCACCTTCCCATGAATCTCCAGTTGGGAATTCCGAGCACCAGCTGTCGAGCGGATGGCCTCGACAGATTCCCCTCGCGGTGTACGGAGGAAGACCCAAACAAGTCGCCGGAACGGATGCCTCTACATCGACGCAATCTGCCTATTTGGTATACACTTCTGGGATCGCCAGCGTGGATCTCCATACAAAGCGTTGTTCCATCGCGGCCATACCAAGGTTTATGCCTCTACCCAAAAGTCAGGGCGTGCCCTTGTCCTTGATGAACCGTGAGCCGTTGCTGGCTAGTTGCTCAGTAAGTATGACCCAAAGCCGTCATCGAGTTCCGCTCGGGACGTGTTTGCTGGCTGCTTGTACGCCAACGCGATTGATGCTCTTGGCGCCTCAGGTATCTTCAGTCCATGGCTAGTGCGGAGGTGGCTACCCCGGGGCAATTGGCAGCAACGGGTCATTTGTCTAGTCGCTGGGATAGTCCAAGCATGGAAACCGCGTGGCTTTCAGCGCAGGCGACTGGCCATTCGCTGGCATGCCTCTACGAATGGCCTGTACTACCGATGCGTCCGCTTTGGCGCCGAGAACGACGTTTCCAACGTCTTATCGACAGACCTTCCATCACCACCACCGCCATGTTCTGGTTAGATGCGATGGCTTGGCCTCTATCTGAACAAATCACGGGAAAATGTTCCATACTGGTGCTCATAGCGGTTACCGGCGTTCACTCTGGGCATACGGCTCTTGTTTGGGCGTCGTTGACACTGGCGTTGACTGGCCAGCAGTCGGGTGCCTTGGAGACCCGCTCTGACTCTGCAACAAGGAGGACGACGTACCCGACCTCTCCTTGGTGTTTAGAACGAGCATCTGTGTTACCGCTCTGGGTACCGTTGCCACCCCCACAGACAATGCATTCCGAACAGTGGGATCGGGAGCCTCTTGTACCGACCGGCCTACGACTGCTTTCGAATGCGTCGCTAGCGGGATCGAGCACGCTGCCAAACGTGCGGTTTCTGTTGGTGCACTCCTGGAGCCGAGCGTCCTCCATGCAGTGGAGTGAGCCCTTGCCGACCTGTTCGCTTGCTCTCATTGACACCATTCGTGATCTTGATGATGCCGCTGCTGACAGAGAGTCCTACCATTGAAGACAGACGCCTATCGGAAGGAATGCTGCGGCGAATGCGGGCTGCTCGACTGCAAGCACTGCAGACTGGGAGTGCGTTCGCTGCGCCGTCGACCAGAAACAGCAGTGGGGTCATGAAGACGTCTGATCAAGCTTCGGGAAAACATCGGCGATTCTTGGTCCAGAGGTCACCGTCTCCAAACATACTCGCAGAGAGATCATCGAGGAGTTGCACAAGACCTGCAATCCAGACACCCATCTCCACAGATGAGTCGGGTTTAGAGTCCTGGGCCCAGCAACTTGCCGAACGACTCACCAAGCCATCGCGGCGAGCACCGAATGCCGATACGGTTTCATCGACATCATCGACGTTTGCTTCTGGCTCAGTAGGTAGCCAACGCGTCAATGAAAACCCATCCCAATCAGAATGAGTATCGAGAGCGCGCGATACAACCAAGTTCCTAACTGATGCGTTCGATAGGTGCGCCCTATTGGGGTATGGACAAGCCGTTTCAGGGTCATGTTCGTTCCATCCATGCGAACTTGACGACCCAGACGAGATGCTATTCGTCAAAAGGACAGCAAAAGGAGGATGACGATGCTTGCATCGTTCCGAAGAGCGACGTCCTGGTTTCAGCGGAATGACCAAGCGGCACGAAACGCAACCTTCATGGACTATTCCTCGGAATTGTATAAACATCACTTTATTCGCATTCGAACCAGATACCTTGGTTGCTTCAACCTACACTCGGGCCATGGATTCAGACGAACGTTTGTAGCGTTGCTGACGGGCACCTCCGAAGCATGTCCAGTTACCTTCGTCGACTGTCGAGACTCGCTCCCCATGAATGGGTGGGATTCGACGCGAGTCTATCAGCGTCAGCAGCATGTTCGCATTCTGGTATGGTTGCAAGCGTCCCAGAAGTATACAGCTGGACGTTCAAAGACGCAATCGAAAGCGACGACGCGAACAATGACATCAAACCATATCTCGACGTCAAGACGATTCCACGATATTTCCGTGATTCGGCTATTGATCGAGAGGTTTCCAGCACGTGGCCCACTTGAGATCTCCAGGGCGAGACGCGGGTGCGTTTGGAAACGCTTTTTCCGGCTCTTGTTGGAACCTGACCAGGTTTTGTGCCAAGCGATTCGTCGTGAGCAGGACTTGAGTTATCGTTCTTGCTCCGGCTACCATCACGTCGCTTCCAGTTCATGCATTCGTCGATGCAGCAGTGTCAAGGCCGTTCGCAACGATGCTTGCGACCACGGCGGATTCAGTATCTTTCGGTTCGCGTCAACCAACGACTCGCTGCCGACATAGACCAAGACCAGGACTGGAGAGAGGCCAAACACCGTCAGCGAATCGCCACTGGTCAGTTGCATGGTCGCTTGATCTCTAAAAAGGTCATCGAGGTTTTCCCTTTCGGCATCGATGGACTTGGTTCCTTCACTGGGCGCTGTAGTTGGTCCGTTCCCTGCCAACGCTGATGGATATAATGCGATCGACCATTCACGAGCGACAAAGGCCCATTCGGCTGCCAGAGCGCAGTATCGAGGTATTGGTGCGTCATTCGAGGTTTCCGCGAGACACAGACGCGTAAAGGCATCAAAGAGGAAGGCCTCCGACACGCCGCTCTCTCGAACGAATAACTCGAGTCGCTGATTCAACACCGCCAGTTGTGGTAAAAGCTCTCGCAAAAGACTCGCCATACTTTGCATACACGAGTCGTCAAAGATGCTGGTTCGTCGAATCTCCAGCCTTGGATACCATGAGACGTCTTCAATGCCACGAGCGACAGTTGCTCGACTGCCAGCTGTTGCGAATGCCTCGCGCCGAGATTCGACACTGGCAAAGATTCTCGACCAGCAAGTCCGCCAAAGCCTCTGTATCCTGCTGCTGTGGATCACGTGACCCAGGACGGTTCACTGCCTGATCCCATTTGTGAAGACAGACCCAGACAAGAGGTGTTGGACCGTTCCTTCGCCGCGTCTCGTGCAGGTTTCTCAGACAAGTCAGGATCTGCGACAGCTCTGTAACGACAGGCTCGAAAAGATCGGTGCTACTGTCGATGACATAGACCACAGCATCAGCATGCTCCAGAACGGCTCGATAGCGACAGTACGATGTCTTCGCCACCGAAATCGGGTCTACCTCGCTTGAACTAGCTCGAAAAGCGCTGCTTCCATCGAGCGTATTAGGGGTCTCACCGAGGCCAGTATCGACACCGTCTCGAGCGCTGAGGGCATCATCACGACAGGGTACAGTTTCAGAACCTTCACTGATGCTCGCTCGGATACGTGAATGTAGAGCGTCTCCAGATATTTCGTCATTTCCTCCAAAAGACATGCCTGGAGCCATCTCCTCGGTGGCTTGCCTCCCCGTCGATCTGTGTACCGGCTCACCGGGATACTGTGCAGCCGCGGCTGCTTGCTCGATTTCATCCTCTGTCTGATAGGCATGTTGCCAAAAGGTGCTATCGGTGCCAGGTGTATCGACAAGCTGGCAACACATCCAAGGACTATAAGTGACATCATGCGCCACAATGCGTGGTGTGTTCTCCAGAAACAACGTCTCATGAGCGCTGGTCCTGATGAAACACTACCGAATGTAGTGAGGTCTTCCCACTCTGGGTGCGTCCCATGAAGACAATACGCGGCTTGTTCGTCATCGACTTGGCCAACGGACTCGACGTCGGTGCTTCGTCCATTGTTGTATGCAAGGATGTCTCCGCGTACTCGGCGAAAGGTGCTGCCTGCCGCTCGAACGCAGTGGCTGGAGGTGCGACCAATCTTAACGCGAGACTGGTCTCCGACACTTGTGCTTCGCCGGAGAGCTCAACCAGAGAGCCGAGTGACGCACTATGTCGTCGCTCTATGTCCTCTGATTCCTTCAGTGAGGAAGCAGTACGCACCCGTCCATACCCGTCGGGACTCACATGACCGATTCGGTCGTTGTCGTTGCTGCTTCGGATGCTACTGCTGCTGGCACTATCGCTGTCTCGACCACCGGTCGCTGGACCAGCACAGGGCGAACTCGACAGAGATGGAACAGAGGTGCGTGAATCATGGCTCGGCGATCGACCTCCTCGGGCACCAAGTGCTGCAGTCTGACGCGAAGGCTCCAGTCGGAGGTCGCTTCGTTCTGGCAAACTCGAGGCGACTTGAGCGCTACGACTCATCTCACCATAAGGGCCGAAGCTAGTCGCATATTCAATGTAAGAGTGGGCAATGGCCACTGGTGACCCTGCAATCGACGTCTCGAGCAGCAGCCGTTCCCTCGCCAGACGAGACGGAAGCCTGAGACGCTTGTCGTTGTCGTCGCTCTACCTGTTGGGTAAACAGACGCTCACGAAGGGACGCTCGAGCACCTCGACCCGGCACAGGAAGACTCCGACTCACTGCGTGAGGTGTGCCAGTCTCATTCAATGGAACATTGTCGGCACTGGGCTCACCAGCGTCGTCCACAAGAACCAGAACGCTCTGGGTAGTCACAGCGCGACTCGTTGGACGCTCGTCCGCTTTAAAGGTTGGTGGCATGCCTGAAACCCTCACTGGACTGCCAGACTCCAGCAGAAACGATCGACAAAACCTTTTTCTTCCGCTCAAGGTTCATCCTCGACACGCTGATCACTTAAACGGCAGCGTGGCTGTAGCGTAAACCTTAGTGTCGCAGAACGGAGACGTCGACGAGTCACTGTGGACGCCCAACCTGCTGAACTGTTTTCCCAAAGCCAAAAGCGCTTTCTGCACCGAACGGGACGTAACATCTCGGGAAGGTTTTCACTATTCGAGGTAGAGTTTCCTTTTTTTGTGGACGATTGGCTGGAGCTTGCAATTGCGTCTGAAACACTGCGGATTGCGAGCGCTTGCTGAGAAGCAGCGTGTCGTCTCCCGTTGGGATAGGAGGCTGGACGTTCGACCAGGTGCACCTCGAGACTAGTCGTCTGGTCCGCATCTGAAAAGATTGCTTTCGTGTCTGAAGGAAATGGTGATGAATTCAAGTTGAAGAGGTGGTTAGCGATCGGTTTTTCGGGTGCATAGGAAGGACGGATCGATTGTTTGACACCGCGTTAGGGCGACGCTTATGCTCTTCGACTGTCGCACGAGTGCTGCCGATCGAGTTCGCCAAACAAGAGCTCTGTATCAACGTCGACATTGAAAGGAGCTGTTTCCACGTGAGGTTCATATTCTTGGTTTTGGATTTGAGTCAAGCTCCTTGTTTGCTTCGGTGTTGCCGAGAGATGTTGCCAGCGAACCGTTCGGCATGTTGGCTAGCTTGAGAGAGCCTTCCGTGGCACTGCACGGCTTCATTGAGGGTCAGCACGTGGAAGACCCAACTCGTACAAGGACCTGTCGGCGAGCGTTTTCCCATCGATTGGGTTGCTTCGCCCGAGGAAGTGTTGGCCATGCTTCACCACACCTTGAACTTGTTCCAGCATCCGCTTGCGAACGGAAGAGATAGGACGCCTTTCTTGCCACCGTTCCGTTTCAGCGGACATGCGCACAGTGTGGAGAGCCATCGCAAGCGTCCTATGGCCCTGTTCGTCTTGAACAATCTCGAAAATTTCTGCTTCAACGCTGACGACGTCGTCTGTTGTGTCTTGATCCGAAGAAAAGGGAATCCGTTGTTGCTGAGCGGAAAGGTCAGTATTCGTGACGCATCGGGGTGACCAACGCGACATACGACTCGTCCAGGTGAGTCCCGTACTCGACAAACTGCGCTAGCCGATGCGTTCTCATGAAATTCGTCGACGACCACGAAAACTTGAGAGACGACATGCTGTCGGCGCGGCTGTCGACCATGCAACGCAAGACGCATGAGTAGCGCACTCAACTCTAGCGGATGTCGATCCATGTGGAAGAACAACACCTCGCCATGCATTTGCAGGAAAAGTTAGGACATCAAATAAACGTTCATTTATCGAAAAGAACGACGAGAGCCTCAACTGGGCGCTCGCACAGAGACGCAGGACAGCGAATGCAAAACTGCATTCTACCAAACAGTGCCCGTGATAGCATCTGTGTCGTTTTGGAATCCACTGACTGGAGAGAGGACAGCAGTGCTCCATGCAGTGTCGGACGAGACAGTTCTTCGAGCAAGGCGCCCTAGGAGAGTTCGCGAAGGCGTCGCATGCCGTCGGGGGCCAGCACTGCAGCCCACGGTCGATAAGTCTGCAATGCTTTCGCCAAAAGAGCCTTCATTGACGGATCCGCTATTCCAAAAGCGGTAGCCAAAGCGTCAAGTGTCCAGGTTTCAGGCTCCAGACGATGGGCAATAAGCACACTGAGTGCTTGAGCATGGGTCAACGGTGGCTCGGACCGAACACGATGTCTGGTTGCAAACAAGCTTGCAGATGGTACGACATTCGGCATGGGTCGTTGCCTGATAGCACTACTGACTTGCTGTAATAGCTGCAGGTATTCGGGATCGGGCGGTGCTGCAGAAGGTCGACTCAACTCAGTTGAGGTCGTGTCTCGGGCAGTGGTTGGCTCAGCGCACGGCACTCGACGAACGCTAGACGAAACCTCCTGGCGCTCCAGGACCCAAATAACGTGCCAGCCATACTCACTCTGAACAACATCGATCGTACCAGCCGGTCTGGACGTTTCAAAGATCGCCTGATCGAAACGTCTCGTGGTCTCTCGAGGACGGACCCAGCCTAAGAGACCTCCGTGCTGACGAGAAGGACACCGAGAGTGACGTCTGGCGAGCTGTTCAAAGTGTTCACATAGAGTCTCGTTACCTGTTGATCTGCTTTTGCTCAGTTCCTGCTGAATAAGCTGCGCGACTGACTCCTCATCGACCAGGATGTGACGCACGAGCGCAGCTGCCTCGGATGGCGGGCCAACCCGCCAACGTTGCAGCCCAGGAAACGCATCTATCTGCTCGGTGCTTGCTGCAGACGGTAAACGCTTCTCTGAATCATTTTTGAGACGCCCTGTCCAGTGCTGAAAAGCACCAGTGCTGCGTAGACGACTCGTCGCTGCACCCATGGGTGAGCGGTCATACAGACTTGCGGAGGCGTTCGCCAGAGCCAAGCTGCTCCATAGAATGGTTTCGATTACTCGCAATGGAACCTACCTGGACACTTGGTTTTGTTACTCAGCTAGGTAATCAATCCAAAGGATACGATAGCTTGGAAAAGGATGGTACGGCCAACGAAAACAATGGCTTGCAGGTGCCCAAGAATCGATGCTGAACGAAGCTGCAATGAAAACCTCAAGCACCACCTATGATAGCGTCATGCACGATACCCAAGTACAACGGATCATGAATCCTTGCATACGAATACTGAGCGAGTCTACAAGAAAACCTCAAGCACCACCTATAATAGCGTCATCCACGATACCCAAGTATAACGGATTCATGACTACTTACTTATTGCCGAAGGAGCAGACGTCGTTTACAGTCACAAGCTTGTGGCAGTTATTGATGTTCCGTTGACTTTGGGTGTTCACTTATCCGGTCCTGGGTCAGGTACAAGTTCATATCCCTGGGTTGCTTCAATGACGCATCGTCGTTCTTGTCCAGGCCCATGGGGTTCCTCCCAAACTGCCACACACCTACAAATTGATAACCAATGAGCACAACAACACATCCACATGCCAGCGTTCAACACAGCACCATCGCAGACGATCGAACAGGGACTTTGGGCAGTGCTCATAGGCCTTCAAGTTCCCTGAACAAGATTTATTTAGACTGAAGCAGAGCGTCGAGGCCGCCAACGAGATTCCATGCCAGGTCTGAGGCTGCTTGTCGCACTGCAGCCATGCTCTGCCCCGAGGTCGACGCAACCAAGGCCGTCGAGGCCGCTCTGAGTCGAGATGGTAGCGTTATCGACTTGATGGATCTACAGAGATGATACTCGATGGCCTCCTGCCGAGCCTCCGCATCGGGTGCGGACAGTGCAACCTGGATATCGAGGCGTCCAGGCCTCAGCAGGGCTCGGTCCAGTACGTGAGGGACATCTGTAGCGACCACGAAACCGAAATGACGCCCCTGTCGAGCATAGAAACCGTCCAGATACTGGAGGAGCAAGCTCAGGACGCGTTCGTGAACACCACCCGCTTCTAGCAGAGCGTCTCGAGCTGGTGTCAGCATCTCGATATGGTCAATGAAGAGCACACAGTTCCCCATTGATTCACAGACCGTCAGGACACTACGCATGGCTCGTTCGGCCTCACCCACACGAGCAGAGACAATGTCGGCCGCTTGGATAGGGATCAAGTTTAACGCTGGCCAGTCTCGATGTTGTTCGGTATCTCGCCAAGGATGAGCGAGCATCTCAGCGAACAGCGTCTTGCCGTTGCCTGAGGGCCCGTGCAACAGCACACCCAGGATGTTGCCTCGCTGTTGATGGGTTTCAGAGTGATGCTCTTCATCCATGTGGGCCATAAGTGCTCGACGGACCATTCGATGGGCCTCTCGTACACTTTGACCGAACAAGAAATCGATTCTTCTCGGTTTCAGGGAACGCCACCATCGAAGTGCACCCACTTGTCTCACAATTGCGGGCGCAGGGATATCGCTGAGCGTCAGAGGTATGTCCTGGTCGAGGATTTCCTGACCATCCGGCTGCGCAGTTACTGGTGGATGCCTGAACGCCCTCAAAGTCACCTCTTTCGAGTCCATAGCGCTTTGGTCCGAAACGGGTCGGCGTTGTTCATATTCGTGTGGCGTGGCTATTGATGTCAAGCGGTTTTCTTCGTATGCTCGCCCTAGCACTGAGGCTGGTCGCTGGTGATGATCACCCTCTCGATCGCAGACCAGTGTCTGGGCAGGGGCATCCACATCACGTTCATGATCATCACCTGCATACTCGAAACTGTTTGTGTCTCCAGAGATGTCGTGCCAATACCTTCCAGCCGGCACGCTCTCCGACGCTAGCGTCAAGTCCAGAATGGACTCGTTTTTGCCAGGAGCGATATCTCGGCAGCTGAACGCTTGCTGTTCGGACAGCGCTATCCGATGACAGTGTTTTTTCATCTGCGCTTTCATGTGTTCGGGTGTGATGGTGTCGAGCCTTCAGGGACAGCATCAGGGGACGCAGTTCAGCATACGTATAGCCTGGCGTGATGTCTGCAAGGGCTGCGGATCCGCCCAGTCGCTCTAGATACTGTTTCCGTTGACTCCAATTCGGCAGATGCACCGGATGAGCACATGGAAAACCAGCCAAGGGTGCTCTTGCGGTCACGACTAGGGCTCCGGGTCCTTTCGAGACACCATCAACTGGTCCCAAGCCAGCGCATCTCTGACAGCAACGTGGCCCAGAGGCAGTGCTTCACGAGCGGCCCATGACCAGCAAGACAAGCGTCCGCGACGAGCGTCCGCTCACGAGTCGACAAGGACCCTGCAGCACCATTCTGGTTATGCGATGTGTCTCCATGATGTAGACCGAGCCAGTCCGCTCGATGGGCATCATCTACGAGCCAGTCCACATCCTCAATGAGAAGAATATCGTTCGCGGCCTGGTGCAATAGACCTCTAAGGTGTTCAACCGCGGACGAGATGGCATCGTTTAGTAGGAACCTGGACGCATGCACCGACAGTAGCTTCCACGTTCGGCGCTGCGCAGCACGGCGTACCCGTGTTCGTTTTCCAACGCCACCAGGGCCGTACAACAAGAGCGTGCGGTCTATCAGGGCCCGCTCCGACTGAACCTTGAGGCAGGACTCGAGCCAGGAAGCGAGTTCCTCGTCGAGTGCGTCCCGATCCACGAAGCACCTGGTATCAGATACCGAGCTTGGATCCATGGTCTCCTGGCCACTCACGCTGGCATCGAGACGCCACGAGAACCCGAGGCAACAGCACAACCTTGGAGTGTCCAAGGCACTCGAATCTGACCTGACAGTCGTCGTCTCCACTCAAAAGCTTCGAATATCACCCGCACTACCCAGATGATCGAAGAGATTCTTCTGTGACCTTGGAATCACATCAGTTCCATAGAAAGAAGAGTGCTTGTTTCTGAACGTCCAGTCTCTGGGCGAGACGGCTGCGCACGAGGACAGCCGTTTCAAGGCAAACTATCGAGCGCTTTTCGGATTAGCGTTGGTATTGGTGCATCAGTCGCCCACAACTTTCCTTCGTTGTCGAGAGCACCTATCTGGACGTGTTTGTCTTGAACATAGCTCTTTGATTCATATGGCGAGGAAGAAAATCCGAGAATATGATGCAAAGCGCTTACTGAGTCATCATCTGGGACGGCGACTACGAGCGGTGCAAGTAACGGCAAGCCGCGGTCTCCTGCAGAGCGTGCCGGAACATCCTTGGCTTTCTACGTGTCGATTGGTGGTAAAACCGGATATGTTATTTGGGAGACGCGGGAAACAAAATCTGGTGCTGTTGGATGCAGACCTTTCAAAGGCAGCAGGATTTTCGGAGGACCTTATCCACACGCGCGGAGACATCGAGGTTCAAGGCATCTGGGGCCGCGTCAGCACGTGTATCGTAGAGCCGTATATTCCCCACGAAAACGAGTTCTATCTGAGCATTCAGAGCGTTCGTCAAGGGAACCTGATCGGCTTCAGCTGCGCTGGCGGTATGAACGTGGAAGACAACTGGGACAGGTTGCGAACGGTGTTGGTGTCGCCGGCGGCATCGCTGCAAGAACACCAGGTTGAAGACCTCCTCGTTGACCTTAAGGACGAAAATGCCCGCAACCTTTTACGACCTTATCTAATCAAGCTCTATTCGGTTTTTGAGGACTTGGACTTTACGTTTCTGGAGATGAATCCCTTGACGATCGCACCCGGACCAGCCGATGACGGACTTGCGATGCCAGAGGCTCAAGTCTGGCCACTGGATCTGCGCGCTGAACTTGACTCTTATGCTGCCTTCAAGAACGCTCGGAAGTGGTTGGATATTCAATTTCCTGAACCTTGGGGGCGCTCCAAGTGGCCTCAGGAACGCCTCGTGGCCAACCTCGACGCCAAGTCGAGTGCATCGCTGAAGCTCACGGTCCTCAATCCGCGTGGAAGAATCTGGACGATGGTTGCTGGTGGCGGTGCTTCTGTCATCTATAGCGATACAGTGGTCGATCTTGGTTATGGAGACGAGCTGGCGAACTATGCTGAGTATAGTGGCAATCCCAAGCCGGAAGAAACGTACCTTTTCGCTAGGGCGATCCTCGAACTTGCCACCAGTGAGCCAGATGGGAAGCCCCGATGTCTTCTCATCGGAGGAGGAATTGCCAACTTTACGGACGTTGCCGCTACCTTCACGGGTATTGTGCAGGCACTCAAGGACTTTGCAGGTAAGCTGCAAGTTGCTCGAGTAAAGTTGCTCGTGCGCCGTGGCGGTCCAAACTATGAGACAGGTTTGCGCATGATGGAACAGGTTGGGGAAGAACTCGGCATACCGGTCGAGGTATATGGTCCGGACGCGCACATGACCTGTATCGTCACCTGCGGCATTGAATGGATCACTGGCGAGGCCTGTGCGGAGACCAGCCGAGAACCGACGACGCCTCGCCGACGCCTTCGGACACCCGCCTGAACTTTGATTACTCCGGAGACCCTTAAAAGCTGCATGCAATGCAAGATAGGCGATGTACTCCATGTCGTAAAATATCGCTCACGATGACGTGTGAAAGCATCGAGCTGTATTCGTATTCTGCGCGTGGAACGATGGTGAGGGATTTCGGCTCGCAATGGCAGCCGAATTTGGAATGATGCTTGAAAAGACCCATATCCGCATTTTTACGCCCAAAGGGATATGGTCCCACGCTGAGAGGCCCCGTTGGATCACTCGTTCCGCAGATATATACGCGAGGCCAACGATGTATCGCACCCAACTAGAAGTATGTGAGCCGTCTAGAGAGCGGATGAGAGAGGCGCCTCTGAACTGATTTCAGGACAGGTCCTTGATCATTATCTGCTGAAAAAGAGTGACTGCGAAGGGACTCGCTGGCAATGTAATCTAGAGAGTAGATTCCAAAAGATGCTCCTCAACCAATCGCTGCACAAGCGCTATATGTTCATCCGTCTCAAAGCAAAAAACCAATTTGCGATCAATCCGCATCCCGGCGGATCCACGCACAGCAGATCTGAGGCGCTCGGTCAGCACTCCGGCTCGTCAGGCGACAAGCGTCCCCATACATGCGACGCGCAGAACGAATGAGATGCCCCCGCCATGCACGGACACGTGTCCCAATCCATCCGATCCTGTCGTGCTGCCCCCCAACGAAAAACGAACCCTTCCCCCATCGATCCGCATCTCGGCGGATCCACTCGGAAGCGGCATGGCGTTGCGCGCACGCGCCTCTTGATCCATCGATGGGTGTCGACCTGCCAGCGCGCGCCAATCGACGGCTTTATAAAGCAATTACACCGCCTCTTCGTACGTCAAGCATCCGCTGAGGCGCGATGCCCTGCGTCGATCACGACGGTGCTATGCTCCGAGTGGTTTGTCACCGATGGGTCCGTCACGGCCGCCGTCCTTCGAAACGGCGTGCGTTCGACTCTAGGGGCCCACCCAAGGGGGAGGACTCAAGATCCTCTGGGCAAAACGCCCGCACGCGTTCGAATCGCGTTAGCACCATACTGAGTCGAAACAGGGAACACAGACCTCGCGCTCTTGACGAGTGCCTTTTTTGAGAACGTGGCGGCGAAGGCGTACTCGGCAGGCTGTCAGACGCGTACGATTGATTGGCTTTGGCTCGTCGCTTGCCGCACTGCAGCTTACAAGGCGCTTTCACTAGGTGCGACCGTGTTTTGTTCAGAGACACTCCGAGCGGATCTTGACTGTGACTCATTCGGGGTTTAATCTGGGTTTCGAAAGGTTTATGTGGTTCTTCGTAGCGGCTATCCACCTGGTTCAGAACTTGCCGAACTTTTTCTGGACAGTTGCGCACGGTCGGCGACGTGACCCCAACGACCCAGACGAACAACGGGGTCTTCAACGGCCTGCGCCGTTCTACGCTCGCTCTGATATGCTTCGACAAGACTACTGGTCAAGCGTGCGAAGTCAACTAGACCATGATTGTTGGCAGTTTGCGCGTGAGTCGTTTCTTCGCGAGTGCTCGACGGTGAAAGCAACCCCATCCGAAGCCGGAGGAACGGCCGCAGAGCTATCCGCCACCTCGCCGGCTCCCCGACTCGGTACGTCTCCTGGACATCGATGACATCCCGGTTGAACTGCGACGCGCGAGATAACTGCAGTCATCATCAGCGTCCTTGTGGTACGTCTGATTCTATTGACGCGACCAGATCCGATGCTTGACTGGTCGCGTCTCCGTTGCGTCAGCGGGGACCGCGTCCGGACCTATATCGTGCAGAATGTCGGCGGCCTCGGCATGATCACAAGCTCGGTTTGCGCGAGTGCGGGCGACAGGCACCAGCCAGTGGTCCAGCGGCCCTTGTCACAGCATGCTTTATATGACTAGAAAGCCAGAACGGGTTGAAAAGCACGCGGATAGCACAGCGAGCGCACCATAAACGTTGGTTGGTAAGGCGGCGCAGACAAGAAACCAGCAAGCGTGTCCCGTACCAAACCTAGCGCTGTTGACTGACCCGGGGGAGCGGAAAAGAATCAGAGCAGCGTTAGGTGCGATCGCCGGTCAGTCGCTGAGACTTGGCGACCACCAACAGCAATCGCCGAGAATGCTCGCATAACATCGAATTGGCGACGACCTTGCCTCCGGTGAATGCCGCACTGTCAACGTTTCAAACAGGACCCCCCTTGTTGACTCGAGCTTCGTTCCGCCTGCAACCGAGCTCGTTGCTGCAGCATCATCTTCTCGACGAGCTGCCGCGTCTCTCCGTCGAGATCAGATAAATGGCTCGTTTCCGGTTCACACTTGGTCGGATCAATCTCTGGGTCTCCGACGATCACACGTGACCACCACTCCATGTTATTCGCTTTCTCCAGTTCAATGACCAAGCGAGATCCCTCAAGGTACCAGAGCGAGTCCCCAGGCTTGATCGGCCGGTGCAGTTCGCCGTCGATCAACACACGACCACCGCACTCAACCTGCAGCCTGTTCACACGAATGGTCACCTTCAAGTCCCGTTTATGGGCCACTGCTTGCTTTAGAACGACAGTTACTTGCTGCAAGGTCTGTGTCCATGTATAAACCTCCGTTTCGCCGCCATTACCGGCCATGAACTCGATAGCAGTAAACCGCGACACGCTGCAGCTATCCGGGTGCTTAGCGCCACGCAAGGCACGGAATCAAACTGGTCGGGCGCTGAGCGACAAACAGATGCCCGTGGTGCGTGGCGAGCGTGACCATTTCCCTGACGTGACGCCTTGAGGCCTCCGGCACGCCCATGGCCAGCCGTCTGGTATCGCTCGGCACGCACGGCCATCGGGAAAGGCCTGGTGATGCGCCTCCGAGATCGCGCGTTCCTGAACGAACGCATGGCGGATGATAGCGTTACGTGCGTGCGTGCGTGCGTGCGTGCGTGCGTGCCCAGGATAGATTCGCCGCATGCGTAGACGGAAACGAGCACCGCAAGTCGATTCGTTTCAAGGTGGTGCGCGCGCGCTCACCCGACCGTCGGCGGATCTCCCAGCTGATGATCGCGCAAAACGCTCTTGTGTGCCAAAATATCTGGGAACAGCATAGGTTTCGGACGAGGCAGGTCACATTGCACGCTAGGCGAGAACTGTCTTTCGCAAACGTCGCTAGGTCTGTTAAACTGCTCCCATAGCGTTCGGAATGGAGATGCTCAGCGCGGTTTTCATCGCGCGAGCACAACTAGAACTTGAGCTGAACGATCGTCAGCAGGACCGGTTGAGTCGGTTTCATATTCACGGTTGGCGTTGGCACCAGGCAGCGTTGGTGCGAGATGCGAAACGCTTTCAACAGGCCGCTCGGCTGCTTCGCTGCGGGCGAGACCGAGGTGCGTGCACTGCTCGTTCGCTCGACCAGGCGGCACGTTGGTTACTGGATGTGAACTTGCAGGACTTTCTCCTCGTCCAAAACGAGCTTTTTTTGCCCTTTCTGCAAAAAAATTTATCGGCGGAAAGGGTAAAACCGATTCTGCGTGTTTCCGAACGACACGAGCAGAATATCCAACTGCTTGCGCAGCGGCTGCGCACTGAACTGGCTGCCTGCGCCACTCCGGATCAGTGTCCTCGCCACCGACAACGCTTGGAGCAGGCGGCGACGCGCCTCGCACACCTGATGGAGCAGGCGTATGCGACTGAACAATCGTTGGTGGTTGCAGCGGTGGCCGAGAGCATTCCACCCCGGAAACAACGTTCATTTGAGGAGCAAGTTCGACGCCGCCTCAACGCTGAACAGAAGCGCCTTCATGTCGTGAGCTTCTATGAAGCCATCAAGGACGACCCAGTGGAGCTTGCCCGATTTCGATCCCTAGTGCCTGCTCCTGTACACCTGTTTCTGGGTAGTTGGCGGAGACGATGGTACGTGCCAGCGACGCAGTCTCTTGACCGATGCAGCCGTTTAGGGGCGCTCAGCAAGTGTGCTGATACCCTAGCGCCCAGACGCGATTAGAACGTTTCCCTCTGATAAAATCGGCCGGCGTTAGGGACATGGCCAGTATCGCGTTTGCCTGCCGCCCCCGAGAGGGAATCAGTCGTGCGCGCGTGCTCACCTCGCGGCGTAGCAGCTGCGAAACGAGCCACGCTTCCCTTGATCGTAACGGGTGAACACCAATCTGTTTCAGCATCCGTTGACGTCACCACCGGCCAATTCAAAGAGATGTGAACGGATCGAGCGTGTTGCATTCGCATCTCGAGATACCCTAGGATGGGAAAGCGCACTGTATCTATCGAGAATCCATCTTGCAGGCATCAACCGTTGCCCATATTGACGGAACGCGCGCATCCTTTCTTGCAAGCGGAGCGAATAAAAAGTTTATCCGATCGCCAGTATGTGGCTCTTCACCAGCGAGGACACTTCAACGTGGCATGCCGGATCGTTTCCGACATCGGAGATCCTGGCCCCTGCTATGGCTCGAAACCATATCGCAGGCCCCAAAGCGCCCACGCGTCTGCAGTGAGGAAGCAGGCAATAGCGCTCCGGAATGCTGGTGCCAGAAAGCAGTCACGCTGTCATGAAGTAACCCATTCATAGGAGCCGTTCGAAGCGCCCGAATGAATGTCCGACGTGCGTTCATTAGCGTGTGACACTCCTCCCGCGTGACATCTTTCCCGCCACATTGGCCATGCGTGTCGATCGGCGACTGCGCGCACGCACGCACCGCTAGGAAAGTGTTCGGTACGTTCGGGCGTGCTGAAGTTCTCTGGCTATGCCGCGCGTCTCTGCACGAAGGAACTACTGGTCCCCGCGCAAACGTCAGGAGTTTGTGCAGTCTATGGGCGCACTATCGACCACCGACCCCGCGGAAAGCAGCGAGTTGAGCGATGAAGATGGCTCTGAAGAGGCGCAAAGTGAAGTGGAGTCGCAAGATGCCGAGTCGGAGCTCCCCGCTACTGCGCCCTTCTCCCTGCGTCGCTCTGCTGCACTGGTTGATCCTCAGAACGGCGCGGGGACATGGATGCATACAACGATGGATGCTCTTTACGCACTGGGTAGTCCAACCGATGCTCGTGGGTGCTTCCGCAGCATTCGGACTGAGTGTCGGCTACGCTGCCTTCGACTACGTTTCTAGCTTTTCGTTGGGGGGATGGTTTGCGATCCGAGGACGATCGTTCTGGGCGCGATCATCCCCGAGTTCTGGCGGGATTCGTTAAACTGGTGTGTTTCCCCCAGGCTCGGCACTGGCATGATTTGATCACTGCTAGCCAGCGTCATATCCACCGAGTTCAGGTTGCGCGTTATCTCCAGATGCGTCTTGTCAGTCGACCGGGTGTGTTCTGAAGAGCGTTCGAGAAGAGTGCATTTAGCATGGTGCGCATCGTTTGGGGATGTCTCCAGGAGATTTCGAATGGTAGGAGCTCAGCCATTGGCAGGCAAGTTGGAGAGACATCAGTGCCGCGTGTCATTTTCCCAGCCTTCTCTTTGCATCATGATGGGAACTCTGTCCGTCTAGGTAGAGGCCGTGCGAGCAGATTACCTCACTCGTTCTCGGCTGAAGAGGCCGCCTTGAATCCTGCAGCAGGCCATGAAATCGGTCTGACTTTTCTGTCCTTTCATCGCGATGAGTGCCTATCCTTGGCGGTAAGAACTATGCGACAAGACCGCCATAAGCCTCGTCTGAATCATGGCGATATGGAAACAGACACCTCTGAATCCATGTTACAGGTCCCTAAAACAAACTACCCCTATCAGCGTCTCGTTCGTGAAAGAGAAACATGGAAACAGACACCTCTGAATCCATGACATGAATCCTGCAGGGAGGTTTAAAAGCGCAACGCGCGCAATGGATCTCGCAAGAGCCAACGCTGGTTTCGAACCACGTCCCGCTCATCCAAGCCTTCCAACTCACTGTGTAGCAGATGGCGATCCGCATTGAGCAAGGGGAGGGTCTCCACAAGCGTCCGAGCGCGATCGAGTGCAAGCGATCGATTCAGAACTTGGACTTCAGCTTGACTGTGATCAGAGCCAATGACCATGAAACATACCAATCGACCGGCAATTGCTGCGAAATATTGAATCAGCAACACCAGGGCTGGCGTCTCGCGACAAAAGGGTATGTATGGTGTTTCCGCAAAACGCTGCACCCGCAAACACAGCGCCTCGACCCAGTTGAGATCGAAGCCGACTCCCCTGATCTGTTCTACTAGCTGCAAGCGTCGGTAAAGGGTCGCAACGGGCGTCTCCGAAAACGGATCTGGATTCTTCCCGTCTGTCTCCGTTGTTGGAGTACCTAGTTGTTCTTTGAGTGCCAGCACATCAAGTATCAAGCCACCGAGCTCACTGAACTCTAGCATGGCCGCCTGTGTCGGCGATGGCACCGCCAGACTACCAGGATGTCGCTCCTCCCAGTACTGCAACGCAACGAGTACCTGCTTCCAGGCTTGGGTGCACTCTTTGCGGTGACGCCACTGATCGAGTGACTCGTTCCATTTGGCGATGCTCGCCAGGCCGCTCTGCAGGAGATGTAGCGGCGCGAGACGTACCGCTGCCCAAGATGAATCTGAATCGAAATCGTGGTACTGTTAGCGTACCACGCCAGTTGGGCGCGACTGTGCTGCAACGAAGCGGTCACTGTCGATTTCATAACGGGATCGTCGGACTCCATGGCAGCACCAGATGGCTTGTCTTCGGTGACTGCATCAACTGGCATATCGCTGGCTGACTGGCTTGTCGATACCTTATCAGATACCAGTCGTGCGCCAATCAACCTCAGACCGACATCGAGCATCGCATTACTGAGCTCTCCGAACCTTAACCATTTTCGTCGTTCCATATCACTTCTGCCGAAAGCGGGAACGCGTTCATCGCCTAGAAGCGATTCACCGAGTCGGTATCGCAGCCATTGGTAGTGCGTGGCTTGAATCCATGACCAGGGAAGGTGTACGTACTCGCACAGCCAGCGCGCGGCAGCACAGGAGCTCAACTCGAAGGCATTCGGGCCCGTCGAAGAGGCAGCATCAGTGCATGTGGTTGTTTCGGACCGATCCCCGATCATCGACTCGATCCGACACGGTGACTCGCGCGAGGATATCATTCGCGGCCACAGGTAGAGGAGATAGGCCAAGAGACCTGGACCACGGTCTAGAGTTGCACGAACGTAGAGCGCTTCGAGGGGGTGGCCACCCATCTCCAACTGGCGCGCGTAACCTTCGTAGCATTGCGCTCGTAATAGCGGATCGATCCAGTCCTCGGGTATCCGCCGTAGAGCACCTGTGCGCATGCACTCCCAAACAAGCCATACAAGCCGAAATCTAGCGCATTGCTGCATTTCATACCAAAGCATTCCGGAGAGAGTTGATAGCGAGGGCTCCAGAACGCTGGAGCCTGACAGTACCAGCGCAGCATCACATAGGCAGCGTCGAAACTAGAGACAGGAAAGACGGCATCACTGGATAGTCTTCCGTAACGGTACGCTCGATCCTGAGCGGGAGGCAACGGTGGCGGTGACGGTGGTGACTCCAGCAACCATGAATCCGTTTCAGCGTCTGCTTTGTTCGGCAATGTATCGTCTTGATTGTGCGACAACGATTGCCATGCTGCATCGTAGGTTGAGAGCGCATCGCACAGCAGCGCTCGCAACGCAGCCGCATCATCCTCTTCTTCATCATCATCGTCTTCGTTCAGCGTTTGCATATATTGATTCTCTGCTCGTGTTACTGAATTTGCGGAAGCCAGTGTACCGGTTTGGCCAATTATTGATGGTCGGGCATACCAGAAGAAGAGCGCAAACGCCCGAATCCAGGAAAAACGAGGGCCACAGAACCAAGGCGACTTATTCCTGGACACCAGTCCATGACCAGCGCTGCGCTGAACTTGCCCAGCAAGCAAGTGGAGCAGGTCCAACCGTCGACTCCCCAGCGATTGCTCCGAGAGACCGTCTTGTTTCCAGGATTCCAGCTGACTCGCAACGTCTATGGCAACATCGACTTGGGGGTCTACACATCGAGATATCAGCAGAGCGAGACGCAAGTTGCCAGCATGCTGCAGCGCTCGCACTGCATCGAAAACACACCCACCTGAAAGTTGAAAAAGTGCCTCATCGAGCGCTTGACCGTCTTGATGGAATGTTTCCGGGTGAAGCGCATGCTCCTGATGCCATGCAGTGCGAAACTCTTCTACAGGTTGCATCCGCGGGCAGGCACAGTCGCGCAGCCACGCGGAGAAGCGATGACGAGCAGAAATGGAGCCAGTTGAGGTACCGTACAGAGCATCCATTAAGCGAACGATAATCTCGCCGTGTTCATCCTGACGAGCAGCGTATTGGGTGGCAAGGCTTTGGAAGAAAGCCGTTCGCTGTTTCGCCGTTGCCAGCGCCTTTCCCAGGCTTCCATGCTGATGAGCCGCTTCGCAATGTGCCGAAACCTCAATCGCCGCGATGTCTGCACAATCGAATGTAGCCAGTGCGAGCTCGCCACCAGGCGATTGCATTCGCGTTTGACTCTTTGTCGAATACAAGACTCCAAGCGCGGCTTCAGCGGTGCCATCCAAGTCCGAGCGGCCCCAGACCAGTGCTGGGCCGGCAACACAACCCATCGGTGCGAAAGCGCACGCCACATCCGCCGTCGCGCGTTCCTTCTCTACCAACTCATCGAGCCGTTTGAAGAGCTCCGATGCCAGTGCATCCTCCTCAGACGGGGGAGACGACAACAAAGTTGCCCTTCGGTGCGGTTCAAACAATTGCTCAGGAGATGCCTGCATCCCATCACTTTGTATTGCAGAAGCCAGTTCCGAATATTTGACTGCAGCTGGGCCTTGTTGGGGTTGGATCGGCGTAGCTTCCTGTGTTCCATACGCGACTTGTTCATTCGACTGCAGAGAGAGATTTCCTTCGACTCGGTGCGTCGGGCTGTGGGAAATTTGCCATCCTTCCTCCGCAGGCAACGATCTGGCAGGGTCCTTCTTCCGCATCTGCTTACTCTTTTGGCGATGTGGATCCAAATGGCCCTGATCGGCCAAAGAGCCTATGGTCGAGTCCACGCGACCAGTGTCGAGTGCTGGGGGCCTACTCATATCGTCCTCTCTTGCGAATAGCGCTCGGTGAACCCCCGGAAGCCATGAAGTTGCCAGTTGATATCGCCGGGCTAGTCGTGAGAAAGAAGCTGCCTCTGCAGCGCTGGCTACGACATCTTCCGGGTCTCCGATCAAGTGTGCGTCTTCATCGTAGCCAAGAGGCGCAACTACCGACGCACGCGCCTGTTTGGTTGGCGGGGCAATGCCTTCATCGCTGTCAGTGTCTGACGGGGCGCGAATACGTCGAGGCAGGGAACGCGGGAGCCTAGTCTCCGTTGTCACTTCTTCATCCTCCGAGTCAGAATAACCAGTGGGAGCACGCCACTCATTTTCTAAGACAATGCGCCCTGAAGAAACTTGTCCAGTCGGTGAAGCGACCATCGGACACAGACGAATCGAGTCCTCCCTCTCCAGAGCGGGCGTTGCAGACCGCGAACGGGCCAAAAACACTCGAAGCGTTGTCTGTCTCGGAAAACAAGTCTATGGCACACCCCAAAAAGGAACGAATCAATCCCAACACCGAGCGATCCTAGAGAATGAACCCGGTTCACAAAAAAACGACCGTTAGTGAGCGCTCTAGTTCTCCAGAGAGGCAAACACCAATCGTTGGGACTAGACGCTGCCTCGGATGGATGGGCCACCCTACCTAGTATTCGTCGTGGACAACCGCTTTGAATTGGGCCTCGTCATGTTCGGGCTAGGATTAGAACAAAGCATATGCAACAAATTGAATATCTTGGCTTTAAACAAGTCTCTCATCTGTCTTGGTCAGTCATGGAGAACGCTGAAAAACGGTGAACTCGAAGGTGTCGAAAAAAGTATATCCTAGCAATGATTGAGCAGCTCGGACGAGGAACTGGACGCATCGAACACATTCTCCTCTGTTTGCTCTTTTCTCCAAAGCGACAAGTCCCAGACTGAGGAGCACGAGGACACTCTTTCCAAGTCTGGCAGACGGGGCGCCCAAACCCGAGTGCGTGCCCATCTCAGTTCTTTTGAGGGATGCGACGTCGACCTTGGACAGCGTACTTGTTCTTGACGATTCGTTTTAACAACTCCGCCGTAGCGAGAGCACACTCTGGGCGTATGAGCCTCGCTTCTGTCGGGTCAGCGCTGACTAACGGCGTTAGCGTGCAGGCTTGTCCCTACAGCGTCTAAAAGGACTGTTCTAGACTCGCTCAGACGACATCTTCGATAATCGTCTACCAGTGCAAGAAAACACTCGATGATTCCGAAAGCGTCTCGCCCAGTCGAGGTGTCAAACGCCCAATCAATCACTATACTCTTGACCTAAACCAATAAAACAAACACCAAAGTCTTAAATGACTTGATCATTATTACATTTGAAAGCTTCATCAAACCACCTTCTGCCTGTCCAGTGGTCGATCAAGAGACAAAGCCTAAACGAATAAGCGTTGATAGCCTGGCGAACGTATCGATGGAACGCTGAGCGGGCGTCGTGCCGAAACCGTAAACACCATGTCCGGCGCCTGCGCAAACACTCTCCGTCTAGCTCGCTCGCTCACTGGAGAACGCGTTCCCGTCAACCATCAACTCATGTTCGGAAGGAACGCTTCGAACCAGCCACCAAATGGTCCCATGTCTGGAGCGTTTGGGAGCACAGCCGCAAACCAGGTTACCCAACAACCGTTGTTTGGGACGCAAGGTCAGCCAACAGTGCAGACGTCAGGTAACCTGAGCGGAGGCTGGCCAACAACACAGCCAAACCGCCCCGCTGCTGGGGCAACCACAACACCGTTTGGAAGCTCTACCAACGCAGGAGGTGTGTTTGGCGCAACACCGTTCGGAGCAAACTCTATGTCGGGGGGTTTGCGCGGGATAACCCGACCAGGCGAAGGAGCACCGAGCGCTTTGAGTGCGGGTGCTGGGGTCGCGGCTGGAGCCTGGCCAGGGAGTACTGCATCAGGGCAGCCACTGGCATTGACTGCTGCACCGAGCCAAGGTACAGGACAGGTTACGTTTCGCCCCATACCCAGCACGGAGACGACAGCGCACGGAACGAAGCAGGTACTATTCGACTCGATAGCGTTTTTAAGTGGTTTCGAGTCCAAGAGTTTTGAGGAGCTACGCTTCGAAGACTATCAACAGGGCAATCGTGGTCAAGCCGGGAGTACTGCATCTGCGCTGCCAGCAGCGAGTAACACGAACACGCTCTTTGGAGGCGCTGGCTCTGCCTCGACCGGCGCTGCTGGTCTTTTTGGTGCCAAATCAACGGTTGGGCTGACAACAACTGGAGGCGCCTTTGGTAGTTCGAGCAGTACAGGTGCCAATACTGCTTTTAACGCCCCTGCAAGCTCGGGCACCGGATTCGGTCTCCAGAGCAACACACCTGCTACAGGAAGCGGCCTCTTTGGCTCGGCCCCTACGGGTGGGATTTTCGGGAATACCGGCAGTGCGAATGCAGGCACGAGCTTTGGCAATTCGGGTACAAATGCTACACGGCCTGGCGGTTTGTTCGGTGGAGCGGCTTCTTCGACGCCCTTTGGTGCAACCCCAGGAGGTGGAGCAGGGTCCGGTAGCCAAGGGTTCAGTTCAAACATGTTCGGCTCGGGCTCGAATACCAGGTCGTCTCCGTTTTCATCTTCAGCAGCGACGACGGCAGCGACGAATCCTTTTGGCGTTTTCAGTCAGCAGAGTGGATCAGGCGGAGCGCAAACAATGCCAAGCGCACAACCGGGACCATCCAGTTCATTTGCTTCCGCGAATACACTGAGCGCAGGATCCAGCAGTGGTCTGGGGCTTTTTGGCTCGCGCCCTGCGCCAACGGCGAACATGTTCGGAGCATCGGGTGGTGCTGCTCAACCCACGGGGAGTTTGAATAGTTCGACGTCATCTTTTGGTGCCGCGGGGGGTTCTGGTTCCGCGAACACCTTCTTTGGCGGGGCCACGGCACAGCCTTCTGGGGGATTTGGAAGCGGAGCGCCTACCTTGACAAGCGGCTTTGGCAATAATACTGGAAATCAGGTGCCTGGCGTTTCGGGAACGGTGCCGAACTTTTCTTTCGGCGGATTGGGGTCCGCACAAACCAATCTTGTTGGCGGGCAACAGAGCACTGCCGGAGGCGGATCAGCCAGCGCGTCTGCGGGGATCTTGTCGCAGAGCAACACAACGAATGCGACCGCAACTCCAGCATTTCAATTCGGCAGCAACGATACCACCCGTTCATCTGGTGCCGGCTTGTTTGGTGCTCAGAACCAGAACACAGCTCAAGCAACATCCGGGCTGTTCCGATTCGGCCCTGCACATACAGGTCCGAGTGCCACCGGCCAGCAGACTAGTGATGGACAGAACTTCCCAACAAGTATATCGAATGCGGCATCGTCAGCTTGGAGACCATATCCAAACGCAACGACCAATGCGTGCGCCTACCAGAACGCGCAAGGCCCCAATGCCGGGTCCGTTCCCGGGATGGGCTTTGGTGGGACGCCAGCGTACGGCACAACACCCAACGCTGTGCAATCATTGAATGGGGCGGACTTTCGCAATCAGAACGCAAGCTCTGCAACTTCACCATATGGACCACTGCCGGTCCTATCGAACCAACCTGTATTGAATCCGACGCCTTCTGGTCGATGGAATAATGAGCCGCAAACCCCGGGAGAGCGCTCGCTAGGCGTAGCACCCGCACTGTCCTCAACACCGCTGGCCTCGATTCCCAATGCACCTGTAACAAGTTATCGAGTTCGTCCACGTAGTCAAGTACGAGCTTTTTCCTACGGAGCATCTGTGGGTGGCACTCCACTGGATGCGCTCTTTGAACGGCATTACGACGGAAGCAGAGGCATCTCAGGGCAATTGAGTGCAGACACCTGGTCGAGCATGCTAACGCCAGGATTTTTGCGGCGCTCAGAGACGAGGCGACGGGAGCGTGGCGTCAAGCAACTTGTGCTTGACACAGCCGCCTTGAGGCGAGATGAACCGACACTGACGCTGGCCGATATAACCACTCAAGAGGCGCTGGTTTCGACTTCGCCTGCACGATTTGAAGGGCGTGAAGCACCGAATGGCAAAGAGAATCTTCTCGATGTGGCGACACCAACTTTCGGTGCCGAGATGTCCCCGATTGTGCCAAATCGGAACGAGCATGCTGGGCGTGACAGGATGCAAGCGAGTGCACGAGAGACTGCATCGCCATTGCCCGTGCCGCGGGCGCACGTCGAGTACCACGCACAAACACGAGCGTCATCGACATCCACTCCGGACCATACTGAGAAGGGACTTGCCCCTTGGGCGCCTCGTTTGTCAAAACCTGGTTATTACACAAAACCTCCACTTGATGAGCTCCAATCGATGAGTGAGCAAAGCCTTTCTCAAGTACCTCATTTCGTGATCGGTCGACGGAATATAGCAGAGATTCGGTTTTTGGAGCCAGTAGACTTGCGTTACGCGAACTTGAATAGCATCGTTGTAATCGAGCCTCGAACCGTGACATTGTACCCGGCAGAGGAGCCAACACCAACGGAAGATAAGGCTCGTGATCAGGGCCAGCATTCTTTGTCACAGGTGAAAGATCCAGACCGTCTGCCTCCACCGGGTCAGGGTCTGAACCGTCCCGCTCTTTTGCGCTTCGAACAAGTTTTTCGAATGGACAAGCGCACAGGGAAACCAACCACTGATCCAGAGGCGATCGAGCGATTCGTTCAGCGGCTGCGCGAGTACGCAGAACAACAAGGGGCACGATTCGTCAGCTATGATGCCGACACAGGCACATGGGAGCTGATCGTGGACCAGTTTGGCTGATTGCCATGTCCGCACTCGTGAGAGGGCAACGCATGATGGATGCGGAACTGGCTGTTCGCGAAGCGTCTCGGCAGTTGTTTCTTGAATCGCTGTGTTTCTGTACTGATCAGATACATGCACTCGCCTGGAGCGCAAGGAATTGCTGGTCAGCTGCCTCGAGTCCGCATGTGAGCGCCGTGTCGCGAACCAGGGCGAACTCAGCGGCGACGAGGTCCTGGCCAACGCACGAGCGCCTACGCATCGAGAGTGCAGCATCTTGCCCGCCGCTACAGTAACGACATTGGTGACCCGATCAGTGGCCGCCATGAACAGATCAAGGCCGACAGGACACACCTTCGAGCATTCAGCGCCCTGCTGGACATCGAATTCGTCGTAAAGCGCACCGCGGACCAGCACCGCGGACCAGCACCGCTACCTCATCATCGGCATGCACCAGGCACTGGCGTCAGCGATTCGATCAAAAAGGGATATGGTCGCCCAGGCCCGATCCCGCCCAGACAACGAACCGCCAGGTGAATGGTGCACAACCGAGTCACCTTGTCTATCGCCTGAGTCCCAGAAGAAGACCCTTCGGAGAATACGAATGCACACTAGTCGCTACCGTGACGCCGAGTTGCTGGGCAACCTCGATGAACACCAAAACCAACCGCCGAATGTGGTGGCAGCGCGCCAAGTCGTCGAACGACACGCATGGGTTGGCTGGCACGCATGCCATGCAATGCACGCATGGACCGGGACACGTGTCTCGTGCATGCATGTCGACACATACACGTGTCCTTGCGCGGGAACAGGAGACTCGGTAGCCATTCGTGCGTGGAGACAGAACCGAAAACGCGTTGGTGTTTTGTGGCCAATGTCCACCCGTTCTCTGTCGGGTGCCATCGACTCGTTCTTGCGATTCGATAGGACGTTGTAGCAGGGAGGGCGTCTACAACCACTGTTGGTGATGGATGGCATCGGCTCCTCGCGACTCCATCATACTGGACTGCAGCAGATACGACACCTGCGAGTGTTCTGCTTGTCGTTGGATGCCCGAGAGCCGCATCGGTGGAGCGGGCGCCACGGCATGTCACGAAGAAATGGGCCGGAATCGGTCACGGTCCTGGGAGCGGGCGCGGCAGTGATCTTCTCGGTTGCCCCGATCGGGATTGTGGCAAGGACACGTGTACAGCCGAATATGCGCACAAGAAGTTGTTGCGTTCCCGAAAGGAGGCGCTTCTTCAATGACCGGAGAGGAGCGACAGGAACCATCGTATAAAAGGTTTCTCGGCAAACTGAATTTTATCGGAAAGCCTGCTTGCAGAGAAAAAGAGTCAGTGACTCATAGTGACCACGCGCCAAATGACCCTATTCTGAATCCGCGCACTGGTTACTTGGGTTGCCTTACGAACGAACAGGCCAAGGTTTTGAAGGCGTTTCAGAAGCGGCTCGCTGCGGAGGGCCTCCTACCGTCAACGGGATTACAAGAGCGACGAAAACGTGACTTGAATGGGTCGGAAGACCACAAAATTACGACTTCTCATTCGTGGCAAGACGGAGAAGAAGCGTGCGGCCACGAAGACGCACTGCAGGCGTACTTGGCTCGTTCACCGGAGAACACTCAACGCGTTCTATTACAATACCTACGGGCGCGCGACTTCAATATAGACAAGGCCCATGCCCTCTTCTGCAGCACGTTGCAATGGAGAAAACAAGTGCGCGTATGTTGCATTCCGCTCGATGCAAACGAGCACCCTGCCGCGACGTTTCCGTTCAGCTTGGTGCCGGGTGCCCGAAACCATTATGGACACCGGCTCGTCCTGGGAAAAATGGTACGTTTTGAAAAGCAAAATGTAGACCGCGAAGCGTTCAGGGCGGCAGTGATATCGTTTCTCGAGCGCTGCTGTTACGGGGACCTGGCATCGACCACAGACACCTCAGTCGAGAAAGCGTCCCCCTGGCCGCATAGTACGGAGCGGTTTACCGTCGTGTTCGACCTGGGTGACGGTTTCGACGTTTTCCATAACACAGACTTGGCCTGTTATTCGGACATGATTACATTGATTCAGAGTCATTATCCGGAGCGATTAGGAAAAGTGTATATTATTCACTATAGTCGCTACATTCATGTATTCTATCGGCTGCTCTCTCCATTTATCGAAGAAAAGACTCGAGCAAAGATCCACTGGATTCCGCAAACGGAGATTGAGCAGGAGTTTCGCCGGGACTTTCCTATAGAACACCTACCGAAATTCCTTGGCGGCCAGCTCGAATAATAAACTTTGGTGCTGTACCGGGCCCCAATGGTAGTGCTCGCTTGTGCGCGAGCGGAACGAGTCTGCAGGTGCAGACTGCGTCATTCATTGCTCGGTTGAAACGGGTTTCTCGCAACTACTCATTGTTGTGCGACGCACATTTGCTGCGCGAACGAACATAGAGATCATTGCTAGCCTCGTGAATACCGGTTTGCAAGTCAGGATTCAGAAACGAATGAGAAAGCAACTCAGGTATGGTGGCTCTCTGCGCCGGATCTCGCTGCAGACAGCGGCGAAGCGTGTCGACAAGCGCGGCTGCAGACGCGACCGAACCCATGCCTTGGATGCCGGCCACGGCCGGAAAAGCGATCTCATAGGCCGGGTCGGTGATGCAGCGCAGCTTCTGAATGACGTTCAGATGGGAGAACGGAGTTCGGCCGTACACCATCTGGTAGAGGATGCAACCCAGAGACCAGATGTCGCTCGCCCGTCCCAGCTTGTATCGACGACGAGAGGCGGGCGCCGGGCCACTACGACCACTACCAGTGCGCGGGCCGGCGACTGGGGGTGCTCGCGAACGCTGCCCATCGGCGACGAGTGAGGCCGCCTCGCCAGTATCCAGAATTGCCTCGGGGGACATGTAGTTCAGCGTGCCGACCTGGCTGTCGCGCACAATGTTCGTTGTGTCGTTCTGGATCGCTTTGGCGATCCCGAAATCGATCAGTTTCAGCACACCCTCAACAAAGAGAAAGTTCGCTGGTTTGAGATCCGAATGCACGATACGCGCCTCGTGGATTGTATGGACTGCTTCCAGCATCTGCTGCCAGTAGAGGCGCAGGAAATTCGCATTCATGGGTCGGCCGGCGCCTCGGAGTAGCAGTCGAGCAAGATCGATCTCGCCGTACTCCATCACGAGGTAGATGAGGCCAGCGTGCTCGCGAATCTCGGCCTCGATGAGCTGAATGATGTTGTCGTTGCCGCGAAGGCGCTGCAACAAGGCGATTTCGTTGCAGTAACTGCGAAAAGTCTCTCGGTCTGCTTTGCGAATACGAACGCGTTTGAGGGCGTAGATCTTCCGGGTACGCGCGCACATGACCTTGAATACTTTGGAGGAACCGCCCCGGCCAACGATTTCCAGTTTGATGTAAGGATGACCGCCGACGTGTACCACCGTGTCGGCAAGACCTGGTGGCAGGCCTAGCAGCGGGGACGACTCGCGCACATACGCCGGCTCGGCGTTCTCCTTGTCGACGTCGAGCCGTTGCAACGGCCGACGATGAGTCGTCTTGGTGGTCGCTGATGCATTCGGAACAATCGGCTCGACTGTGCTTGGTTCAGCAGCATCAACGACAGTAGCGACTTGTTGCATTGGTGACGCGGACTGCGGCATCGCTGTTGCAGTGATCGTGGATGCGGCGGGTGCATCCGAAGAGACTTTTTGAAACGAAGAGGGTCGCTTCATCCGTCGCTCGTCGTTTGGAGTCGGCACGTTCTGCATGCCATGAGTGGTTTGTGCTTGAGCGAGTGCTGGCGCTTGAGCACTCGACAGAGACCCCATGGCGTTGCGCATCGTGGTGTTGCAGCCGCGATCGGACGCTGGTGCGAGCTGCTCCATGTGGGGTACGTCCGACGAACCCGAATTCGGCCGCGTGATCGATGTGGGGACCTCCACAACGGCCTCGGGTGAGGCGGTAGCCGTCTGCATTCCTGGTGGCGATCGATGAGTCAGCGCCGGTGGCCCAGGCAGGACCTGCTCCTCGGAGGCGGCGGACGCTTCCGCGGAGGGCTCGACGCCGGTCGCGAACTTGCACGGCACCCATTGCAGCTCGAGTACGCCCGCTGGATCCCGGCGGATTCGCGGCGAGCTCACCATGGTCAGCGGATCGCGGTCCTGTACGGTTTCTGTGTACGCAGCCGAGACGGAATTGGTCTCGCGAGCAGGTTGCCGCGCCCGAGACGGCGACTCGACTGGACCATTGCTCACTGGAGCGTGCTCGACGCGTTGCCATGAGACAAGCGTTGGTGCTTGGTCGTCGGCCTGGCCCAGACCGAAACCGGTGCTGAGCGTCGCCGTAGAGCCTGTCGCTACTGTCATGCCCTGTCGCTGGTTTGAAACGAACCCTCTCGTTTTCGGGTCCCAACTCCATAGCGTCGGTTGTCACAGTCAGCAAAGAGGCTGCGTAGCGTGCATCTTCGCTGACTGCATCGACGCTATGACTGGAGGGGTTGTGTTCGCCGCTCCGCACGATCTCAGGCAACGCGTAGTCCGGGCCTGCTGAAGCACTGAGCCAGAAACACGTGCCCCGCATAAAGTGCTCTGCTGCCTCTCTTCTGGCGTCGGCCTCCTGCTCGAGTTTGCGCGCCTTGCGCTCGTTCCCTAGACGCCGCTCAAAAGCAGCCCATTTCTCGCAGATCCGCGGATCATGCTCACCGATACGCTCGGCCTTGAGGTAACGGAACGTGTCCCGCACCTCCTCGGCATCGGCTCGGTCGGTGAGCGCTATCTGGACGCGGACTGCCTCCAGCCACAACTGTACATAGTCGGCATTGCGCCGATTCCCGCGAACCGGAACGGATCGTGTCGCTCGCTCATAGACTCGTTGTACCAGCTGCAACAAGGCGAGTCGCGCGTCTTCCGAGACAAGCGAATCTATCGAGTTGCTCTCAGGGACGAGCACCTGCTCCAGCGGCTGCAGGAGCGCACGCCACGCTCCTGGGCACGTGGGCCGCTCGCGCACAGCCCTCAAGCAAGCATCGTCCAGGTTGGAGAGAGCGTTCCGCAGCACTCGGAATACGCAGTCGCGATGCTCCAGTGGAACGAGCGCTGCTGGTGATGCGCCGAAGACTTCACGAAAAACATTCATCCACTGACGCTCTGCTGGTGTTTCGTCAGCGGGTCGTCGCCCTGGTGCCGGCGGCGACTTCAGTGACCGACTCGCGTCCGTGGCAACTGTCTCTACAACGACACTTGGTCGCTGGCCTGGACTCTGCTTAGGGAAGCAACCGACTGCTCGCTGGAGACGCGGACCGATGGCACTGGTCGTAGTCGACCTGGCAACAGCACTCGCTGTCAGCAAACCAGGCGGCGAGTCGACCTGAAGCGTGTCCGACGCGGGCTGGTTTCGCAAACAAGACGGCTCGCAGCTGTCACTGGGGTCGTTGTGGGCGAGCTCCTCCGAACGTCGACGACGACGCAGTTGTCGCACTCGCTGGCGCAGAAGCGAAAGCGTATTACGAGCGGCCCCTTGCGGTGCTCCAGGACTTGAGGAGACACTAGGTCCTGGCGCACCTGCAAGCGGGGACTCAACACCTCTAGCAGCGACTGCATGCGGAACCGGCACCCGACCAGCAGCCGGCGACGACGGGCTCGGCTGTTCCCTCTCGACCCAGTTCTGGTCACGAGTCGTGCTATGCCCCACCGACATGCCGACCAGTCACGCTGCCCTGTTCGGGCGCAACTCGATCTCGACTGAGTGTTTCGCCTGGAGACAGGGTGCAGCTCGGAGGGGATGCGCAGCGCGAGGAACGCAGCACGACGGGCGTTTAAAATTCGAAGCGCACCCATCGCCAACGCAGATGGAAGCAATCCACATTTTGCGACACGAATGGACGAAGCGGCCTCTATGCGTTCCGCGATGGGGTGTGCGCGTCTCGCGTGCTGCGCCGCTGCCTGCATCGCTCGCCGCTGCGTGTGGGTGCGACAGCATGCGACTGCATGCGACTGCGTATTCCGTGCGAATCGTTCGCGCTACTCGGGACCTCTCTGGTCACAATCCTCCTATGAATGAAACAGGGCGAGCTGTACGGTACTGTCCATGGGCAATCGAGACGAGCGCTGTCTCCAACGCAGTGTCGTATGAGCCCTACAGTTACTCGATGGCTCGATGACTCGCTCGTGGGCGCTCTAGTCACTGGAAGAACAATACCGATCCGAGCCGAACAGCAGCTATAATCTTGACCTGTCTATGTCGTTGGTCGCGGAACATCGGGTCGTGACGGACTCGGTCCCAGCCGGTTCATACGACACCCTGAACATGAGTGCCCATGCAGTCAACGAGCGACGTAGCAGCGAGCATCCTCTTCCACTCATTTACCAGTGGGTGTATGCATGTCCTCAGTTTGTTTAGTTTCCCGAAAGAGCCGCTTTCAGCGTGCTGAAGCGCATGGGTCAGCGGTGGACGCCGCCTGAGCGGTGTCGGCGAGGACGCACGCATCGAGACGCGTGCAGATGCGTGGGCGGCGCGAATGCGTGTGCATCGATGGGCCAGATGCGTGCGGGTACATCCTTGTGCGGGTCCGAACGTTGCAGTTTGCCTCGATGGATGCGGACGTTGGGTGCATTCGTGCAGAAAAGTGAGCGAAGAGTTTCCAGAGACTCTGAACATTTACCCGAAAGAGAAGAGCATGTCCTGCTGAAATTCGGTCCGCGACGACAGGATGGTTTATCTCGATGGATGCAGGGGCCCAAGGTTTCGCTGAACACCTAGCGACCGGCATCCGACGGCGTCTTCGTTGTGCACACGAAGAACGACGTATTCTGCGTCTGTTGCATGGCGATCTGTTCATTCCGAGTCCGAGGATTCATCCCGTCGATCCGAGCCGGTAACACTACCGCAATCAATCAGTCGATGCCGCCGTAGTGTGCGAACAAAACGCTCCGAGGAGAAACGTGGGCCATCCCTGGAAGACACCAGCCACCAGTCCAGTCCAGGAATCACCCGGATCCGTTGTTGGTTCTGTATCAGCACAATCGAGGGCAGAATGCTGACACCGAGCTGTTCGCAGAGCGATGGGAATCGCGTCGCCTCCGCGCACCAAAAACGAGTCTCCAGATGCTGCTCCGCCAGCGAGCGCAACACAGCAGCCAGCGCATCCTGGAAGGGACGCGTCTCCGCCACCGCTTGGAGACGCCAAAAGACACCGACCACGCGTGCTGAGGACCGGCACGCCTCGAGAAGCGCCTCCTCATCGTCAAATTCATTCAGTTTTCCGTGACCAAGTGCACGCCACTTGGCGCGCTCGGCAGCGGACTGCTTCCACTCGGCAAGGCGACGCTGACGCAGCGCGACGAGTTCGGGATCGGCCTCGGTCTCGGCCTCAATCTGGTTCAGCTCCCTGTCCAGGGCAGCCTCTACCTGGTTCGCCACTGCAGCAACAACGTGCTGCATCGCCAGAGCAGGGGGTGGCGCCGGCATGTGTGCAGGTGTGGGTAGCGTCCTCGTCGACACGGAGGGCCCTCGAGGCGATATTCAATAACGATTTTCAATAACGCTGAGACTCGGTTCGCCTCTGTCGCAGAACGCTCGTCAAAGAGAGACCCGACCCAGAGGAGCTACGGCGGCTACGAAAAGAAACCCCAAGCAACGAGAGGTGCGAAAGACAGGGCAACGACAGGACAGGAACGTGTGTCTGCCGAGTCGAAACAGTCCCGGCGCGAGGGGGCTGCCTCCTGCCTGTATGCTCTCCGAAAGCGGCAACTGACGTCCACTGCTTTCCTTGATCAGCAGCTCGCCAAGACGTTCAAGCGAGTTCCGAAACAGCTCGGGTGAACGCGCACTGCCTCTCCAGCACACGCTTGCGTGAAGGCTCGAGTCAGTGTTTGCGCGGGGCCCCACAGATGCGGTGCGGACGCGCGCCGACACAACCCGACGTGACGCCGCAGTTTCGCTTTCTTTTCTCGACTGGCCAGGTCTGCGGCGGCGGCGGCGGCGGCGGCGAGCGATTCATCTCACCGCAGCGCCTTGGCAGCTGCCAGCGTCACGGAGTTGATGAGCGATTGCTCGAGACTGTGGTGGCGTTGCGAGGAACGTTGCCTTGGGCGAGTGTTCCAGCGTCGGACGCTTCGTGAGCGCACTGAAGACAAGATCATTTTTTAGAATTGCGTACCATGTTTGTTGCGAGTACGTTTTTGACTCGAGGCCTCTTCGATATCCGTCATCGAAGCGCTTCTCCGAGCGTACACGTTACCGCCTGTGCGAGCGAGGAACGACCACCGTTTCGCTGCTCCAAACGGTCTCAACCGGCGGAACAGAGGGCAAACTTCAAGCGGTTTTGGAGTCGTCCTTTTTGCACTCGGGAGATTGAGCGAAAACTGGGAGACGAGTCCGCGCGACACGATAATGGAGAAGGGCTCCAGCTGTTGGGAGTTATCCCGCTCGTCCCGAACTGGCTCGTTTGGATCCTTTACTTTTACTTTGGGTACAGGTTCTATCGCGGTTATGATCGGACCACATTCTCTTCTTCTTCGAAACTCATGCTCACGCTGGTCTGGCCCGTGCTTCTCATTACTGCATCGGGGCGCCGTAACTTTCAACGTGCTCTTCGCGGGGACGACAGCTAACGAACAAGTCTTAGCGGGTTTCAGACTGAAGGCGCGACGACGAGTGCATGAAAACGAAAAAGGGTCGCACCGAGCCAAGGCATCACGCATGTGCGCAAACTTCGGGGTGCGCACGAGTTTCGTCCTAGGAGACAGCGCATGAGACCGTATCTCTCGCTTATATGGAAGCGCGTTGGTAACGAGATGACCAACCTTGCGTTCCGGTCTACGCAGAGCGTCCGGCAGGCTAGGTGGTGCACAACTATGCACGAAGCGCACCTCTGACCTGCGTGCATGATCCGTACCTATTCGTAAATGAGATTGAACTCATACGCTGAGCATCCAATGTCGGAAGACTCCATGGACTGAGCCCCAGAACCATGTGTAAGTGCAACTTCTGGACTCGTGGAGACTCGGTCGGTGCCGTATCGCTGTGCAGTCTGCAGTCGCTCCGCAAACATTCGCCTCCGTTCCCGACAGCGCTTGTGCGCTCGTCGCTCACGGGCCTCCAGCTCTCGCCGAAGACGGTCGCGGCGCTGTCTTCGCACAGAGGTCAGTTCTCGCGTGCCAGGCCGCTCCGTGTATCTTCCACCTCCGGCTGTTTCGCTTCGCTCAAGCCACGCTTCGTACGCACTCCGAGTTTCAGCATTTCGCAGCGTTTCGTATGCGCGACAGACAAGTTCGAAGTGTCGTTTCGCCCAGACAGGATCGCTAGGATTTCGGTCTGGATGAAATCGCATTGCAGCTCGACGATAGGCCCGCCCTACCTCTTGAGCCGTTGGTGGCGCCCCCGGGTCATAGCAAAGCCCAAGTACCGCAAAAAAGTCAAGCGGAGGTTCCCAGCTCTCTGTAACTCCCTCACTCTGTACGGTTGCGTGCTCCATGACGACAGGATGGAAAACAAGCTTTATGTACCCTGACCCAAACGACGAGCGAACGCCAAAGTTACGTCCCAGCGTAGCATGCGTCGCAAACACCGTTTCAGTGCCGGCAATGCCGGTCAACATTCATCGAACGCAGCGCGTTCATATCCGCGGCTGGATGGCCGCCAACGGCGATTCGGTCGCCTACCCGTGGATGCTGTCATCAGCAGCCCGGCTTGCATGCTGCTCGCTCTGAGGACATGTGACTGTGGAATCGAGACAAGCCCTGCGAACCAGAAGTGTGTCAGTAGACGGTGTAAAAGCCAGGGCCTCTTTTGAATATCCAAAAATGAGGAAAGTATCCCAACGGTTTTGAGATGCTGCGTGTAGGGCCTATGCCCTCTTGCAATCGCCTCGGGAAATCAAGCTGCACACGACCGCGAGGCGACTCAGCGACTCTCGATTGAGGTATGGCCTCTAGACGAGTTCGAGAGCATCGCTACAGAGGAAAGAACGTCAAGAATAGGAGGCGGACACTACGACACTCGCTGCCTACATCAGCCTGGGATGTTCGTCTCACGCTCGGTATCGAGTGTTGACCTGCCGCAGGTGTCCTACCATCAGGAGGGGAGGCATCGGCACCCTTTACAAACGAAGACCATTGTCGCTTCGCACGCGAATATTTCAAGTGAGGTAGACGAGTTTGTTCCTGTTATTCGCCAAGAGCGTGCGTTCAATGTGTCGCTGGAGGGAGGCGCCCACTCGCCTGCACGCAATATCACGCCATCGCTCACTCTGTGAAATCGATATTCTCAAGGCAAGCACTCGAAAAAAAGCTTGAGTACATGCATATGTTTCTTTGTAAAGACTTGAGCGATACTGATCGTAATTCTGATGCGGTCGTTTCCATCACGCGCCCATTTGTCACGGTGATACCACATAACATGATCTCGTGCTGTTCCAGTGTCGCCCTTGCCGACGAGCCGCTCTACAACGATCGTGAACCAATATTGGAGACGATGCGAATGGAGAGCACAACGGCTTTGCCGATCGAATGCCATGCCAGGACTCGCCAGGTGATGCCGCCTCGAGGCGTCACACACACTTTATCCGGATAGATGCTTCGGCTGGTTTGCGAACCCAATCTCATTCTGTTGATGATCAGTATCGCTGCAGGTGTACATACGCTGCACCGGCATGGTTACCAATCGTGCATGCATGGTCAAGCGAGGTTGGTGTACGCCATCATGTAGAGGCATCAGGCGAAGATACACACTGGGATCGGCAGGCGTTCTTTCTAGCAGGGGCAGGTCGTTGAACCTGCGCGGCCGCTGGCGAGGCACCATGACTGGATGAGACCATATAATCCCTAAATGTTCAATGTTGGTCTGCAGGATTGGGTGGCGAGCCGCCATGCCTCGAGCAACGGCTCGACTCCATGAAAGATATGATTCAACGTTTATGAAGGCTTCGCGGTTATCGGAGCTGGAGTGTCATCACTACGAGCGTTTGTCTGGAGCAGCTGGTGAAAGAGGGCCCATATTTGCAACACAACGTAGCAACGGCTCGGAATGGTGGTGAAGCGATCAGAACGAGTTGTTCCAGGCGCACAACAGGTGCGGGCTACGGCAGGGGAAGGTCCCACGAGTCGCGTCGTCCAGCCGAGAAAGTTCGGTTCAGCGCTCGAGACAGCGCCAGCATCAAAATCCACGGTTCGGACACATACTCGTGACGGTTTGGAACTACAACAGCAGCAGTCGAGTGCTGGGCTTGGCTCAGTGCCTGGCGTGCTCGAGTCACGCGATCTCGAACGGGCCTTGCTCGCTGGCCAACCACCGCCGCTCAGTAGTGCTACGACTGGACGCAACGTATGCGTACCTCCACTGAGTAGTAAACGTGGACCGGGTGGTGAGGAACTCGAGCGTGACTCACTGGCTCCTCGGCGAGTGACCGGCGTGCTCTCTGTAGCCGAACTGGAGCGCAGCCTCCAGGGTTCTGCAGTTTGTGAGCCCCCGAGTTCTCAACTTGCACCTCCCGAGCCGGCTCCAGTGCTGGCACGAGAGCCAGCTGCTGTATCGAACCCGTGGAGTTCGCGTCCTTCTTCCGGCGCCGGTCGCGACTTGCTGCCGTGGAAGTCTGAGCCGTCGCAGGCTGGGGCCAGCTCGGCAGCTTTCACTCGACACCAACCATCCTCTGTGTACGAGAGCGCTTTTCCGAGCTGGACCACCACAGATCGAGGCATGTACGTGTCAGCTGGTCCATCGAATAAGGAGCTCACGGGCCATCGCCGTGTCATGAAGCCACATGAGATCGAGCGAATTCGCTATCTGCACCAACGCACCCTACAGCTCGCAGAGTCAGGGGATTCGCAACAAGCGGAAACATTCTATGCCAGAGCACTCGCGCACAAGTATCATTCGAAAACCAATCGCTTCGACTCTACGCTTCGATGTGCGCAAGCGGCCGCGGATACAAGCGCGGGCCATGGTGAGCGCACTGGTCCGTCGCTGACCAGCCAGCAGGCCGTTCATGCTGGCGCTGGAGCTGCTCGAACAAACCGAAGGCATGCACCCAATGCAGCGGCACTGGCCTCTGCACTGGGGGCACCACCCAAGTGGACACCACGAGCGCCGCGACAAGTGCTAACGCTCGCCCACGAGTCCGACTCGGGGAGTTGGCCGAATGCCGACTTTTCAGATCCGACTCAAAGCGTACTCGAGCCGTTACAAGAGGACCCCCGGATCAAAGCACGTGGTCGAATTGAACAAGCATTTGACCTGATGCATGAACTGGCGCTTGATATTGGGGTGGATCAGATCGATAACGAGTTGTTCGCCTCGCTCTCTGAAGAAAAACAAGCAACGCTTCGCGACGCGCTGGCAGCGTTACTGGGCTTGAGCGAACAGCCATCACCGACGTCTGGAGCAGGACTGTTGAGAAACGCAACGCATCCTCAACTTTTTTATAGCATCTGTGCGATTCCCAAAGGCAAGCGTTTGCTTTGTCAAGTTTGGCCGATGTTGAGCCCAGACGACCGGCAGCAGGCCTTGAGATTGTTCTTCAGTCGTCTGGCGGCCTTTTGCAACGCCGACCTGGAGACGACCGCAAATCAACAGGCAGCCGAGCCCTTCTGGAACACCATTCGTCGTGCCATGACGCAGAGCAGTTCCCTGGATGACCTGGCCGTCCTGTTGGATGCGTTTCGTACTGGCCATGCTCGTTCTCGTGTTATGACCCAGGTTGCCTTATCCAGCAGAGAGGGCGCCTCGCTGCTTCGCATGCTCTTCACCCAAGCCTTCAAACTCCAACAACAGGCGTCGAATGCGTCACCAGAGAGCGTCTCATGGACACAAGCGTCGACAGCCTTTACGGAATGGGTAACGCGTCATCTCGGTGATGCCTTTGATCTGGCAAGTCCGCAAGCCGCCACAGAGTTGTGGGAAATGATCGCACTCGTGGATGCGCTCGTGGAGCCGACACAGCAGACCCTCCTCCGAAGCACTTTACGCGCACTAATTGAGCAGGGACGGGCGCCTCAACCATCGGCCTCGGACTCGAAAGTTGACGAACACACGGCCTCGAGTACCCAGTGAGCGACCTTGCTCGCTACGCGCTGCGTCTGATGCTCGTTCAAAATGAAGCCGTGGTAGACACGCTGTTGCTCGAACTCGACCAGCGCTTCGGGGATCTCTGATCGAACCCGTGCACACTGCTCAGGCGGCGCGAAAGGGTCATCAGGAACATAGTACATCACCAGACGAGAAGCGAATCGCCGAAGCAACGAGATGTTCATATCGCCAATGTGGAGACACTTGTCGGCCGCCAGGGCGAGAATATTGATAAAGAGATGGTACTTGTCGGCAGCAAGTCGGAACAAGTCACGAATTCGTCGGGCAATCGTTGGCGTCGCCCGATGGGCCAAGAACTCGTCCACCAGGTCGTCCACCATGCGTTCCGGAGCGATATGGAGGATCGTGCTGGCCAGTCCGGCGGCAACCTGACGAGCCCCGCGCTGAAAAATAAACGCCCGCTGACGGAAAGCTGTTCGAATACCGTCCGCAACTGTCCGCAATCGCGGGAGTCAGCAGAATCACCTGCGCTCGTTGGGCCAAGACAGGATCCTCCTCCAGAAGACGACAGATGATGTGTGCTCCGGTGCTGTGGCCGACAAGTATCAGCGCATCGTCGTTAGAGCCATCTCTCCAGTGTAGATGCTCACGAATGTAAGCCAGTTTGTGGCGAGTCTGATCGGCCAGGTCAAAGAAACGTCCGGGTCGATTCAGGCCACGCAGATCATGACCAGCGAGACCAACTCCGTGGACGATGAATTCGTAATTGGGATGGGCTGCATGAGCAAGCACCGATGCGCAGTTCAGGAGGAAGGATTCATAGAGCTCGATACAACCAGGATTGCCTGGAAAGAACACAACCTGACATTGACGTCGTCTTACTTGATTTGGCGATGGTATCGACACCGGGAGCGTTCCTGAGCCATCAGATTCCGTCCATGCAGCATCGATTTGATTGCCCTGATCGCTCTCAAGCTGAGATGGATATCCAATGGACACTTTTCTATGCTCTCGAGTGCGAACGGTCCTCGGCGTACTCGTTGGCGATCGGCTCTGATGTTGGTGGCGCTCGTCGACGACTAGCCGCTCTGTCCAAGTGTTCGGATCCGAGTCTGTCTCGCGAGCTGTCTCGGAAACGATGCGACGGAACCAAGGGTCTTTTTCAGTTGCTTCTCCGAGCATGTCTCCAGTCCGTTTGATGGTTGTTGTCGTCCGTTCGCGATTCGTCAGCCAATCAGAACGACTCGAGGTCAACGTACTGAGTGAAGGCGGCTGTGGCTCCTCAACGACGACGACCGTGGACGACGAGTCCATGGAACTCACCGAGAGCGTTTTGTGATTAGGAGAGAGGCCTCGTCCGGACCAAATGGGTTTGTTGGTTACCCCAAGTCGGCTCGTGGGTATGACAACTACCTCAGTTTGAATACCGCCAACCTCGATGATTGAAAAGTAGTCAACCCGATGTCCAGCATACGTCGCAGACTCGCCGGATGGTGTTCGAGGCTGGCTCGGCTCTATTGCATGTCTTTGCCTGCTCGCTGTCGATGGCTGACGCAGCAACCATCTGAGCGAGCGAGTGAAGGGATTTCGAGGCGGGCGGCCAATTCGTTTCGAGTCCGACGGAAGCACTTGACTCTGATCGGACTGCACAAGTTGCTTGCCTGTGGGAGCGCCCGCGACTCCAGAGAACGTCTTGCAAGTGCAAGGCTGCTCTCGAGGTCCTGTACCCGCTACCGCTTCGTCAAGACAGCCGTGATCGTCGGCTCTGTCCCAGAACGATGGGCATTGCTGTGCGCCAGCGATCATGGCCATTTCCGAATCCCGTATCCGACCATAAAAGCGAGGGCGCCAGTCCGTCAGACATTCATCCTCGGGCTCCGTCACAAATACGCTATCTGGGTCGTGTTCTGCTCTGCAGTGCATCGACGTCTCCGACCTCTCCTTCCTGGTCATCGAATTCAAAATAGTCGGTGTCGGCCTCAGTTACGCTCTCGAGGTCGCTCACCGCAGCAGCATCGACGGATTCACCAAGCGCAGGAAACGCGACGGCAACATGGTTTCGGATCAAGGCGTTCACTTGGGCAGCTCGTCGAGCTCGTACATGCTCTGCTGAACCCGGGAGGTTCAGGATGATGGCCTGGAATACCATCTGAACGGATAAAAGTGCGGCTCTCAAGACCAAAAGCAACGGCCTTCTCCATCGACGGGCACGCAATCGAGTCATTCGCAGCGGATCATAGAATGTCCGGCGGAGAACAGGTCGTTCACAGCATGGCGACGAACTGTGTGCGTCTCGGTTAAGCAGTGACAGCAGACCGAGGCCACGACGACCTCGTCGGCGACCACGCGAGTCTTGTTTGAGGTAAGGATGTGCTTGTCGCGAAGCCGCAGCATGCAACGTTCCATTCACGGTATGCGCTTCAAGTTGGGCAGTTTCTTCTTTCGCCCAAGGCACGTCGCGAGCAAGCCCAAGATCACCAGCAAACGCTGATGCCGTTGAAGGCGGCATGGCCTCGCCGCCAAGCTCTGCAGCACGCAAGCGTCGAAATACCTGGAAGAGGCGATGACCAGCGCGTCGACGTTCGGCCCGTTGAACACCTGGTAGGAAGCGCAAAAGACCGCTGCCTGGGGGCGGCAGGAGCAGCCGTAGCGCAGGTCTGCGGCGTCTCGCGTTCATCAGGTCCCTTGACGGGTCCACAACCGCTTTGCTGTCCTCTGCAGTTGGATTGCCAGTACCGCCAAGCCCTAGATACGAGCATATAGCGTCTAGCAAACCGTATTCGTCGTTGCTGATTCTTCGAAGACGGGATCGGTAACGGAGGGAAACACGCGGTCGCTCGGTGGTTTCTCAGCGAGGCGGCCCCGGCTCCTGTTCGTCTCGGTCTCCCAGCTGGGACGTGCTGGGCGACCCGGTGCCACCACCTGCCCACCCCGAGACGATATCGTGGCGGCAACTCCTGGATGGACAAGATCATCATTCGATAATGCAGCTACTTTTGAAACAAGCGCACCTTCGTCGCCATCGACACCTTCTCGAGTTTTGGCTCGGGCGTCGGTGTTCTCGTCGTCCCACGCTACCTCGACAGAGGCAGACGAGTTATCACCACGCCTTCCCTCGCGCCAAACTGGTGTTCCAGAGACACTTCCACTATCGTTCATGAGAAGCAGTGCCCAGCCTCGATCGCCCGTTCGCTCCCAGTGTCTCTGCGCTGCACGGTACGTTCGCCAACGCGCTACACGCCGTTGCTTCAAACTGTGGGCACTGCCTGATCCGATAAACGCCGCCGGCTCACTCCCCAGGTCAACAACGTGTCCGTCCATCTTCACCAACAACCATCTTGTATAAATAGTCTAGTCGTGCTGCACGCTCCTTGTCGACGACTGAGTAGCCATGAACCTGTTGGCCGATCCAGCGCCCCTGGTCGAGCGAACACGATCGGTGGCGCGTCCCCGTTCATCGAGAGAGAGACACGCTCGATCGTCGCATCGCTGTTTCTGGCACGCGCCTCCATGTGCCCAGTGATGGCTTTGGGGCGCGCAAGCCATTGGCGGCCCGAAAGCCATCGTGGCTTTTCAGGCCAGCTGACCCAGCGGAATCGAAAAGATACCCTTCTGCGTTCGTCTCGTTGAGCACGCTTTCCTTACAGCGTTGGGTATTTATGGGCGTGATGAGCCACCAGCATGAGCGCATCCGTTTTCTCGACGGTCAGGGGAGACTGATACGCAGCAAAAAGGGGGGCCGAATGCAGCTCGCCGAATGAGTTGCGGTTGGCGCACCAGGAGCGACCACCAGGTCCCTGTACCAAAAAAGGTGGTCGTGAACCAATGGTAGAGCGATTTTTATCGATCCAAGCTGAAGAATGTGTACGCGTCTCTTGTATGAGGGCCTTTCCTGTCAAACAATGGGCTCGTTGTTGCCCGCAAAAAAAAGGCAACAAGCGTCCTCTCCATTCGGGACGCTTCTCGGCTACGCAACCCGAGTGTTCGTGCACAGACAGGCTAGACGCAGCGTCGAGTCCGAATCGGTCTATACGCCGAGGTCCCTCTATTTGCTATTGTCCATGTTTTGTAAACGATTGAACTTGTTTGCCTGATCGAAAACGCCTTGGATGCAGTGCTGTCGATGAAACGAGGGAGCGCAGCGGGTCATGCGCACGTTCCTTCCTCGCGACTTGAGCACGTCGGCCGTTGCCTGCAGCATCCCGGACACACCAAGTCCTCTCACCGTTCTCGTTCGCAGTGCACGAGTTGAACACTTGAACCAAACGTACTGGCGTGAGCAAGCGGCTGGCGTTCTAGTTGCTGGCACGAAGACGAGTTCAATCCTCAGCAGCGCACTTGGACGACGCGTCACTCGTTATTCGTCGCATGGGAGACGCAAACACACCGCGTCCGCCAAGCAATGGCGCAGTCGCTGCTGCGTCGACGTCTCGGCTGCGACAGTTCATCAATAGCCCTGCTGGCCCGAAGACGATCTTTTTCTGGGCGCCCGCAATGAAGTGGGCGCTGGTTATCGCCGGACTGCGGGATATCAACCGGCCCGTGGAGCGGGTATCAACGGCGCAGAACGTTGCTTTAGCAGCCACTGGTGCGATCTGGGCGCGCTGGTCTTTCCAAATCGTACCGAAGAACTACAGTCTTGCGACGGTGAACGTGTTTGTCTGTGCGACTGGCCTCTACCATTTAGCGAGAAAGGCGAAAGCGTACATGGCGACGCGCTCCGCCTGAACTAGAGCAGTCGCTCTCCAGCTGGTCATGGGCGCGAGCGCTATCGATCGCCTCTATGGTCACTGGTGATCTGCTGGAGCGCGTGGGGGTGCCCGAGTGGTGCAAGTATGGACTTGGCGAGCAACACTCTTCAACAAAACCTTCACTGGGGCGCGTTCAGCGTCACGGCATACCATGAGTGCGACGCTGTCGAACAGAGGCGACAGTTGTTGGCATCGTGCTTCGGAGACAGCGCTTTTCGCGATACACACAAAGATTTGGTTGTCATCCCTGGTCCCGTGTATCCGGTTGGGTCATACAGACCATTTGATCATGAATGAGTGCAGTCGATGCCAGAAGGTTTCGCATCTAGTCCATAAAGAAACCGAACAGAACATGCGGCCGAGACAACCGATCTGTGTACACGTCGCTTTCGCGGACCTCTTGGAACGTTTTTACGATAGGTTTCGAGGATTCTGCAAATACAATTTACCGGATCTCTTCGACGATTGATAAAGTGTCACCCTTTTTACAGTCAGTCGCCTCGCGTTCCCAAACCGCTACGGCAAACGATCCACGTGTCTAGCGCTCCTTGAATGCTGTGAAGCGTTTCAACCGTCATCGATCCGGCTGGAGTCAAGAAAAAGCTCCGAGTGATCCACCATCGTCGCTCTGCCAGCACAACGAGACCAGCTACAAATCCAGTTACAACGCTTCCATAAAAACGGATCTAGATCACCACCCGTTTCGGCTCCTTCAGCAGTGTGACACTACCAGGTTTGTCATCGATAGCCAGGTGTCGTCGACTAACGTACTTGGCCGGCAAGTAGATCACGGTAATACGATGAACATGTCGCCACTTGGACCGCTCCTTCACAAGCTGAGCACAAGCAAGGACTGCTTCTCGAGGGGGCTCTGTCCAGGCCTCACCCGGATTCTCTAGCAGGCAGTGCGGAGACGGCAGCGACTCGAGGTGAAACCACCAGTCATTCTGACGAGCCTGTCGACAGAGCATTTGGTTTTCCGCCGCGTTCTCCCCTAGGCGAGCTCTTAGACCATCTGCCACTAGACACTCATACACCATGGGGTTGGCGCTGCGTTCTCGATGCACTCCAGGAAGCTTTCGAAATAGAAGAAAAGGTCTCGACAGGCGCTTCCATCGAAGGATCACCAACCACCGCTCGGAACAAACACGCTATGCAGCCAATGAGAAGCTGATCGAACAGGTCTACTTGTTTGAGGAGATTCAAGGCAGTTGTCACAGAGGAAACAAGGCTCCAAACGAGTACAAATCAGGCTTTGATGAACAAGTCACCCACGACCTGCTTTCAACAACAGCTGGGTGCGATGGTCACCGCACCCACTGACCCTGTTTCTAGCCCCGAGAGCTCAAAACGAAACAAGCCAAACAGTCCGATCCTGTCCCAAGTCGCCACGACGAGTTGGAAACACCACTGATCAGACTTTTTCAAGCGAACACAAACCTGCTGGCACGAGGCCGTCCAGCACAACGACAAGCCACACCCGTCGTTGCCTTTCAATCCCCTATGCCTATCGAGCCACAAAACCTAAAAGAATTCGCCAAGATTCGATCGAGAACTTTTCGGTTCCTGAATGAGAAAGATACGCTCGCGTGAAGATAAAAAGGAACCAACCAACCGACCTAGGTTGCTGCCACAGCTGCGAAACGAGACGGGCTGTTCAAAGGGCCTCCAAGTCGCCGAGCCATTCCGTCCACTATCCCGGTTGTACGCAAGTCGTGTACGCTGGCCTAGACCTCGACGTTTCCTCCGTCAAGGTCGTCTTTGCAATCTTTACGAACAACAGCAGGAATAACGTGAATGGTGAGACCTTCACCAAAGACAAGAACTGTCTGTGCAGAGAAGGATAACAGCGAAGCGACTGCATCGAACGCCTACCTCGACGAGTACGTGTCTAGTTTGCGTGGTGCAAGTGTAGCCGTTCGCGATGAAGCACTTCAACGGGAAATTGGGACACTTGCTTCTTTAATCCAATCCACAGGCCAAGGACAACGATCGGGTAGTTCAGGTGCTGGATCCACAACACCTGTTCGCACAACGAACGCGACGCCAGTCGAGGAGGCTGCAACGAATCGTACAACGCCGATACGAGCACCTGTCGTGGCTGGGGGAGCTGCAGCGACCACCCCCGGTCGTTACAGGTCGAGTAGTGCGACCACAGCAGCTGCAACAGGGGTCGCTCCAGGAGCCGACCAGGCTGCAAACCAGCAGCCGCCACCACCACCATCACGTACTCAACAGCAACGACAGTCGGAGCTGTTTGTCGCCCAGCGATTCGCTCGCTATTTTATGGGACGTCTTCTGGAACGAATCGGGGGCCGTCAAGCATCCCTGAACAGTCTGGATGCCGCTCAACTGAATATCTTCAATTTTTATCGGCGGGCAGTCGCCGAAAAACTTCGTGATCTGGCCGAGGAACGAATAGAATATCACACGTTTCGAAGAGCGCTTCGGGAACTGTATCAGCGAGCGACAGATGGAGCAGTGCCCGACCTTTGGGCAGAGTTTGTGCGCTTTTGTACTGCACAACGACAGGGGCCAGTCGGATCAACGACACCGACGAGCGCTAAAGCAGGAACGCCTCCGCCGGGACCAAAGCGCTCATCAGGTGAAGCGGTCACTGAAACGCCAACTTCATCGGTACGCAGTGTGGAAGGACAAACCGTCACGGCTCGAGGCTACGGTGCTGCCTCTTCCATACCATCGACGGGGGTGCCAAAACCAGGGTCATCTGCTGCTCAACGTCCTGTCGCGGCAAGGGGACCAAACCCGATGCAGTATCCACAATCCTCGTCCGACCAAAAGAAAATTGCATTGGTCCATGAAGCCAAGGGGGATCAAACCTCTGTTGAAATTCCGAAAGACAAAGCGTATTCGACAGCCACTGCTCGTGAAATGGGCACGCTCGCGGATCGTCCTCCTCATCGTGGACAACAAGATCGCCAGCCTGGCGAGCATGCCAAACAAAGGAACGACACCGAGGACGATGATTATCCTCATCATGACAATGACGAGGATGACGATATTGAACGATTGGTCAAAGTGGATTTGGAACGCGAACGAGCACTGCTCGAGTTGGAAAATGTGGTAACGACAGTTGTAGACTGCTGCACCGGAAACGTTTCTGCTGGATCATGCTGCATTGACGGCACGGTTTTTGGAGACCCTACAAAAGCATGGCAATCTCCGAGCGGCCAAGTCCTGTCTTGCATTGTTAAGTTTGGCCGCTGAGAATCGTTTGCGGCAGGTGCTCGAACGAACACTTCAATGGTCAGCGATACGACGGCACGTGTTTCCTCGCTATGCGCTGTCCCTGGCGCCGCCCGGTTTCTCAGTACGCACATGGATGATTGGAGAACGAAAAAAGCTCGCTGAAGAGCGCGCTCGAAAGCGTTATGCGCTCTCGCTACCCGACGAGAATGAGCAAGCCGAGTCGGGGACGCAGGCTCACCGTCGTAAGCGCGCCGCAGAACATGCACGTCAACGGGAAAAGGTTCAGGAGGCCAACGTTGCCCTGAGTGGCATGTTGGCAGCGCTGACTGCGGCGCGTCGCAAACGGCCGGCTTCTTCCAAAGCGCGCTCCGCCAGTGCAGATGATCTCCAGACAGACGCTTCTACGGCGGCTGGTGCGGAAAGGAATCCCATGACCTTGACCGAGTCAGGTTCCATTCCGTCCATGTCGGTCGGAGGTACGCAGATGACATCGTCAATGCTGTTTCCATCCGATGAATCAGCAGCTAGGAATGTATCTGGACCTACCATTCTTTTGCGTGATGTGATACGAGCCCTGGAAATGGATCCATTGGCTCGCAAGTCACGTCATTTAGAACGATGGGCATCTCGCGTACAACGGACGTGACCGTCTTTGTGATTGTTTTTATCGTATTCTATGTGTATGTGTGTGTGTGTGTTGGCCTCATCATCTGATATGCAGGCGACAAGGCTCATTCGAAGATGATCGCCAAGCGTTCACGCACCGAGGGACCCAATACCTGTTCAGAACCTGGCTCGAACGCGACAGCGCTGGTCGGAACAAGCTTGGCCTACGGGCTTGCACCGTCGTGCTGGACAAGAGACGAAGCCGGGGTTGGCTAGAGCCTCGCCCTCCCGCGAGCCTATAGCGCACAAGATTTGATCGGCTGTGTCCATGGCGATCGACAAAGCATTCAAAACAGCGAACAGAGCCAAGTCTGATCGAGGCCGGTGACTCCTGAACGAGACGGCCTACTAGGACAGACGCGTTCATCGTGCCCGGTTGGAATGAACGATTGCCGATTGTTCACGTGCGGACAATCCAAACAGGTCGCGGTTCACGTTCACCGGCCAAGGACGACCTTTGATGCTTCTCGTTCCGAGGACCTGCTCGTTTCCGATTCGCGTCACTTTTTCCTGCCATGGCCAGTGAGTGCCGTGATGTTCGCCTCTCAGGTCAACTGACATGAATCAATCAGGTATCAACAACCAGCATCAGACTCAAACTACGGGAACCTTTCACGCGAATCGAGTTGGACCCGCAAAATCCCCATTCAGACGACGCCAGCACTCGTCACCTTGAATACCTTGCGCAACGTCGAGAAGCGCTTCAGCGACATCGAAGTGCATGAGAACCGACGATCGATGGATGAAACTCGACCGAGATTCACTCGTTTGGGTGACCGGAGCCCAGTCACCGTTGACACGGGCAAGAGAGCGCACACCAGTTGGGTCTCCGAACCAAGATGCGGGATCACGGACATGTGCTGGTTCGACAAGACGACGGAAATATCATTCGGCGTACGCTGCTGGCTTGTCGATGCAGCTGGCTCGAGAAAGCAACATCCTTACTCGACGCATGTGCCTGTGGTGAACGATCCAGCACAAATCTATGAACCATTGCGCGTGGCTCGGTAGACTCGAAACCCCCGTAAACATTCCGCAAGCATTGTTGCCAGGGTGACTCCATCTCATGGCCAATCGTCGATATAGCGTACACTTTGAGCGCTTATCAAACGCCTCTGACTGCTCTATCCAAGTGTATCACGGTATTTCGGGCGACTCAAGACCGAAACGCGCAAGCACTTGATCCACATCGATGAAAACAAAACGAGCAAGCGGTGCCTCCGCTCGAAGATAGATAGGCAAAGGATTGGTGGTGGTGATCGTCTGTGGACCCGCAATGGGTGTTGGAGCGTAAAAAGGACGTTTCGCCTGTCGAATGATGCCACTGGGGTAGGCAAACCATAGGCCAGGCGGAATCCAAACCTCTCTCTTCCACAAAGTGCTGCTGTTTGCGTCTCGCTGAGTGATCTGCTCGAGGCTTGCCATGCCGTCTTGTCTCTGTATAGGCTGCACCGACCCAAATCCTAAAGCCGATTCAGACATTGATGTTGATGTGGCTGGAGGCGTTGGTGCCAACTGAGGCGCAACAATCAGGTCATCACCAACTGTAAACTGATCGTCGATATCCCAAGACGCTGGCAGTGTTGGGTGCGCCCACCACATCGGTCGAGCAATAGGTGCTCCGCGGCAACATGCTTCGGATGCCAACGCCTCCAGTAGACCGCTCTCCTCCAACAGATGCTCACGAATGGCCAGCGCTTCGTACAGCGCATGTTCAGCTGCCTCGCCGTACGTCCAAGGCGGCAGCGACAACTGGATACTGGGCATGAGGGCATTGGCATAGAGCCAGCGCTGCATCAAGTCTGCGTTCGCTCGCACTTGATCGTACTCGTTGCCGCCGACCATATCGGGTAAGACGAAAGGGAACCCCAAAATGCCACTCATCAGCATGGTTGGAATGACCGATGCCAATCCATTATCGATTCCATCGTGAGAGAAACGATCAAACATGCGATAGAGACAGGGAATAGACTGTGCAGGACGGGTGTCGGGTCTTGAACCCGTCGCTGTTGCCGCTCTCGCTTCTGCTGGCGAGACAAGCACTGCATTTTCATTGGCTGAACGAGCGTGCATCTGCCCTGATTCGGCCTCTTCGGTGCTCGACGGCAGAGGGCAGTCTCTGGCTTGTGCTCGAACGATTCCAGATGTCTTGTCCTGTTCAGCAACATCCTTTGCAGTGACGTTGTGTTCGTTCGATATCTCCAACGGCTCGAGCAGCGCTTGACCAGCTCCCGGAGAAGCGACAGCGCCCATAGACTCGCCTGGTGCTGTACCGGGAAAATTCCGCTGCTTTCCTGACCGCTGTTCGACGTCAGCCGGGATCGTGAGCGGTGCCACAACCCGATGAAGCCACCAATCCGTATACTGACCAGGATAGGCCAGCGCAGCATACGCTTCCTGTTGACGTGGCAACCAGCACGGTTCACCAGAGTCAAACTTGAAACCATCGATACCCGTAGAGAGCATGAGTGCTCGAGCCCTGTCCACAAACCAGCGACAGGCATCTGCATTGGTTACGTCGAGTGCTGCCACAGGTTGTGGCTGCCACCAAGGAAAAAGCGTGCCATCTGCGACGAGATAGCCTTTGGCGCGGCCCTCCTGGTACGCTTCGCTGTGCTCCTCGACAAAAGCAGTGCACCAGAGCGTGACCTGGAAACCAAGCTCATGTAACGTCTTCACCATCGAGCGCGGGTGTGGAAACTTGACCGAATCAAAACGAAAATCACCATAAGCAACAGACCAGCGATCATCGATTTCGAGAACACTCCGCGGAAGATTTCGTCGAACGATCTCGTTGGCGAACGCCAGGACGCTGTTCTCAGTCACATCCTGTTTGAAACGGGCCCAAGTCGTCCAGATGGGTTTCTGCAGCATCACCAGCGGTGGCGTAACGCGTGGTGGTGCGCCCTCACCACCCATCCGTTGGAGCAGAACCGCTCTGGCACACCGAACATTGGGCTCGGAGGCCACACCCAAGAACAGATGAATCACGGTTTGATCCGTAAAGCCAAGACGAGTGCCCAATAATGGGTGCCAAACCGGTTCATAGTCGTAACCGCATCGTGACTGGATTCGTAAAAGATCATCACCGAGTTCCAGCGTATTGGTTGTAGATGTTTTCGTCAAACGATGAGGAAAACGTCGATCTCGTGCTGGGAGGACCTCTCGAAGGGCATTCTCATGACCTACCGACCAAGCTCGCTTTTTTGGAGCATGTTGGTCTAGTCGAGGTGCATTCAGACCAATATGTAGGTATGGCGTTCGGCGTTCATCCACAAGGAGAGCAAAACCTCCCGTCGTACACCAACCGGGTATCGCGAGGGTTCCCAATCCGCAGACACCGTTATCGAAAGGATAAAACGGTCCTAGTTCTAGACAGGATGTGCAGCTGGGCCAGTGCTGCTGCATGAGATGCCCAGTACCATACCAGCGCCCTGCTGGACGAAGATGAATACGAATCTCTGGAAATCGACGACAAGTAGCGGGTTTGGTGATCCGCCATACCAGCGTGTCCTGTTGGAAAAGAGCCCATGCCTCGGTCTGATCAAAGACGACGCGGAGAGAGAGCTGCGAGTCCCTGTGACTCGCTTCCAGTTTCATTGTATTGGCTTGTAAATCAGCTGCATCGGATGCGATAGATGGTGAGTACACCGAGAGCCGTTGATCGTGCTCTTTTCTGCGCGACGCAGTCGTTGAAAAATCCTTCTCTGAACGCTCCCGTGAGGACGCCGTTTTTGACTCGTTCGCGAGTGGACAAGCCAACGCCATCACCAGCGCTGCTGATTGTCCTTGTTGTTCAGCTGACTCCGAAGGTCGTTGTACGATAACGATGGCGACCACATCGGTATCGTCTCTGACGAGGTCCTCAAGCCAGACGCGGTACGGTGCAGTTGCGTTGGCGTCCAACATTGATACCTGCATCCCTGGAGACGCACTGAAAGCGATCGACTCCACTGGAAGCACCATCACGGTCCGATCAGACCAGGAGAACTTGAGTGCAGCCATGATGGCAGTAGCCCCAGCGTCCTACCGAAACGACTGGGTGTCGGTCGCCAGGCACCGGGGGAGGTCTTCACCCAACCACGACGTTTCTCAGTGTTCTCTTGTTCTCCTATGCGGTGCTAACGAGGCGATGGGTTGCCTTGAAAAGCATAAGCACACAAGTGTACCTAAAATAGTCACAAAAGATAAGTTTGAGCGCTGCAACAGTCGTTCTCAGTCCGTCGTGGCGAGAGGTAGTACGTTCAGGGGGCCAGCCAGTAAAGCCACTCGCGTTGACGAACAACTCGGCCAAAAACTTGTATCGGTCTAGTTTACGACAGGAGGAAACCTGTTTCTTATGATTCTCCCGGTTGATGCAAGCGAGTTCAGGTCTTGTGTCACGTTAGGATGTTGAGCTTGAATCGACGGACGGTTACCGATAACCTGATAGGGACGGGGTCGCGTTCTGGCTTCGGTTCGGAACGCCGAGGCAGACGTTTGCTCACAACGAGTGCCCGAGCGTATGTTGAAGAGTGACTTGAGCGCTATCACCAGTTCTTCTCTAGTCCTGTGGCCGTGGAATTAGATGGTCTGTCGAAGAGCAATCGATTCAGGGAGGCGGTTCTGAGGATCACTACGACCAGCGGAAACGTCCTAGCCAAACTTCGGGGAGACACAGACGAACGCTGTAGCGTCGGCTCGTTGGACGCAGTGCCCTCGACGATCAGGCTGGCAGTGTTCGACTGGACGCGTGATGTTTACAAGCCGTTCATCGACAGACCAACAAGGATACAACGAAAACGACCGAATGGACGAGCATGACCCTGCTTGGTTGTACTCTGTACCCGAACTGAAAAGACCTTGTCAATAGGGGCATACGCACGACTGAAACCTTTCGAACGTAACCCGGTTTTGGTCTCGTCAAGAACGCGTCGCTCCAATGCATGAGCCAACCGATCGCTCTCTTGACGCTTATAGCATGCTGCCACCAAAGTTCTCTGCAGGACTGGCACGTAGAAGCGCTGCACCGCAGGCCAGCAGAGAGAACCAGAGACCTGCGCTGACCACAGTCGCTGCGGGTTTCCGTCTCACATCGATCTTGGCTCCCTTTCGAATGAGTGTCTCTACTTCATCGGCTTTGAGGTTCTCGATCAGCTCTCCATTTGTATCCCGTAGGGTTAACTCGGGCACCACAATCTCACTGAGGAGCGCACCCGCAATGGCTCCACCCAGATGAGCGCTGTTATCAATCGCATCACCAGGTGCGCTTCCAAAGGCAAAGTTAAAGACAACCAGTGCAATGAGCACCGTAATCTGTCGCCGTGCCTGGCGACCAAGAATCGTATAGTTGTTGGCCAAATATACAATGTAGGCGGAGAAGAGTCCAAAGATCGAAGACGACGCCCCTACTGACAAGTAAGGCGTAAACCAGTATGACAACAGGTTGCCCCAAGCGCCGCTGGCCAGATAGATCATCGCAAACGCCAGTGGTCCGTAAGCCATCTCGCACTCGTAACTGATGGCATACAGAGCATAGGTGTTGCTGAGCAAGTGCAGCAGACCCCCATGCAAGAAGATCGGTGTGAATAATCGCCACAACTGGCCAGCAGCAATCGCACTGTTGATTTTGGCTCCAAACGCCAGCAGAACATTGGCGTTTGCTCCGGAGAGTTTCCCCTCGACCTCAAAATACAGCTCAGCCAGATACGTGAGGATGTTGATGCCAATAATCGCCGTGGTGAGCACCGGCCGAGGCGCAGGAATCAGCGCCACGTACGAACGCGATTGAACAGGCTTGGGTGCATCATCGCCGGTCGGTAGCTTGTCCTCGTGAAGACTCACACGAGTCTTCTCGCGCTCGTCGCTGTCCGCTGAGGCGTATAACCGAGTGAGCGCCCTGCGGCGTTGCGATCGCCAACCTATCGTGACTCGTCCACCAAAACGAACAAAACAAAGCCTTGATCCAGCACAACGTTCACCCAGAAGACAAGCGGTCCGCTTACCTCGAACACATGGCCCTAGTGATGGTATAAAGGCAGACACCAGTGTCCGCACTGACGTTTCGCGGAACGAATCACGCTCACATCTATCCGAGCCAGCCAAGCAGCAACGCATCCCGTCACCGAAACGAAACGAGCGCACCCCACCGTGATTCCAGTATACGGTCTTTTCCTCATTCATGTTCATGAGGAGGACTCCAGTTATCACAAAAATAGTATGAGCGCGCGAATACCTACCAAGCGTATTGATCAAGTGCTCGTTGGCCAATACGTATCTGCAGGAGCGTGATCCCTGGCGATCGCGGCACACGCGTTGATGGCGGCGGCTGTGACGCGTCATCGAATGATCGCGCGAGATCGAGACGCCCTCGTGGCCGGGCGAGATCGCGCGCGCTGGCTTTTTCGCCCTCGTGATCTGTACAAGCCAAAGAGTGATCGTTTGTTGGACTGGACTAGAGTTGGTGGCGTTTTCGCCCTCGTGATCTGTACAAGCCAAAGAGTGATCGTTTGCGGGACTGGACTGATCTCATTTGTTACACATCTATTGCGGACCGAAACGGAACAGTTCTGGTCAAGGGGAAAGAGTTCAATAGGTCTGGACATGCTCTGGAACCGCATACACGTTTCATCACACGATCAACGGAATGAGTCAACGCAGCGTTTACGAAAGACAGCTCAGAGGGCTTTGTGGTCGCACGGATCGGACGAATGGCTATTTCGGCCAATGGCTTTGAGTGTGCAGCGACCTTGGCTAGACATAAGCGGTGGCTTTGTAAGCCATGATGACTTGGTCGGCAGTGCTGGTGTGCGTTGGAGGCCCGATGCTCATCGTTCAACGTGTGCACTTGAGGCGGTTTCGTTTCAACAGAGTGTCCCCCGGAAGCTGCTCTTCAGCGCTCGAATGGGACGATGCTGGCGATGCACTCGAGCGTTCAAGCGGCGTTGCACATTCCGGCCAAGGCCAAGCACCGCCCGACGCAGTCCATATCCTGCCTCCTGGTTCATGGCGCAGCAGGCTGATACGAGTCATCGAAAGGCTGCAGAAGGGGAAACAACTTCGGTGGCGGTCCTCTCGGAAACGTCTGAGCCTGGTGGTACGTCGCCATCGGTCGAGCTTACGGCACAAGCCCTTCGTCGTCTTGTGCTCCTAACCGGTTTCGAGAAGTTCAATGTCTCGTTGTACAGGGAGGCTGCCGAAGAGACACGTCGGCTCTTGCCAGCTCTTGAAGTACTCGTCTATACAGACCGAGAACTGCAGGACGATCAAGGCCGTCAGCAGCTCGAACAGGCCCTCAACGAGACTGATGCGGTACTGTGCTCGCTGTTATTTGATTTTGACGCCGTCGAATGGCTCCGCGAGCGTATCCGTCATATTCCGATACGTTTGGTGTACGAGTGCTCCCTGGAGCTCATGGTCTGTACCCGGGTTGGATCGTTCACGCTGGGCGACAACAGACGCAGTAGCGCGGGAGGTGCCACCGGTGGAATTCCAGCGGCACTGCGAATGGTACTCAACAAACTGGGGATCGGAGGCCGCGAGGAAGACAAGATGGCTGGTTATCTCTCCTTCCTCAAGACAGGACCCAAATTGCTCAAGTACATTCCCTTTGGAAAAGCGCAAGATCTACGGCATTGGCTGGAGGTTTACGCGCGCTGGAACGCAGGCGGTCGTGCCAATATTGTCTCGATGGTCTTGTATATTGCGCAAGAGCTGCTGAAAATCCCTTCGGTAACACTCGTTCCCGATACGATCGAGTTGCCTGCCACTGGGGTTGTCCATCCGCGAGCACCGTCGACGAGTCCCTATTTTCGGTCTCCTGCCGCCTACCTGGAATGGTATCTGCAACGTTGGCCTCAAATGGCTACGTGTCCTCGAGTCGGACTGCTTCTCTATCGAAAACACGTCATCTCGGAACAGCCGTACATTCGGGAACTGATTCTGGCGCTCGAAGAGGCCGGGATTCTACCAATCCCCGTGTTTATCAATGGAGTAGAGGCCCACATGATTGTACGTGACCTCTTCACCACAGATTATGAGCTTGGGCAACGCCGCCGAGGGATTCGAGAGACCTCCCTACGAGAACGTGATGCAGCTCGAGTCGACGTAATTGTCAGCACCATTGGGTTTCCGCTCGTTGGTGGACCTGCAGGCACGATGCAAGCAGGTCGTCAGACGGATGTCGCACGACGACTCTTGGCTGCCAAAAATGTTCCCTATATCGTGGCTGCACCGCTACTCATCCAGGATTTGCAGTCCTGGCGACAAAATGGAGTCGTTGGACTCCAGTCGATTGTGCTCTACGCTCTTCCTGAGCTTGACGGCGCGATTGACACCATCATCCTTGGTGGACTGGTTGGAGACCGCATCGTGCTTGTTCCGGATCGGGTCCAAGTCTTGGCTGAGCGCATTCGTCGTTGGACGAATCTAGCCAAGAAACCAAATGCTAAGAAACGCATTGCCATCATTGTCTACGGTTTCCCGCCTGGAGCAGGAGCAACGGGCACAGCAGCACTCTTGAATGTACCACGCTCTTTGGTCCAGCTGCTGCGAAAGATGCGGGATGCTGGTTTTCAGCTGGGGACTGGTACTCAGTTGGAGGCATTCTTGGAGGATGATTCGGGCGAGTTACTCTTGCGAGAAATTCGCGCTGCCGATCAAGTCGCTGAAGGGAGTGGTGTACCACTGGAGCAGATTACCACGGTGACTGTTGATGAACTGAGCGCTTGGCTGCCGCGAGACATCGCTGAGCGTGTTGCCAAGAACTGGGGCGGTTCATTGACTCGTTCCGATATCAAGAAACTCGGTCCTTATCTTTGCCTGGGTGGGGTCTCGCTCGGCAACATTTGGTTGGGGGTTCAACCACCGCTGGGTGTCCCCGGCGACCCGATGCGTCTGCTCTTTGAACGAGATGCCACGCCGCATCCTCAGTACTTGGCATTCTATCTGTGGATTCGTCGCAACTTCGACGCAGTCATCCATCTGGGTATGCATGGCACTGCCGAGTGGTTACCAGGCCTGCCGCTGGGCAACGACGAATCATCTTTCCCGGACCTGCTCTTTAGAGACCTCCCGAACCTTTACGTCTATGCTCAGAACAACCCCAGCGAGAGCACCCTGGCCAAGCGACGTGCCTACGCTACCCTGATCTCACATGGAGTGCCACCCTATGGCCGTGCAGGTCTCTACGGACAGCTGCTCAATGTTCGTGACCAGCTTCAGGAGCTGGAAGAAGAGCTGCAACAACGGCAACAACAACCATCTCAGGAGATGACGGTTGACATGCTAGCTCTGGAGAGTCTACGCACTGCAGTGGAACGCGCTGGACTCGATGCCGACCTACCTATGGAGGCACTTGACCAGTACGACCGCCCACAACTTGAAGTATATCTGTCCAAACTGAAATCTTATCTGGCAGAGCTAGAGAATCGTCTCTTTGCAGAGGGTCTTCATGTTCTGGGCCTGCCACCGAGTCCCAATGACCTGGAAAAGTACCTCGCTGCCGTTGAAATCGAAAATGCTGATTCCAGCCGGGTCGCTTTGGATCGGAAGCAGCTCGTTGACCTCCTGCACCAACGTACTGATGAGGTGCAGAATATCTTGCGAGCGCTCCAAGGTCAGTACATTCCAGCTGCTCCAGGCGGTGACCTCATTCGGGACGGGCTGGCAGTGTTGCCCACTGGACGTAACATTCATGCGTTGGATCCATATCGAGTGCCTTCGACGATCGCCTATCAAAGAGGAGCGGAGATTGCTCGAGCCATCCTGACCCAACATCAGGAGAGGAGCCCTGGAACGTTTCCCGAGACGGTTGCGGTGATGCTCTGGGGACTCGACTCCATCAAGACGCGTGGTGAGTCCGTCGGAACTGTGCTTGAGCTGGTCGGAGCTCGGCCAGTTCGTGAAGCCACCGGACGAGTTGTTCGCTTTGAACTGCGTCCTTTAGCACAGTTGACTCATCCACGAATCGACGTACTCTGCAGTCTCAGTGGGATCTTTCGCGACGCTTTTGAGCACGTTGTTGGCCTTCTGGATGACCTTTTCGCTCGAGCAGCGACTGCACCCGACGAGAGCCCAACCGAGAACTATATCAAAAAGCATTTTCTTGCTGACGGCGGGGGTGACCGTCCTCGTCGTTTGTGGTCGAATCCTCCATCCGAGTTTGGGTCTCTGGTCGCTGACCGAGTGGAGACCTCAACCTGGCATTCAGGCGATGAACTTGCGGATACGTTTGTCTCTCGGAATGCGTTCAGCTATGGTCGGTCGGAACGAGGTGTCCCACAACAGGAAGCGTTTGAGCGTCTACTCGGTACAGTGGATCGAGTTGTTCAGCAGGTAGACTCCGTCGAGTATGGGATCACCGATATCCAGGAGTATTATGCGAATACCGGTGCGTTGGCTCGGGCTGCACAGACGCGAAAACGACGAGCTAGTGGGGATCCCCAAACCCAGGTAACCGCATCGTTTGTGGAGTCGTTCGGTCATGGCTCAGCTCGTCGTCCTCGAGACCTGGAGGAGTTGCTGCGTCTGGAGTATCGCTCCAAACTCCTGAACCCACGCTGGGCTGAGAAAATGGTTGCCCAGGGTAGCGGCGGTGCCTACGAAGTCTCCCAGCGGATGACGGCATTGCTTGGCTGGGGCGGCGTTGCCGACTTTGGTGACAACTTTGTCTACGAGCAAGCGGCAGACCAGTATGCACTGAACGAGGATATTGCCCGCAAGTTAAGAAAGCATAATCCGGAAGCGTTTCGAAACATTGTGGGTCGACTCTTGGAAGCTGCAGGTCGCGGAATCTGGCGAAACGCTGATGAGGAGCGACTTGTCCAAGTTACGTGCACTCTACGAAGATATTGATGCTCAGTTGGAGGGGGTCTACTGAGTCTTAAAAGGGGTTTCGGGGAAAGATCTTCATTGAGAGGTCGCGTCATGGGCAGTGAGGGCGTTCATGGTGAGCGCTTGGTTGCTTGCTTGTGTTCCCAACGATGACGACGACTCGTGTCCGTGTTTGTAAAGGGGTGTGGTCTGCTTCTATGCATTTCTTCTGATTGAGTTCGTAGCGGATTCGAGTACGTTGGATTGTATGGACAGACATGATCTGATACGAAGAGGATGTTTCTTGTTACAATGGAGAGCATCGAAGAATCCAAGGATGTGGTTTCGATCATCCATGATTGCCGATCCGGCATCAAACATGCTTGTGAATAGGGAGGACTCGTGCAGCACGGTTGGTTGCCTATGAAAAGGAACGACCAAGACTTGGTTCGATGACTTCTTGGCATGGGAGCGATGTTTCCGTTGCTTGTTGACGGGTCGGAACGTCTTCCTCCAGTTCCGTATGTCACTGAGGTGTCCTCGTGAGCGCATGCTGAGCAGGTCCTTCTCTCTGCATCTCCTTTCGCAGCAGGGATACCTGATTGCCGAGAACTGCATCTCGTCATCCAATGGATGATCGATAGGCGTCGGGTCCAATCATACATTGTCTCGTTGAATGGGCTATCAGAGTCGCGGCACCCAGCCAGTGGTCTCCGGTTTTCTGAACTAGTCCGAGGATACGGCATGATTCCTTGCCCTGGCAACTGCGTGGGCGTGCAACAACAGCAAAGCAGTTGGGGTGATGCCCTCCATTCGAGCGGCCTCGCCAAGCGTCGACGGTTGTCGTTCCTGTAACTTCTCCTTGGCCTCGGCAGATAGACCGTGAATATTTTCGAAATCCAATCCATTCAATGAAAGTGCGTTCTCGCGACGAAGGGTTGCTGCCTGCTGCTCCTGTCGGGCGACATGTCCGCGATAGAGACAAGTTGCTTCCAGTGCATCATGGAGATCACGATCAATGACTTGATCGAGCCGCAGATCTGCAAGCCGAATACCCGGGTACGCCAATAATTCTTCAGCACTGCGTTCACGACCATCTTTTGCAATCAAGTGAACACAGGCCTGAGGCAGTTGTTTCAACCAGGCTTGTGGGGAGCGCCGCACCTGCGCGAGCAGCGCCTGAGCGCGTTCCAGTCGCTGCTGTTTGGCCATAAAATGGCGAGATCGCTCTTCACCAACAAGACTACATTGGATACCGAGCGATGTCAGACGCAAGTCTGCATTATCCGCGCGAAGATGCAAACGATATTCAGAGCGTGCGGTCAACATTCGATAAGGCTCTGTGACCCCAGTTCGGATCAAATCATCAAGGAGCACACCAATGTAGGCGTCACCGCGAGTCAAATGCAGACGTTCTCCAAAACCAGCTTTGGCTGCCGCATTGGCGCCCGCAATCAAACCTTGAGCGGCAGCTTCCTCGTACCCCGTGGTGCCATTGATTTGTCCAGCCAGGAAAAGACCGTCACAACAGCGCAGCTCCAACGTTGGGTCACGCAACTGTCGCGGATCGACATAATCGTACTCGACTGCGTAACCGTATCGAAGGACTCGCGCTTGTTCCAGGCCAGGTATTGTCGCGAGCACCTGTCGTTGCACTGCAGGCGGTAACGCCATCGATATGCCATTCGGGTAGAGTACGCCAGTGGGAAACCCCTCCAGAAGCGCATTCTCAGGCCCATATTCCGGCTCGAGCCAAACCGGATGCGACTCGCGATGGGCAAATCGTTCTACCTTGGCCTCCAGTGATGGACAATATCGAGGTCCACGACCACCTCCAAGGTACTGAGGCGACATGCCTGCCTGCGTTGCCTCTCTGACGATAGCATGGGTCCTGGCTGTGGTTGCCGTCTTGTAGCAGGGTCGAAGACGTGCTTGAAGCGCGTCCAGAGATGATTGTGTCGGCGGAAGCGAGTGAAACAGTGGCAGTGATTCATCGCTATCTTGTCGCTCGAGACCCTCTAGCTGAACCGATGAAGCTTCTAGTCGAGGTGGCGTGCCTGTTTTGAGTCGCCCTAGCTGCAACTTGAGCACGCTCTCAAGCGTATGCCCCAGCTGCGACAGGCTGCATCGTTGCATCGTACCCAACTGGCGTTGGGGTGCATCAGAGGCAGCAGCCTCGGCATCCGAGACAGACTTGCCCTGGTTGAAAAATATCTGATCAACACGGGTATCTTCGCCTGCTCGACCACCAGGAGCAGTCATATCAGCACCCAAATACATCGTTCCGTTGAGAAAGGTGCCGGTTGTGAGGACAACGGCATGCGCTCGGACATGGCGGCCGTCCTCCAAGGTGACTCCTCGACAGCGCCAGGCCGGTTCAGCACCCAAGTTGTCTTGGTGGAGCCGCTCGATGAGAAGATCACGTACAGGAGCGGCCACTAGCGTAAGTTTGCCAGTCATGACGAGCTGTTCTAACTCGTGCTGGACTGCGAAGTCGATAGAGTCGGCGGTCACACTGGTGTCGCGGTGCTCGAGTCGCCGGACCGCGACTACGATTCAGCACTCGGCACTGAATGGCGGCTGCGTCTGAGGCCTTGCCCATAATGCCATCAAGGGCATCAATTTCTCTCACCAGGTGACCCTTCCCAATGCCACCGATGGAGGGGTTGCACGACATGACACCGATGCGTTCTATACTCGGTGTGATGAGCGCTGTTCGAGCCTTCATTCGAGCCGCTGAGGCGGCGGCTTCAGCACCAGCATGGCCACCACCGATCACAACGACGTCGTAGACAGAAAAATAACGCCAGCAAGATCTTTGGAAGCGAGTTCTAGACCAAGCGTTCGCTGACAACGCTTGAGGTAGTCGAATCAACGCCGAACGAGCGAAGCTAGGCATGGCTTCACGCGAGCTTCCGCCAGCGGGACCCTAGTCGACTTTTTATACGCCTTTTTTGGCGATCGAGTGATCTTAGTCGAGCGCAACTATTTCTTCGTAACCCAAACCGCGCCGTTGACGAAGCGACCTGGTCAGCCAGTGCGTTTCCAGACCTCGTTCATGAAAAGGTAGAGGCGACTCATGCCTCAGCGTCTGCGGGAGCCACGCCCAAGGTCGTACTCGCGTCATTTGGGTTGCATCGAACTTGAGTCTTCGCCAGTTTGTTTACAGAACTGATCGAATGAAACGCTTCTAAGGTGTCATGACGGCAGCACTGGAGCTGTTGATCGGTCTTGTTCGGGGTATCCTGGTCTAGACGGAGCGACTTTGGACGTCGCTGAGTCTGGAGTATCACTGTGCCAGAAACAAGTTGGATGATTCCGCTCATGGACGCTCGCTATGATCACCATTGTTCCCGGTATTTTTGATTCCGATATTCTGTAGACGTGAACTCAGTGAGAAACTTCATTGGCTGGATTCAAGTGGTCGCATCTCATCGGATGCGGTTGCAACCTGTCTTTCGAAACAAACGCGGTCTGAGAGGGATTCGAAAGAAACCTGGCTGTATCTCTGTAAAGCGATCATGATTTACTGCCGGAGACAAGCATTGTCTCTGACATTCACCACGGAAGACACTGATTCATATTCAATGACATCTTGGTGCTAAACAGTCAACTTGAACGCACTTTTGTGACAGCAGCTTCCTGTGCAGGATTCGATCAATACATCATCCCTTGAGAGCATCTTACCAAGTTGCCTTCACGCTCGTTGGCTTGCCGAGGTAGAGCCTTCGGGCTCTCTACTGAAGCTCCAATCAACAAACGAATGAAGTTTCATGGAACCAGGATATCTTGATGACACAAGAGACAACGATAGAGTGAGCGACTTGCCGATACTCGTTGTGCTCAATGGGAATGGCATCAACACCGAGGCGTGAAGCGGCACTGTCCACGAGGCGGTGGATCATAGGCATGCCATCGCTTCAAAATGTTCCTTGATGGGTCTTTGACGTTGTGCAGGAAGCGCGTCCTGGACATGAGACGGTGAACACCTTGGAGTCGCACACTGCTGATCTGGGGCCTTCTAACGTGGCCTTTACGGTTGAGAAAACTCGATCGAACGATTTGTGCTCGTTTTGGCTAGTTCCAGAGCGCATGTCTGGCTGGACGCGAGAGATCTCTCAAGCGCTCGCCGAGTACGAGGATGAACTCGACGATGAGAACTATATAGAGGAGCATGCAGATGAAACGGAAGATGGACTTGGGGGAAGAAGCTGGGTCTACGAATCGACCTCGCGAGCACTGCCTGAACAGACAGAGACGACCGCGGTCTCGCTGGGTGCCCACGAGTCACGGTGCAGGACGTCTAGAGTCGGCCCACGCTCGAGTGCGTCACCACACCAGGCACGTGGCGTGAAAGAACACCCATCACGGACGACGAGAACCGACTTGAACGCCCCGTGCTCCGCGTCGCTGGCGTCGGCGCCTAAAGAACATCAGACCGTGTTGTCAGGCGGAGGCAGTCGCACCGCGACGAACTGCCAAACTCGAAACCAAAAGGCGCTATCAGAGACAGTGATCGACTCGGTACGTCGTCACATAAGCGTTGTCTTCTGCGGACATGTGGATGCTGGAAAGTCCACCTTGATGGCTCAAACGCTGCTACAGCTCGGTCAAGTAAGCGAGCAGGAGCTGCGTCGCGTCGAACGTGATGTGAACCAGGCCGGCAAGGAAAGCTTTCGCTTAGCGTGGATGCTCGATAGTGAGGAATACGAACGAGCTCATGAAGTAACTGTCGATGTGGCTATTCGAAAAGCATCGCTTTCCGATGGCTCGTTCTCGGTGAGCTTCCTGGACTGTCCAGGGCATCGCGACTTTGTAACCGCCTTTCTTCGTGGTGCTTTCCTGGCCGATGTGGGTGTCCTTGTGGTTGACGCTCGTCCAGGCGCACTGGAGAGCGGACTAAGCCAGCAAGGGCAGACCCTCCAGCACGCCCGAATACTTCGACATATCGGTTTGGATCGCTTACTCGTCGCAGTGAACAAGATGGATATCTGCGCCTTTGACGAATCGCGTTTCTTAGCCATTAGGGAGAAACTGGATGCGGCACTACGAAGCGGATTGGATTGGGATGATATCGCCTATATCCCATGCAGTGGAATAACCGGAGAGAATATCACCCATGCCGCATCCGACGAGCGGCTCAGGAAATGGTATCAAGAGCCGCATTATCGTTCGTTGTCTTTCCTGGATGCCATCCAGCAGTACCAACAAGCGACCTGCCGATGTACGAGTCGAACGCCTACGAGACACCGCCCGATTCGTCGTTCTATCGGCAGATGAAGAGACCCTTACTGGATCGCTTCTATCAGGCAGTGTCGAACAGGGCAGTGCCGTCACTGTTCTGGGTCCTCACGCGCAGCCTGTGACCCGTTTCATCAAACGCATCGTGGTTCTTCCAGACAATGTTGTCGAAAGAACGCTCCCTTGTCGCTTTTTTGCCTCGCTTTACCTCGCTGGTGGCGCCGCATCAGGCCAAAAGTCTACTCGTGATGACGCTATTGCTGGTCGTGTGCTCGCAATAGAACCTCAAGATTCTGTCATCCGAATAGCGCATCAATTTCGAGCTCGCCTCTGGGGATTCCCAACAGATGTCGCAGTCCTGCCAGGGCAGCGGCTAGAGCTCTATAACGCTTCGCTCTGGGGAGTTACTGTACGACTCCTATCGGTCGTGAGCGATCGCCATGACCCTCGGAAGAGGTCTCTGCGGAAACTGCCGCAGAATGCGTCCTCGATAGCAGAGGTAGCGTTTTGTGCAGAGACCGATTCCAGTACGCTGAAGTCAAGTCCTCCAGACAGTGACGGTTGGAACCGAGCACCAATCGCGTTAGCAAACTCCTGTCCTGAACTGGGTTGCTTTATTCTTCGACTTCGGAGCGCGATCGTTGCCACTGGTCAAATTATCCAGATTCACTAAACCTCGCTGAATAAATCTGAAGTTTTCTTGAACGGAACACTCACTCAATCGTTTATCCAAGCCGCGCTTACATACCTCAGTTGAAAAGTGAGCTTTCCAAGCGTTGCGTTGCGCCCGAACACTGTATGGTCGAGTTCGCGACAGCGACTTTAGCGGACCACGAACAAGGAATTGTGCTCGCTCAAGTTAGAGAGTAAGACGTTTTTCTCCTCAAACATATCAAGACGTGTTTAGCACTCTCTCAAAAAAAGGAGCGCGTTCTCTGCAGTTGCCGCCAGGCGAAACAGCTGCTGTGAAACTTGTCTCTATCAGTTGTTCGCCGACCGTGCAAAGCGTTCACAAACGAACGCAACATAACGGGGCCAAGGACCTGCAAAACAATTTTCGAGACTATTCGGTAGCTTGATCGGGTTTTGTCGACGGTAAGAGGAGACTAGCTGCGTTCACTTGGTTGCGAACTCAAGAGCAACGATAATTTGTTTCTTAGTGTCGAGGCCTGCGGTGCGGACTGAAACGCGCTAGACGGCAGACACGTTAGGGTTTTTCGGCTCAGGGAAATGGGTGACGCCTTGGCTTCCCAGAATATGGTTATCTGCCTCGATTGCTGGGCCTTGTACTAGAACGAGCTGTGTATGAAGTGACTTGGATGGTAGAAGAAGTGTCAGCAGACTTGGAAAACTCGTCCAACCGCATTGCAGGAGGCTCGCGACAAAGTGCTGGGGCAAGGACGACGAACAGCTTCGGGAGCACCATAGGTACGTCTCAGAGCTGGCGATCGGGCTTTATCTTTTTCATTTTCGGTTTAGTGAATAACTTTGCTTATGTCGTGTTCCTAAGTGCTGCTGAAGACGTTCTGGAACGGCATGCTGGAGCAGTCCTCTTCGCAGACGTTGTTCCAGGCTTGTTGTTAAAAGCGTCGTTGGGCCTCTGGTTTCAACGAGCGGCGTATAGCCGTTTGGTCTCCATCGTCTCCCTCGTTGGCACGATTGCTTTCCTGCTCGCTTCACTTTGTGCTGAAAAGCCGAGTGCTTTGGGGCGGTTTGTCCTGCTTGCAGCGATCGCGTTCATCAGCGTAGCTGGAGCGCTCGGTGAGGCGACCTTCCTTGCCCTCACGGCCTTATATGGCGAGGAAACGCTAGCTGCCTGGAGCTCGGGCACCGGCTTTGCAGGTGTCGTTGGTGCCTCAAGCTACGCAGTGCTGGTTACTGTGCTCGGGTTGCGTCCGCGAATGGCCCTCTCTTGTCTGGCATGCACGCCGCTCATATTGGCTGCAGCCTATCGAGTCTTACCGAGACCGGGGAGCGCTCTCGCAATGCCCTCGGTTTGGAACACTGGACCGCGAACGAAAACTGTCGGGTCGTCTGAGTTGGCCAACCGACGTCGAGTCTACGACCGACTTTTGGTGATGCGAACTTGCGTCCTGAACCCGGTATGCCTCTATTTCTCCAATTATTACGATGGTTTCTCTTGCCGCTCGGGATTGTATACTTTGCAGAATATAGCATTAATCAAGGAGTGCTCCCGACTTTTGATGGAAATCCACTATATGATCAGGCTGCTTCCCGGGGTCTTACCCAAAAAGGATCGGATCACAGGCTGTATCGAACGTCTCAAATCGTGTATCAGGTCGCAGTGTTCCTCTCCAGGAGCAGCATCTTTCTCTTTCAGATTCAGCGATTATGGATATTCCCGGTAATGCAATTAGGAAACTTCGTCCTGCTTTGTATGATGGCCATGAAAGGACAAATGTTTCCAGAGCTTTTTCGCTTCTTTCCTCGTCGTGGGCTGCATCGTGTTCACTGAAGGTCTCCTAGGAGGAGCCTCCTATGCGAACACCTTCTGGAGCATCCGGGTCACATCGCATCCGCAAGTGCGCGAGTGGGCCCTTGCAATCTCCACGGTAGCAGATGCTTTTGGAATAACACTCGCGAGCGTCTTTGGGAGCTTCCTTGAATGCAAGATCCTGGCTAGTCAAGGGCGTGCCTGCAGAGGCCTACTCTCGCGATAACGGTCGCAATGTAGCGCCTATGCTTCCAATGATGCTCGCGTACAGGAGGCAAATCAGAGCGCCGTTGCGTATAATTCGAAAGGGTCATCATCAAGGACTCGAGAGCGAAAGACACTTTTGTTGTTACTGTCTCGTGAAGAGGTTCGAAAGAGTCGCGCGAATGCCTTGTATAGAAAACACTTGGACAGGGATTCACTCAGTTGAAGGTGTCGTTACAGCTGCAAGAATCTTGAGTAGTGGACGACGGCTCAGGCGAGTACATGCCAGCGTGCAGAAAACCAAATGCCAGCTCGGTACGAACTAGAGACATTCGTCGATAAATGAAGCATAACTAGCGCAGATGATGGAAGCACTATAGTGACCGCTTTTGAAAAGCAAGCTCAGATCTGGGACAAGCACCCGTGTCGAGGCATGGGAACCGTTGCGAGCAGGTGTCTCACGCGTCATGTTCATTGAGTATCCGTTGAAGCTTCTCGGAAGGATTGGATCGTGGTGGACCAGAGTGCGACAGCGGACCGCTCCGCTCGCCATGGAGACATTCGCGCTGCGTATCTAGCGAGGAAGAACGACCTCGATCGAAACACTGATGACGGCATGCCCCAGTAGAGGCCTACCGATCCTAATAAAGTTCCTAGAGCTATAGACCCAGTATTCGTGGCTCCAGAGCGGTTTCTGAAATCGAGCACAGAACACACACCAAAGGAATGTTCGAATGAGCTTCCATCGAGATGCGATTGCTTTTTCCGGCACTGGGAACGTTAACCAGCTTGAACCGAGCGTCATACTCCATTCGGAGAAGAAGAGTTAATCGCCCAAAAAATCATTCCACCCAATCGCTGCGCTCTTCGGGGACGTATGAGCGTCGCAGATCATACTTTGAAGGAGTTGAGTCCAAAGTCGTGATGGTCAGCGAACCCCCATGATACTGAACGCCTGGGTATCGGATACGCGGTATTATCCGCTTTGCAACGAGTGGCTTGAATCGCGAGTTCATGAGCGAATCGTAAGAGATCTGACGCCTTTTGATCGGATCGCCGAAATAAAGTCACTCGAATGTCCGCAAACAAATATGAGAACGGAAAGTTCTGAATCAAACACTCGCGAACAAAGTACATCACGAGCGTTTTTGAACTTGCAACGATCATCATCGCGTCTCCTCGCAACATATTTGTTATTTTGTTGCCCCAAACTCCGCCATCAAGTCGGACAATGTCTCTTCGTAAGCAAAAGGATGAATCAACCCCCAAAAAGTAGCAAGGTCACATTCGTTTGGTTTTGGGAAGAGCCATCGGGCTAGCCTTATTGACTTTCCTGGATTCGATTGAATGAGAACGTTGCAACTTCATGCATGAATCCATCGACAGCATACATTCAGAGAGACGAGGGCAATATCCACAAAGGAGTATGATGCAGACCAGGTATGGATGTGCAGATCATCAGTGCATCGGTCGTTTCCGGCCGGTCCCGTCCAAGTCGGGCGAAGAACGTTCATCCATGCCCGCGCGGATCCAAAGCAGGGTAGCCAATGGGTTCCTCGGCCATTGTGGTCGAAAAGCGCTTGCCGAAAAGGCCCTCTTTTGCCTATGAGATCAGGAGCGCAACCTTTTAGCCTTATCCTGGGCTCTTCTTCGCGTACTCGGCAACAGCTTCTAAAGGAGCTTGGATATGAATTCGTTGTGATGAGACCGGACATTGACGAGGAAGCGATTCGACACCCAGACGCCGAGCGACTCGTTCGCTTGCTAGGCCACGCAAAAGCAGACGCACTACTTGCACATCTTGGAGATCGAAGTCGATTGGATGAACAGCGAGCCGAGGGCAAGCCACTTCTTCTTATCACGGGCGATCAGGTTGTCGTTCACGAGGGACGCATCTTGGAGAAGCCGCAGGACGCAACCGAAGCACGGCGATTCATATCATCCTACCGGTAGCGCACCAGCGGTGACTGTGGGTTCCGTGATCGTGACCAACGTCTCCACTGGAAAGAGGTATGAGGCCCTTGATCGAGCGGAGATCTATTTTCACCCTATTCCGGAGTCTGTCATTGAAAAACTGATCGAGGAGGGTGATGTCTTCTCATGTGCGGGTGGCCTCATGGTCGAGCACCCGCTGGTGAACAAGTTCGTGCACCACATTGTCGGATCAATTGATTCGGTAATGGGTCTAAATAAGACCTTTACCAAAAGCTTGATTGAACAAGCCCTCTCTGATGACGCTCGTGACTGCATCGGACCAAACTAGTCAGCTATCGCCTGGACCGAAGCGTGCATCTCCCCAGGGGCAGGAGCAATGCTTTCCGCGGTCGGTGTAGGGCTTGGCAGAATCGATACATGAATCGTTTTTTTGGTTTAAGAATTCCTATGCGACATGTTCCGAGGCGATGACGAGCACAGAGCAACGGCGCCGTTCTTGCCCCAGAGACACCGCGAGCGAGCGCAATCCTGGCTTGCAGTAGCGAATACGCATCTGGACTTCACTTAACATGACTTGGATCGCATCGACATATGCTCTAGAAGGTGCAAAAGACATGATCCGTCAAGTTCCTAGGAGAGCAGGTCTACCTCCATGATGTCACTGCAGACATTCACCTGATAGTAAGCGAGGAGCGTTGAGAACGCAAACGGTTGATGTGGATCTGGACGCAGACTCTGCACATACGAGTGGTGAACGGGCACTGCTGCAGTTTGCTGCTCGCTGCGATAACGCGGATCCGAGCAGGACGACTCCAAGGGCTCCGGTAGCTGTTCCCGGATGCAGTCCATTTCCACTTCGCAGAGCTGCTTCCCTGTGTCTGCGTTGAATAAACGCACAATGCTCTCCTCGCAGGATCCAGTGATAATGTAATCCGTTTCAGTAACAGCGCATATAATAGGAGCGAGTGTAGTTTGCAGCGCATCCGCGATGTCCGATAGGGAGCTCATTCAACGCCCGCCCTGTCCACGTCTCCAGCTGGATGACTTGGTTATCTTCGCCGGAGACCAGCAGCTTCGAGTCATCAGGGCGAGAAGCAGACCATCACGTTCCCACGTTGCATTTGTCGGCGATACACGTGATCTTGTTGTCGTGTATCCCATAATGCAACCCCTCGATCGAATGAGCATGTCGCGAAAACCGTCGGCGAGTGATTGCTGAATTTGACGACATTGATGTGCTTGCGATGGCAACCACGAAACAGTCTTATCTGTTGCTGTTTGCGGATGTCATAGAGAGCGACATCGACTGAATAACCGCTTGCAATAAATTGCTCATCCGATGCGTTCGCATGGAGCGAGGTGAGACCGGCAAATTCTGGAAATCCGGTCTCGGTCATCGGCTTTGCTGGTGAATCCGCTGAAAAATGAACGAGAGCGAGGGCACCGTCGTCGGCACCCGCAAGCAGCATCTCCGGGTGATGACGCAGCCAGCAGAGACCCAGCACTGCCCCGCGCTGGGAGACCGTCTCTCCCAAGTAATGCATGCTTCCCGAAGGAGATAAAATGGATCTTGCTTGAGGACCTGCCCCCGTGATGGCGACCTCGGCCAACAAGGTCCCCAAGACATTCGTATTGGTCACCATGACCGTCCCGTGGAGTGTACCCACCGCAATGCGTCCGGGAACTGATGGATGATACTCAAACTGACGTGGTCGATGGTGCGGTGGGAACACGAGTCGGGCCCTCGGTCGCTCGTAGCGGAGGCGCAGAGGAGCCACCCGCTCCGTCGTGCCCAGGCGCGAACGTGGCCCTGCTTTGGGCAATCCAAGCCCGCCCGTCTCTCGCTCCCGCAACCGTCGCAAAACATGGTCGCTGCCAACATCGCCCGAGTTCGAATCCAGCGACCATGACTCAAAGTGCTGATGGTATTTTGCGCGAGCCCCAGCACATAATGGATGTCCATTCAAAGACTGTATTTTCGGAAGATGGCCCGCGAGGAAAATCTCCACTTTGGATTCGGAGACTTTCGGCGTCGCAGCTTTGTGTAGACGCCGAACAAGATGACCCTTTGTTTCCGCACACCAGCAATGCAAAAGCTCGTGCAACGCCCGGTTTGACCCTTGTGGGCAGCAGTTTCCCGACGAAGGTATCGTGCGCTGTGAATCTCGAGCGGCCGAGGTTGCTCCGGTCCGGGCAGAAGGCGGGTGCGCTCTGCGGTCCCGCCAGCGCCGCTCCCTCTGTGCTGACTGCATCGGGCGATTCATTCGATCCGTAGACTTGTAGACACGCGATGGCAGGTCATTGACAAGACATGGTCTGGCCCAGAATCGCTCCGCGCGCTCGCCGTATTCAAGTTGCAGCTGCTCATTGGGAACCGGGTAGGCTTGCCAATCCGGAACCACAAGTGGGGGCTGGTCCAGCCAAAGATGTTCCACAGTGCTGCTCAGCGTGCGCACAATTTCGACGAGGCTCCACATACTTCGAATCTTGGTTGACGCCAGATGGAGAACAACGACACCGTCAAGAAGGCCAGTCGCGTTGGTCGCATTCGGATGAGCGATTGGACACTGATTCAGCACGACTTGGTGGATACCATGCTGGCCGCCTGTCGCATCCCTCCGATGTAATCGCAAACGATCCTCTTCTGAAAGTGTAAAACCAGTGAGGCTGCAACCAACCAATCGCACCGTTCGTTTCTCAACACATGGCCAATCCCTCAGCGTCAGAATCAGCTGCGACGCCTCCGCGTTCCCAATCTGCTGCCCAGAAAAATCAACCTCCAACACCCTACCGACCAGGTCAGGCTGACGACGTCCAAGAACCAGAAAGCAATCTGCAATGAAATGCCACAAAAAGTCACCCGAGAGACTCATATTGCGAATCGACACATCGATAAATAGGAATCGCGTGCCTGCTCTCTCGATCACGAGGACGCTCTGCCCGAGCGCCCGCACGCCATTGCATAGCGCGCACGCGTACATATCGGCCACTGCAGCATTACTCGCTACGCCACTCCCTATCTCGTCACTACCAACGCTCACGTGCTTGGAAATAACGTTTTGCCAGTGATCAATGACGCGCTCGGAGGCCGTCCGAAAAAGCTCCTTTCGAAGCTCTCCCGCAATCGTCAAACCAGCAGCGCCCCCTTGATCCGGAAAATCATTCACAGAATCATCGTCATCTTCGACATTCGACGTTGACATGGCACCAACTTCCCTCCATAGTGCCATTTTTTCCCGAAACGAGCGAAGAAGCGCCCCCGAAGTACAGTCAGACACCGTCACTTGAGATGCATCCTCCAGCGGAAGATATGCCCCATCAAAACGATCCAAATAACTATCCCCCCTTAGTTCTTCATCCTCGTAGATCAGATTACCACCAACCATTCCATGATCCCCCGATACGGTGAGATAGTGCTGTAATCGCATGCGCAGCACGTTGAAGCGAAAACATAATTTCCTCACCATCCAAGACGAGGCGATCGATCGGCGCCGACGAGTCGCCTCGTTTTGGCGGCAAGAACAGATCCACCACAAGGGACACGTCTCGGACGAAACGCCGCACTCGAGCTGCGCGACAACGATCACCGAATCGCAGGTTGTCGAAAACTGCGCGCCGATGCCTTGCCGAATTCAAATTCGATACAGGATCAGTATCGAGCCGTTGTTTGTGGTTATCGTTGCAGTGACTGGCTGGCTCCAGAACAGGAGCTGCGCGGTATGGGTGACGAACCGCGCCTAGCTTGTTACCAGCAAGCAGTGCGTCTCTGTGTGGAACAGCTGTTTGAAGAGACAGGAGATGCTTTTCTGGACTCGTTCGGGGACCTACAAGGTGCCGAGGGGTGTTCCCTCGTGACGAGGGAGCGTCTTGCAGTGCTGCGGGAGCAGTTTATTGCGCTGGTTTCGCCATCTGCGGTTTATGAAGCGCTGCTGCTGTTGGAAACGTTCGGGGTCAGAGAAAAGTTGAAGTATTTGGATGCCTTGTGTGAGAAGCAGCCACCTCTAGTGGACGGGCGACGGCACTTGGCGCCCTCAGCGCACTCGCCTTTGCGAGTGTTTCGGGCGCTGCGTCTTCGCGAAAAAGCCCAGGCGCGCGCTGAACTCGGTGAGCTCGTGTCTGAGGAGGAGTATCGCGTGCAGCGTCTTCAAGACGAGGTAGATGATATGAAGCGTCGTCTTGAGGAGCTCACAAAGACCAGTCAGCGCCCGTTAGAGGAGATCGATCGAGCGCTGAAGACGCTGGAGAAGGTAGTCTAGAGTTCGGCGTCAGTCGAGTGTGTGACTTTGCGCCATGTATGGCGCTGCCTGCTGTCTTGGTGTCTTGAAGACCTATGAGTGATCGTTCCGGGTGCGATCGGTTGCTTGACTCGGTTATGTGGCCCTAGGTTGCAGTTCGACGGTTACGGATACTTGGATTGACCGAAAAAGAACAACTTGGACTCGATTAGTTTGGTGCGGGAGGTTGCTGTTTCCGTTGAAAGGGATGTTAAGGAAGGGTGCTTGCCTCGTTCAGAGTTTTTGTACTGATTGGTCAATAAGTTTATTAGAGATTTTGTCCCGGTATCAGGTTGCATGCGTTGACGGATTGCTTTCTTGTTCTGAACCGAGTAGTCGTCACGTGCACGCGTTTCCCTGATTAGGTTGGCCTGTGCTTCGGCAGAATCCGTATCGATCGAGAAGAACAGATGAGCAGCCGACAGGGAGAAATATCGTTTGTCTGACCACGATGCATGCGCATCTCTGAGCGTGTGTGAAGAGCCTCAGGACCCTCGTTGGTCATTTTACGAAACGGATAACCGAATACAACGGCCCTGATTTATATGGAGAGAAATGCTGGAGATGACCGAGTTACTTTGTATTCATGAGACCAGCAACGGGCCCATCTCTCAGCTTCGTTGTCCAGATCGTATTCGTGGAGATGCGCGAAGGATGCCGACGACATGCAACCGCAACGAGTCTTGCGAGACTGGAATTGTCCACTCGTTTCTGATGCACTTCATGTCTCATGTAGGCCTTGGCGCTCTCGCGCAGCTTTCCTGGATACATGCGCCGAAGTCGAAGAAGAGTGAGCTACCCGTGGGATATTCGCTGCAACCAAGGTCAGATCGATTGAAGCTCACTTGTCGTGGAGGCTGGGGCGCGTGGGCCTGCACCCGCTTCACTACCAGATCACGCGCCAGGCGTTCACTTTGGAGGAATGATCTGCAGAGGCTCGAGGATGCCAACCTCCTCACAATAGCTTTTCCTTCGACACGGAGCAATACACGGGTATTCGGATACAAGGCCAATGATCCAAAAAATGGCTCATAAATACGCCATTGGCTATCCAACTGATTCTTCGCCGACAAACTGTGACATGGTACCTGAATCAAACCCTTGTTCTGTACGGAAAGTCCGACCTCCAGAAAATGAACCATGCATCAATCCTCGTTTCACCTCTGGCCTACGTTATTCATAAAACCTGCGATTCCAAAACGAATGCGTATTCCTCTTTCCGACATGCGTCTTACCTGACGTCACCATCGATTCGTTGCTGAACATGGGCCAAACGCTTGCTCTCGCATGCAGCTTGCGCAAAACATGCAATGCTACGTTTCCCCTGTCCTCTGTTATGATTTGGCGAACATCATCCACGACCAGATGGATGCAGAGGCACCGACCATCACGTTGCGGCCACAAACTCGAACAACCAAACGAGTCTACCAATCGGCCGGGTCCTCGGTGGCCCCAGACCCTGAGCGCACCCTTTTTCGTTCAGCATCAAGGCGAGAAGAGGAATTGCTTCCGACTAGGGCAGGGATGCTACATACCGCAGACGATTCTCATCGGCGAGTACTTCACTCCATCATCGCGTCATTCACGGGATCGCGTTCACGCTTTCTGGTTGCACGAAATCGACGCGGTGCGTCCTTGGCGATGAACATCAGCCTGGAATGGCTCCTCATTCCGTCGCGGGTACGCGATCTTGATCGCTGGGGATATCCGTTCGATGACGGAATACAACAACCGTAGAGTTGAAGAGATCTATATTTATGCTTCTGAATTGAGATCGCTCCAGCGTTCGCACCTGCACCGTATTGAGGTGATGCGAGTCCCATCAAGCGCTCAACCACGATGACGCTTTCGAGGAGCTCGGAATGAACTTGCGCAAGTTCTGCATGAACCGTACGGCGACTATCGAAACTTTTTCTCATATCCCTGATGGCTTTTGCAAGCGTTGGCGAGCGTTCTTGTTCGAGGAAAGAGTCATACATGGCTCAACTCCGAACGCTGCTGAGACGAATACTTCTATCTGCCCGCATCGCCGGTGATAGGATGCGAAAAAACGATCGAAACCCTACAGGACACCCAAGGAACAGATGAGAAGAAGCAGACGCGCATTCGCGCCAAAACTTATTCCCGCCCTTAGCCTTCTGTTCAGATAAAGGTTGCGACCCGGTTGGCGCGTTTTGTTTCCCGCTACGGGACACTCCGATGCTGTAACAACTTTAATGTCTTGGATGGGGCTAGAGATGAGACCGCAAGGATCTCCAGCAGCAGCAGCAGGTTTTGGATCTGACCGGTTGGAGAGCACGCTGGCAAGCTCCGAACTCGAGCAGCAACCGCCCGCGACCAGACGGCGGATATGCGAGTGCTTCTCGTCCTGTTCTCTAGACGCTAGTGCGTTTCTCGATGCTGCTTCAACATTGAAATGGAGCAAACTTGAAAAATCAGGCATCACGAGAGGGAGTTACATAGGACAGAGCTTGGGAAAACTGCGATCGAATCCTGCTCAGCTGGGTCTCCGACGTGCTCCAAGGCTCGTCTTACAGCCCGCTCCGCCTCCAGGTGGCAAAGAGGCCTCGCGACGAGTAACAAAGTTTTTTGAAGAAACATTGAAGGAGAGTGTAAGCAGAGTGAGTGAGCCTTTCTTGGAAGCGACTCGCCAACACAAAAGGCAAGTCTCGGTTCGCGTCGCTCGCCAAAGACTACACACCACCTCGATCGGGTCGCCCTCCAAGGATTCTCGAGGACCTAGAGCGATTTCAAGCAATCAAGATGCAGAGGCATCGCTGCTGAGCTGGTCAGTCCCTGAACGTGTATTCGGCATGCACGTCGTTTCGCTAGGGCTCGCGCTCCTCGTGGCGTTACCACTTGCGTTCATGATCCGTGGGTCGGTGCGAAAGCGGAAACGAAGCAAGTCGACTATTCAGCGAGTGTCAGCGATGTCAGCTGACGAGCATCTCGTTACGGAGCCAGTCAAGTCATTTCATGGTGCGTTTGCGGGCGATCTACGCTCGGAGGATGGTTACTCTGACGTCAACGTTGCCGCTTTCGAACATGATGCTAGCGCTCGAGAAGCGGCTGATGAAGTCACTGGGCTCGAAAATCGCCGACGATGTTTTCTCGCGAGTGAAGTCTCCTCGTGGAGGCGCTTCTTAAACGTGCTCATCCACGGCGAGCGACCCGTTGAAGGTCGTTCCACGCCTGTGACGACAGGTGGAACCACTGCTGGTTCTATGTCTATGCGCGGTTCCCCGCTCTTTGAGTCTCTTTTTGCTGATTGTCAAGGTAGCGTTATGGCAATACGTTGCGCCGCCCTCTCGAGGCAAGATTCTTCACTGACGGATTTCAAGATGGAGAGACGGGGCGAGTTTCCAGCATTCATGAACTATTTGCAGGGTTTTCCCTCATGGTCGCTTGCAAGAGCTCTATGAGCAATGCGATCCGCAGTGAGGCAGCACAAATGCCAAAAATCATAGCTGAGGTTGCCCAGGCGCATATCGAAAGGTTCCTTTCAACCATTCACGACTTGCTCGTCGAGCGCGATCGCTTCCGGGCTTTGCGTGAGATCGATGCGCTTCTTCGCTGGTACCGTAATTGGTTGTGCCCCTGCATTGATGAATACGCCGCAGGGAACGAATTCATGACGAATTCCTTGCGAAAGGCAGTGATTCCTCCGCAAAGGCGGGAAATGCAGAGCATGCTCACCGAAGCATATCGATTCTATCTTTTGCGCATGTACCAGAGCACCGTCTTCGCGCACATGATCGCATATGAGGCGAGGAACTTGGCGGCACTTCGAAGTCTTTTTGGGCTTGGCTGGTCTCAGATCAAGGACATCGAAGAGACCGCTGCTGCCGAGGTATGGCGCCATGCGATCGACGAAGCGCTCACAGCCGATTCAGAGTCCGAGGTTCGGGCGCGACGTGCTGGTGCATCATTCAATCTGCCTTTGCATGAACCGAGTACACGAAAGCGTTTACGGGAAATGCGTCGATTTCTGGTAGCTGTCCTAGGCGAGGAGAGAGCCGCGTCCGCGTTAGCCTCGGCGGCGAAACCGATCGTTGAAGAGGAAGCAATACGGACCCTGGTGAGTCGTCGCTTTCCTGATGATATTGAAATCCAGAGGCTCTGCATTCTCGCGGCGAGCCTTGACTGCGACGTTCTTGACGCCATCCGCCGGGCTGGAGAGAAACTCGGAATTGGACAATCGACACGGGTGAAAGTACTGGTTCATGTTGCCAGCAAACGCATGAATGCGGATATATCGAGTCTCTCCCTGAGACTTTAGCTGGAGGCGCAACCAGGAATATTCCCTGTCGTTCGTTTCGCTTGCTGCACCGTTTTTGGGGCATGACGCGCATGTCACGAAACTAGCGAAGCTCACGGAAGCATCCGGCCTGCTGAAGCTGTCAAAGCGCCCTCACTCCCGTCTGTGATAGAGGATGCGGCTCGACGCTCGCGATGTCATCGTCGAGTTGCTCGGTAATCCGTCGACGGCCTAATCGGGCTCGCCGTCACGATTTGTATGAGACATCAGAGCGAGTCCCTTTCCCTTTGAATTCGCTTTCGTTTTTAGGTTATGTGCCTCGCTTTTTTTTCGGACGACACCGGAGCCAGCCCCGAGCGAGCCAAGGTTTCCGGCCGGCGAATACAATCGATGTCGGGTTTGAACGGCTGCGGTGACCGATCTGCGGACTCGGAACGAATATTGGGGAAGCTCAAGACTAGATTCTTTTCACTAGATGACGGTTTTCAGTCGCTCTTGAAGTGCATGGTGCAAAATTCGTTCATGTCGAATGGATGGATGTGGTGACCCGGTCGTGAATTCAGATGTCTCGGCCCTGCGTGGTTCCGTTGTGCCGCGAACCTCTTTTGTTCTTTCCTGTTGCGGCGGATATTGAGTCCGAGGCGCGTTCAGGATACTGGAATTGGAGTCGAGAAACTGTCATCCGAAGATTCCTCGCGAAGAATAGAGCAAGAAATCAGTCGTTTCTGCGACTTCGTTAAACAGCGCGAATCTAGAGTCTCATTTATTTTCAAATTTTAATCATCGAGATTGTCTTTCGGATGAATTGTCGAAATGCTCCGCTTGGCAAGCGGTATCCTCAAAGGGTTCGCATGTCTTGAATACGTTGAAAACCCCATCCGTTTTAAAAACAATCGGTCATATGGTGCATATCCATCATTATGCGTCTCTTCAATCGACGCTGAAGAAATGTTCAGATTGCGCAGATGTGAAGGACCACGACTGTCAGGAGGAAAGTTGTGAATTTTCGCCGACATGGAGCCGGAGCTCTGCTGCAGCCATTGCGACCACAACAAGGGCAGCAGCAGGTACACCGACGCCAGGGTATGACGGGAATTCTCTGCATTCGGAGACCCAATGATCGTGGTCGCCTCGAACTGAGCCAACGGGATGTCATGTGCTCTAAGGTAAGCTGCATGCAGCAGAGGGTGATCTTTACGATCCATGACTCTAGTGACGAGTGGACGTGATCGATGGCATTGGATTCTGCCACTTATTCAGGACGCATAAAGCAGAGCTGTTTCACATTGCGCTATGCCGATCATCCATCAAGGATGCAGCACTACCGCGACGATCATTCCAGTACTCGGTATTGAGCGTGGGTTCAAAAGATTACATGTTCACTCGCCAGCAACATCAATGACCCGTGGTGCATCATCCGTCCTGCTCAGTGCAATGACCCTGTGTCCGACTCGGCAACAAGAGGCACATCCTCCGTCGTTGCTCAACCTAGTCATCGGGTAAAGTCTCCTCGTTCTTATGTGGAGCCGCACCGACACCGCCTTGGTCATCTCTCCTGCGAACTGCACTGAGAATGTCATCGATCCGAAGAAGCATGCAAGCCGATTCGACTGCTGTTTTCAGCGCCTGCGCTTTGACCGCAAAGGCATCGACAATGCCCGCTTCAACCATGTCCTCCAGTGCACCCGTGACCCCATCAATACCCATGTTCGAGTGACCAGCCTCCGCATGCAGCGCCCGAAGACGAGTGAGCAGCCGAACCACCGAGGTACCGCAGTTCTCCGCCAGCGTTCGCGGAATCACCTCCAGTGCCTCCGCAACTTGACGGTATGGCCATTGCGCTGCACCCTCAATCAACGCGGAACGTTCGATAAGCGCTCGACTGAGGGCCATTTCCGTAGCACCACCTCCAGGAACGACCCGTGTGTCGCCATAGAGGCTCCGCAGTACACAGAGTGCATCGTGGAGATTTCGCTCAATCTCGTTCAGAGCATCTTTGCTGCCGCCACGCAACAGAACGGTGCATGCACGCGGCTCCTCACACTGCTCAATAAAGCTATAGTACTCTTCACCGAGTCGACGAACATCAAAGAGGCCCGCGCCCGTTCCAACGTCCTCTTCAGTGGCTTCGTCGAGACGGGAAACGATCCGCGCCCCAGTGGCTCGTGCCAAACGCTCATTGTCGGTCTTGCGTACCCGCCTGAGTGCACTGATACCCGCCTTCATCAGCAGGTATGCAGCAAGGTCACTGATTCCCTTCTCTGTAATCACGAGGTCGGGGCGCAACGCAATAAGCATCTCGCATTGGCGACGAACGGAGGCCTCCTCGGACCGGAGAAGCGCCTCCCAGTCCGCTTCACGACTCACTTCGACGTTGACCTGGGACTCGCCCTTGCGGTACTCCAGCGGACAATCCAGCAAAACCAGACGAGGACGCTCTATCCTTCGCCGCATCTGCGGATGAACCACATCCTTGTTCAACACGACACCACGGACGACGACAGAGTCATCGAGCTCACCACCAGGAATTTTCTCGATCCGAATGAGGTTCTTGATATCGACTGGGCGGAGCGAGGCAACCGCGGTCGACGAGGTGCCATCAGCACCCGCCACCAACCGCACTGCCTCGAGTGCCCAGCTAGCGACACGGTCCCGATATAGCACGGCAACTTTGGTTCCCAGACAAGCGCTCAGCACGTGTTGCAGACGAGTTTCATCGTTCCAGTCCAGGGAGATCGCACACCGACGCTCGAGCTCCTGCAACGCATCCTGCAGCGCACGCAGGTATGCACCAACAATCACCGTGGGATGGACGCCAGCTTCGAGACACGGCTCCGCAGCCTGGAGAAGCGCGCCAGCAAGGACAATCACTGTTGTTGTGCCGTCGCCGACCTCCTCGTCCTGAGTCCGCGACAACTCGATCATCGCTTTCGCAGCCGGGTGCCCAACATCAATCTCCCGAAGGATCGCGTTCCCGTCAGAAGTGATCACCACGCCACCAACCGCGTCTAGAATGAGTTTCAACATAGCACGCGGGCCAAGCGTCGTTCGCACAACATCGGCGACCGCCTTGGCTGCAGCAATGTTCGCCAACTGGGTCTCTCGTCCCCGCTTGTGCTGAGACTTGGTGTTCACGACATAGACCGGGGTTGCACTCTTCAACATCCTGTTCGAGCAACTCCTGAACTATCCAGATCGCGCTGATCAAAGCGTCGAAAGCCCTGACTCGAGAACAGTCGACCCGACGAGCCAGTCGTCGCAACAGGGCCTAGCCAACGACGGTTATCGGGGTCGCTGAGAAGCCAACACCCAAACGGCTGTCGGTTCGGTCTCCAAAGACTTGTCGTTGTCAAGATCGAGTCTTCGTTCGGAGGCAGTCCCGATGAAGTGATGCATAAACTGTTGGTTGACTGCTGAAAACCTCTATTGGTGTGTTGTCCCTGACTGAGTGTTCAACGGTACGAAACTGGGCTGCCGTGAAGGACGAGCGACCTCGTCTCCAGTGGAGCGCTCACTGAGGTCAGTGCGCTCTCTTTCGCTTGGACAACGTCTCGTCGACACAACGACCCCGAGGTGAGCGTGCAGCGTATTTGCATAGTCTAGTGGCTCGCTGGCGAGTTTTCTGTCGTAAGCGAGCAGAAAGAGCAACGTGTTACAAAGCAAGACGCCTGCTGAAGCACGACGCAGTTGTGGTCTCTGAACGAGTGACTGCACTTGCTGGTTACCTGCTGTACTCGTGACGCCGAGCAATCTGTCTCTTCGCACCTCATTCGACCTTGCTTGGGAAATCCTCGAAGACGCTGCAGCAGAGACAGACGGCTGAGCCGCTGCTGTCGGGAGCCGAAAACAGAAGAGAAGCTGGGCTCGCTCGCTGCCACGGTGCTTTGTTTTCGGTGCAAGAAGCGTGGCCATCGCAGTCGTTAGCAACCAGTTCAGAGCCCAGGAGGCTTCGAGCAAGTGCCGACTACCCTTTGTGACGACGCGTTGCAGGTACTGGGACCTGGCTGCGAACTGTTGGACTCGCGCCAGGGCCCAGTTCGCTGATCGATTGAATGTCCGATGGAAAGGCAGTCGAGGTCAGTATATCGTTCACTGGTTGAGCCAGACGATACAGAGGCACGCTGCCAAGTGTCTGCTGCAGACGTCCCAGCGAGTGCCCCGAGTATAGAGTCTCGTTCCCTTTTGAGGGCGCTCAAGGGTCGCTGACGAGCACCGCACCCAGACGAGTTGGTGCTCGAACGTTGTTTCTCGTTCGTGCACGTGCTGCTGCTGCTGCTGCTACTTTCCTGATCATTTGTCCAAGTCGGCATTGCTCGAGTCGCGTACATATCCTTGACTGCAGAGATGACATCCAGCGAGCCTGTGGTCGATCCGTTCAAGACCGCTCGCCATCCAGCACCGACCAGTGCCGAGCAGTGCATCGTGTTGGATCGTGTAGCGTTCACTCAGAGTCATGCGCTTGGCAGCGTTATGGTCAGCGGCACCAGCGAAGAGTCACCAGAGGCATCCAAGGCTGACCGCAAACGAGCCCAGCGCCACAGCCCAAGCAAGTCCGCAGCTACAGGGATTATTTCGAGCGTGACCAATGGGTGCGAGACGTCTCCGCAACGATGCCTTTGCTTGCCAGAAGAGGCAGTCGCGCAAGCGACGCACTTGCGGAGAGCCCAGAGACCCTGTCCAAAGGAGTCGGACACCGAGTTCAGAGACGAAGAATCCGACTCGGTAGGCGAACGCAACAGCCAACCTGGTCCAGTCGAGCATACCTCTGCTTCTGCTTCTGCGGCTGCAGCTTCTGTGGGTGCTGGTGCATGTCAGGGCCACAAAGCCAAATGCAAACGATACTGCATTTGTCGCCAACCGTACGATGCCAAACGCAACGGTGACATGATCGGGTGTGATCACCCGAACTGTGCGTACGGTTGGTTCCATATCTCTTGCCTGTTTCTGAACCCCTCGCATCTCCGTACATCGAAACCTTTTATCTGTCGTTTCTGCTCGGAAACTGGCGCGGATCTTTTCGCATCGGCAGATGGAGCGAAACGACTGCGCAAGGATGGTACAAGGCACCTTGTCGCTGACTACGCTCGTCTGCATGAGGGCGATATAGGTGGTGCACTATACAGCGGAAGGAACTCCGCTGGGGCATTGGTTGAGGCGGCGCGAACTGCCGCAGAAAGACAGGCTGGACGTTTTATGGGTGCTGCCGACGAGGCCGTCTCGCTGGCAGCCAGCCTGGGGATACGCTACTGGAGTAATGGCTACGAACTCGATCGTATTCCCGACGCACCCTGTGTAGTACGGGACTGCGCTGGACTCGATATGAGGATCCCAGCCAGCGCGTACGCTCATGAGCAAGTTGCTCGCGAGTACGGCATCGACCGCATCTGCGAAGTCCTCGATGTCGCGAGCCAGCGTGAGCTGGAACCACGCTGGAGCCTCGGGCAATACCTCGACTATTTATCGACAGAAGCCTCGCTGCGCCAGCGGGTGCTTAACCTCATCTCGCTGGAGATATCTGAAACGCCCACTGGTCAGGCGTTCCAGGCCCCAGGCATCATTCGGAGAGCGGACTGGGCAACCCTGTATCTGCCACCTCGACCACATGTGGATACCTACTACCTGCTCAGCGCGGCGGGGTCGTGGACCTCCTGGCATATTGATTTTGGAGGATCCACGGTATTCTACCACGTGCTTCGGGGCCAGAAACGTTTCTATGTGTGTCCACCGACGGAGCGCCATCTGCTGCTCTACGAGCGCTGGCAGAGTGATCCGCAACAGGCGCTGCGCGAGTTCGACTTTGTGGAGGAGCTCAACTCGGTTGCGACCATTGATCTCGAAGCTGGCAACACGTTATTCATTCCAGCGGGATGGCTGCATGCGGTGTTCACACCCTTGGATAGCGTCGTTCTAGGCGGCAACATTCTTCATCTCGGAGGTGTCACCATGCAGCAACGCATCTACAACATGGAGCGTCGATTACACGTACCGGACAAGTATCGGTTCCCGCTCTTCCGCGAGCTCCTACTGGTTGGCTCTCCGTCAGTACGCGACAACGATCGAGCGGAGATGTTCCCGACACGAGGACGCTTTGGTGGACTTTTGCGCGGAAGAGCGCGAACAGCTGCGTTCGCTTGTGAATATCCTTCGAGACCAGGTGCAGGATGCATTGACCAAGACTCGTGGCGATACGCATCAGCGGAGACACTCGTTGACACTACGCGAGGCACTTGGATTCCCCAAAGGGTTGACGCTGGCAATGGCACAGCGCTGGCTCACTCGAGTCGATGACGCCCTCTGCGTGCACAGCAAGAACTCAAGTGTATAGGTGGCATATGACATCCAAGAACAAGTGCACTTTATGGAAGGAACGGGTACGGAGATCGAGAGCCAGTCGATACGCCGCTCATCTGGGAACTGGAGAGGTGTTGTGCTGTGACCCACAGAGCGTCGCCGAGATTTCGACAGAAACACTCGCGAGAAACGTAGGACAGTTGCTCGTGCCAAGTCGTTGCTTGCGAGACACTGAATCGCGTCTTGGATTGGACAGAGAGCCATGAGCTCGCCAGTAGCGTAGAGCGCATCCGAGCCGCAGGACCCCAAGTGTCAAGCAACGAGGCCTGCGTCGGCCAGACGTTCATCCTCAGATTCAAACCTGTCGTCGCTCGTGCTTCTATGCGTCTATCCTTTAACCATTCAGAAAATAGACCGTTAGTAAATCTCAAGACTGGATCGAATTTGGCGCGAACACACATCGACAAACTCTATTGATACCGGGCTCTCATTGCCCGCATATCACGGTTCCAGACGTGATGCGAGCGTCTTTCAATATGATGTGCCCAACGCCCGGTGTTATCCACTCCCATCGAGACGGTACGTTTCACAGCGGCCTGTTTCGTTCGAGTCGGCTGCATAGCACTCTTTCATGACTCGCAGCGGCCAGCATTATAACCGTTTCCACTCGTTTCATGCCGAGTTTTGTCGCGCGACAAGGACGCCTCGCCCGAAGCGCTCTCCAGCGGTACTTTCGAGCTGAGCAGGTCACCGCATGAGTCGGCCTTCACACCCGAGCATGCGGACGCCAAGCATCCAACAAACCGCTAGACAACGTAAAATCGTCCTGGACACCAATTGATAAAGATTCAGTACGGACTGCTCCAAAGCTACTCTAGCACCCCTATATTACGTTGATGAACTGCAAAAGATAGTGAATGCTTCCCTTTGTATTCCCATGAAACCCAAAGTACAGCGCGTCCGGCCAGTCGTCACGCATACAGACCATGAGGCTTTCCACAACACACCTTATCAGACTGCTAAAGGGCTGCACTCGAGCGTCGCCCTGGTCTACCTAGAACGAGTCCGGCACAAAGCCTACGCCTCCTCTCGGTGCGACTCGTTTTCATCTAAAATTTCTGCAACGTGTCAATGATCACGAGTGAAAGAGACCACCAAGTGAGTGCCCTTCTGGACACGATTGCTCGCAAAGCAGCTCAAAGTTCAAACTAAAGTCGTCTCAAACAACTGTCCTACGTAGTTGGGCCGTGTACGCACCGCTTGTGGCGGTCGGTTGACTGCCGCTGATCGGACGCGCTTCGACCACCGCGTCTGCAGACAGTCGCTCGTTGCACCGAACAGTTTCGGGTAATCCTTGTTGTGTTACCTAACTGACTAAATTGGTTTGTATAACGTTGATTAACGTAAGGAATATCCCCGGTGTCTAGAAATAGGTCTTTATGAAAGATGCCCACTCGAGATGATCCCAAACGAATGGACAGTCTGGTACTGCTCGAGCGTGTGCATTCAACGGCTCCGCCTCCGGCTGTATACAGCCTACTTTCTACGTTCTTCGGGGCGCTCGCCTTGTTAACTCGAGCGCGAAGCTGGGCCTGGATCGCTCTGTTATTCTGTTTGGCTGCAGTTCCGCGAATCGACTGGGAGCGCTCTGATCCGAGACAGTACATGACTTTGCTCGGGTTTAACTTTATGGTTCTGTATTCGTTTGATCTGTTCGGAGCCAAGCTTATCATCAGCCGACTTCGAATCCTGCTTCCTTTCATCTGATATGGTAAGCGTGCGCGTTGGACAGGTGTATACACCAGGATCTCATGACCGGAAGAGAGGACTTGTTGTCTTATTCCGAACTTGCGTACTGACGGTGCGTCTCGTTGACGACGGTGTGGTGCAGGACGCGTCGCTCTGGCTTCTCTTTGTCGTCCAACGGCATTAGATGTCCTCAAGGAAATTTTTCGCTCTACTTTTTGGTGGCCAGCGCGAGCTTTTCTGGACGACATACCGGCAGCGGCACGTTATCGCGCGCAACAATCCGAAAGCCTGGTCACAGCGCCCTACGTCAACTGGGCTGTTGCAGGACGTTTCGCCATGGCCAAAACCGCCCTGTCTCTCAGAGATAGTACGGGGCAGCGACTCCTGTTGTGGGCTCTTTTTCTTCTGATAAACGTTATAGAGCGACTCCGGCGAGTTATAAGAGCAGCGCGATGGACAGGGCGCGTCGTGGCACCCCAGTCCTCGGTCGTCCAGTCGCAACCCAGTCATGTTGCCCTCGTGGGCGCTGAAACTGAACTCAAGCCTATAATCGACGAGCTCGTTACACGTGGCGTGCAGAAAGTTACCGTCTATGATTGGGAGAACATTGACGCTCAAACGACGACCACTTGTCGGACCGGCGCTAGCACGATCGTGCGACTAGGTCCAGAAAACACAACACGTCGTTATCTTGTGTCTGCGGCCCTGGGTCAGTGCCACGCTGCTGTTGCTGATGCAGCCTATAAGGACGAGCCAGACCTGCTACTGACGCTAGACGGGCAACTTCACGGTTACCCAGCCACGGCGCTGCGTGTGACGCATCTTTACCATCTGTCGAATGTGAGCAGTCGGGGGATCGATGAAGCGCTTTCTGCTTACATGACGACGGAGCGTCGACAAGGCCGCTAAGCGTGTTCATGGTAGAGTACGACCTCGTTCAGATGCACCATTGCTTCAGTTTTAAACGCTCATGCCTGGTCGCTACGGGGATGCTCGCGAAACATTTGTGTACTGCGGACATGCGGTCATATTCGATGACGACCTGATACCGAATGGAATACCGGCACGCGTGCAAGTCAGGATACCTCTCTGGCCATTTGCGTGATTCGGAATTCGTTTCCGCGTATGAGCTCCTCGAGGCAGTCGATGGATTGAGCGCCAGATGCGCACCGCGTTTCCAAGACAACCGATAGAACTCTGGAATGCTGGACCCGCAAACAGACATTTATGTGGTAATCGACGACTCGTTGTTTTTTTCAGATTCGTTGAGCGACCGAAAAGAACCTTGTCGAGATTTGCTCCCTAAACGACAAAGTGTTCATGCCTGCCTGCATGAACGCCTCTTGAGGGAACACTCCTCAGCGAGCGCACCTGGGAGACGTGCTACTCGACGCCGTTCCGCGCGTGTGGTCGGCGAGTTTGCAGGGGCGTCGCAACCTTTCGAACCCGGTCTTGGCGAAGTGTACAGAAAACGCTTCCGCGGGCCAAGTGAATTTTATCAAATCGTTGGTTCCTCCGGCCTTCGTAGTGTAGGATCAAGTCGTGCTACACGTCGGCGGTGACACTAGTTTCGGAAGTGGTTTCGGCGGCGTTCGGAGCCGACTTGATGCCGCGTTCAAAGCGTTCGCGATTGCTAGGACCGCAGAGCACGCGGACAAAGACCCGGAAGGAGAAGGCTAAGCTCATTGACCTTGTTCGTTCGTGTTTACCGCCTAAATATCGACAAATCTACGTCTTTGAATATGGTGATATCGGGAACCAAACACTGAAAGCTTTTCGGGAGCAGGTGAAACAGCTCCCCGAGGGTGGCGGTCGTCTCTTTCTCGGTTCTAATAAAGTGCTGCAAGTGGCACTTGGTCGTACGCCAGAAGAGGCCTACGGCCCCGATCTGGATCTGGTTGCAACGAATCTTCGTGGCAAGCGAGGTTTGCTCTTTTCAAACGCAACCTGCTCGGAGATACGACATCTCTTTTCCACATTTCATCGAAGCGAGTACGCTCATGCAGGGGATATCGCTTCGAGGGATGTGCTCTTGCCTGTCGATGAGCCTCTGGAGGGCCTGCCAGCTGCGGCGGCTCCCAAACTGCGTGAGCTTGGACTACCAGTCGGAGTCCGTGGCGGTCGCCTCTTTCTGGAAATGAGCGCGTCAGAAAAGCATTTTTGCGCTTGCTCCAAGGGAGATCGTTTAAGCGCTGAGCAGTGTGCGTTACTGAGAATCCTGGGCATTCGCATGGCGGTTGCGCGGCTTTATCTCCGGTCCTACTGGGATGCCGAAACAGGTAAATTTGAAGAGGTTGCTGATCAAGAGACGAACCTCGGGGTTAAATGATGGCGTCCAATGTAAGAGATATCGGACGGGCTCTGCGGTGCGACGAGACCAACCATCGAGCGGATAGAGTAGAAGCTGTTCTCAGAGTCGTTGACCAGCTCGTGAATGGTCTGACTCGCAGTCGTCGGGATCCAAGGGCCAAAATCTCTGCTCAGCTGGGTCAGTGCCATCGCTTCCAGTAGTTGTGATTCGCTGAACGGCGTTCCGCATAAATAGCGATTGACTGGGTACCTTGAAAGGGTCCAACGGCTCACAACTACTCAGTTCCACGACTAAGAGCTCCTAAATGCGTCTCATTGCTCCAAACACAATCTCGGTGTATTTTGTTCGAGTTGAAAGCGCACCATGTTCTAGTTTCTTCCAGTCCTAGTCACGGGGTTAGCGTTCTTTCTGAATTTTGACCAGGTACTATTTTGAAAGGCAAGTGCGCAGCGCGAGTTTTGCGGGCGACACTACGATTACAGACGGGAGCGCCTCCAACTCCTCAACTTTCGCGGGTGAATCCAACTAGAACAAGCCCATGTTCGAGATCAAGTCTCAATTCCTAGGGTGCAATGTTTCCGAGCTCGGTGACAAGCAGCCTCTCGTGACGAGGAGCAGTGGAGCTCACGTAGCGACGCGTTCAAGTCTGCCTCCAGTCAACCGCTGCGCTAAGCCCCGCTGAGTCTGTCCCAAGTCCATCACGAACGATGGGAAAAAATAAAGTTGACGGTGAGGACGAGATTCGAACTCGCGCGCTCAAAGAGCATGTACTTAGCAGGCACACCCGTTAACCACGGCGGTACTTCGTCTGATGAAGTATCTCCGGCACCTCACCGAATGTATTTGTTTCAGTAAGCAGGGCCGGAATTGGTATATTTACCCCGAGCGCGCGCCATGGCCGATAGCGCCTCTGGCCGTTTTCGGATAATGGACAGGCCCGCGCGAGCATTACGCATTCGGAAACTTTACATGAACCTGGTCGAAAATATGGTCAGCCCACCGCTGGTAGCCTATTTCATTCGGGTGGACGCCGTCGAATCTCGAAAAGAGCGCCATGGATGCTTCTCGGCTGGCAGACAGGGCCGTAACATACCGCACCCGATCACCGAAACGCATGGCAACGCGGCGTTTCGCGCGGTCGTACTGTTCCGCGACAAAAGCCAACATCGAGCGTAGCGGTTCAATTTGGAACTTGGGAACATTTTCGATCATAGATCCGTTCACAGCTGGAAGTAAAATCGGACAATCTGGGGGAAGATGGAGCCTCTCTCGGGCCGCGTGAACGAGTTTGACGAGCCCGTCCTCGAATGTTGCAGGCGAGTAGGAGCGCCATGCCCGCTTCCAGTCATTGACACCGCACAGGATGACAACCATATCTATTTTTCGGTCCTGTCGGTGCTCCGGATGCATCATGCGGAGGGAGGCCTGCGGCAGGACCCGTTCGAGTAGGTCTCGAACCGATGCCCCCGTCATACCCACGGCGTGCCATTCGACAGGTGCACCCAACGTCTCTGCGAGTCGCTCAGCGATCCTCCGAGGCAAAACAGGCCCTCCATGGATGCACTCCACGTCAGGGTTTAACGGACACGAACAGCCAACGCCGGTAACCAGGCTGTCACCAAGGAATACAACCAAGCGAGGCTCACCTGGTTTGTTCACGCTTTCGAGACCATGTGTTGGGCCTCGGCACTCTGGAGGCGATCGATATGTCCAGGCGAGCGTCGTGGCTTGACCCGCACCAACTGCAGAGACTCCGGCCAATCCGAGAAAGAGCGAACGGCAAACGCGTGAGAGGCGTCCAAACGCACTACCTGTTGCGTGCATACTCCACAGGCGCCCGCAACGAGACAGCCGAAGAGCGCTTCGCTCGGTGGCTGCAGAAACTCGAGTGCAAAAGAGCAGCTCTCGCTAACGAATCCCTGAGTTCAAACCACCACCATTTGGCGGCAACTCGTTTCCGACCAGAGCAGCATCTTCGGTCAACGTAGACCGTATCCTTTACCGAACGGATACGGCGACCGCCGCCAAGGAAAAAGGTCGCCGTCACAGATGCGCCGCCCTATCGAGCCCCTTGGACGAGGCGCAGCGCCGTCCAGATGATCTGTCCGAGTGCCCTGGAGCGCGCGTCATCGTTTTTCGTGCACGCGTGTATCTTGGGCGAAATGTTCGCTACGGCAACGTTCTGCGATTGGGGACGTTCCGGTGGCCCTCCAGGTGATCGAATTTCGCTGGGGGCATTGACTGACTGACTGACTCACTCACTCACGTGGTGCCTTGATTCATGAATGAATGTGGCGCTCTAGCCGTTCAACAGCGATACTGGGTACATAGACTCTATCGCGGGTCAACGGGACCTTTCTCCAGTGAGCCGACTGCATGAGCACGCTGCGCATCTTTGTGGTATTGCCGGGCGACACGCTTGCGTATCAGCAGCGCGCGACCATCACCCGCGACCGGATTCGCGTCCAGCCAGCAATGCTAGCTTCCAGTGTGTGGCGCATTCACCGGTCAACGAGTCGCTCATCCTTTGCAAACGACAGGGTCAGTGTCGATTCATGATGATCACAATGAGACATTTGAGCGTGCATCGCAAGGCCGTGGGCCAATGGCGCGCACAATGCTGAGCCTTTCGTTCCAACAGAGCGTCCCTAGGCCGACGTTCATACGCTCCATGCGTGATCGCGATCAAACTGAAGCAAACGCCGCACGCACGGAGAACAGGTGTCCGCTGGCCTCGTCACCGTCATGGCAGTGCATCTTCGATCGCCTGGAACACACGAGATGCGTGCGTGCATGCATGCGTGCGTGCATGCACATATTCCTCCCGGTTCCCGCCTAAACGGTGAACGCATTGCGACAGAACCTATTGAGGCTGTGATTGCATGCTTCATGTCTCGTGCGTACCTACCGAGTTTGGCTATGATCAGAGAGCACTTAGATGAGGATTTCCAGCCTGATGGGCCGAAGGTTTCGATCGCGCCTCGTATGGGCGATTCGACATCCACTGCCAAGCTGATGCTTTCACCATCAGCGAACGGGCCGGAGTTGACGCCTACGACGCATTTGGAGACAGCGCATCAGGTGGCAGCCCTGGAGCGTTTCAAGCAAAAAATTGGCAGTCCTCAGGGATGCTGTGAAGTGTATTGGCAGCAGGCGGCTCTGCAGATCGAGCGTTTGCAGTGCGATGTCGAGACGCTGCAGGGCAATCTGCTGTGTCTTGAACAGCAACTCAAGCGAGCTCTTTACCAGATCGATGGACTTGTCTCCGAGACACAGGCCGCTCGATTGAGCTTCGCCTGGGCTCCCAGAGAGCCCTCCAGCCAGACTCCGCTCGCCATGAACTCGACCGCATCCGCGAGTGAGGCGTCGAGTGCGAGTGCGCATCTGGTCGAGGAGCCTGGAAACGACGCATCTCCATGACAAGGCGCGTCCACAAAACCAAGTACGGGACGGCTGGTGATCCGTCATAGAGAGCAACTGAGCCACAACTGTGTCGATGAAAGAGTCGGTGCCAGACTTAGAGTGCGAAGCGTTCAAAAGCGAAAACTGAAACATCGGGGCCGAGCGCTTCGCGAATGGACCGTGGTTGACCTCGATAGCGCTCATCCGCGGCATCGGTAATGAGTGCTTGATCCAACAGACAGTGTTCGGCAAAGTACGTCTCGAGTCTTGCCTTCGATTCGTTCTTCGACGGTTTCTGGACATTCACCTCAGCGCGAGCGTCACTGGCACTGGTGTGCGACCCGAGCTGGATTCGCCGGAGTACACTGGGTTCAATATCCGCAGATGAGACATACTGCGGTCTCATCGCGGCGATATGCATCGCAACTTGTCTACCACATGGAGAGGGCGCTGAAAGCCCTAGTAAAACCCCAACACGCGCGTGATTGTGCAGATATGAGTATACTCGACCACTCGAACAGGTGTCCGGTATTTGTAAACAAACGCTTCGCTGAATCGTGATATTCTCATCCGTTCTCGTGATAGCTGACTGCAGCTCATCCTGCACTTTCCAAATCAAGTTTTGGTGATCCACGACACCTTCGTTTAGAAGCAGCTCTAAACCTCGCTGGCCAAGGCGTTGCACGACAGGCAGCTGGTGTACAAAGTCCGTCTCAGAGCGAAGCTCCAACATAGCACCGCGCCGTTGATCTGGTGAGACCGCCAGCGCAATGAAACCGCTGTTCGTGGACCTTTGTCCCTTTTTCTGCATAATTCGCTCTCCATAGCTGATTAAAAGTGCTTTCGCCGCATCAAGCTCACCGTTGCAGCTCTCTAGTGCCTTTTTGCACTCCACGACCGGGGCACCAGTCAGGTCACGTAGCTGACGAACCAGCGTGGCGTTCCAACTAGGACCGTTCGTCAACCAACGCCGTAAATGGACCAATCCAACAGATCGAACAATCATTACGACTGGGAAGGTGTTGAACCGTCCAAGTGGAGTCCTAATATGCTACACGTCCTTCGTAGTGACGCAACGAACACTCGACGACCCCATTCGTAACCTTGACGCACTACGGCCAGGAGCGGCCATGGCGCGAACCATTGCCTCAAGCGAGCGCTCCTGATACGGCTTGGGGTTCGTCTCTCCGGAGTCGACTTGGTATTGGTGGCAAATCCGTTGTTTTGGAAAACATTTCTGGTGAGATCAAGTTGATCAGAGTCATCAAGGGCCGCTTTAGGGTATCAGAACTGATCTGGCGCAGTGCTGTTCTAGAGAAGCTCCTGAGATCAGCGCTTGGCGAGCGAGCCTCGGTCCGCTCGCTTTCCGGTTTCGAGCCGTTCGCCGCTGGAAACGCTGGACAAGGCTGGCGCAAAACCAGTCAGTGAACTCGTCTGCTATCCAGAAAAGAAATTGTCTTGGAGAGTCCAAGTCGTTTTTTTTTTGTGGGGCGTTCCGCTGGATGCCAGCAACCATATAGAATCGAAACGTTCATTTCCAAACGGAGTTTCGTCGCTACTCGTTCGACCGAACCGGCTCTGTTTCTGGCACGACGGCTCCTTGAACATGACAAACAAGTCGAGTCTCGATGAGGAGGCTGAACCCTCACATAGATCCGCGAAAACGACATACCAGAACCTGGATCAAGAGTGGGGATTCGCGACACCAACAGGCACCATGGAGCACGTCAATTACATGCAGCAATATAGTCAACTGTACTTTTGCCGCTTGGTAGAGATGCGGAACTCTTTTGAGAGAGCTTGCCATTTCGACCGCATTCCTGTTTCGCAGTTACCATCTGGCCAAGTTAGTTGGGTCGTCGGTATCATCTTCAAGCAGATGCCTATGAAGCCGACAGTCCTCAAGTCATATGCCGACGACATCATGCTTCCCGTGCCCGAGTTGCGCCTCTTGAACTACACCTCGGACAGCGACAGAGTCTTCGTAGAGGATGAGAGCGGGCGAATAGAGTGCATCTTCACGTCGGCCGATCACAAACACGAACTCGTCACGGGCATGGTCGTTGCCCTTCAAGGCACCGCTCGCGAGGATGGATATTTCTATGTAGATTTGGAGCAGTTGCCGCCAGTGTGTGCACCAGTGCCCCGTCCGTGGTCAGAGAACACCAAGACACAATATGTTTGTTTCGTATCGGGGATCAACGTCAGTGCACCTGCGGCACAGCTCTTCCTCGATTACGTCACGGGTTGCATGCGAGTGGATCTAGACCGTGTTCGGTCCCTGACTCGGATTGTTATCGCAGGGAACCTGCGCGGTGACCGCAAGCTTATCGACGCGTACTTAACCACGCTAGCGAGTCGTGTGCCGGTAGACCTCATGCCAGGTGCGGAGGATCCAGCGAATGCGGCGTTTCCGCAACAGCCATGGCATCGAATCCTGTTGCCTCAAGCGACTGCCGTGAACGACTCGGCGAACAGACTGGTACGCTGCAGCAATCCTCACGCTTTCACGGTCAATCATTGCCTCTTTCTCGGCACCTCTGGTCAGAACGTTGAGAACATATGTCGCTTTTCGCGGATCACCAGCAGTCTGGATGCACTGGAGCGGCTGCTCGAGAGTGGCCATTTGGCTCCAACGGCACCGGACACGATCGCTTGTACTCCCCAGGCAGAGCGAGACCCGCTTGTGCTGCGGCAAACGCCCCACGTATTCTTTGCGGGGAATACAGACGGTTTTGGCTGTCGAAAACTTATCCTTGGTGGTAGTGAAGCACAGACAGAGAACTCTTCGCGAACGGTAACGTTGCTCTCCATACCCCGTTTCGAACTGAGGGAAACAGCTGTCTTACTTGCCTTACCGGAGCTCGTTGCCGTGCCGCTGCATTTCTAAAGAGATTGTGCATGTCGCATAAACCAGGCGATTTATATTTAGGTTTGGATCTTAGTACGCAGTCCCTGGATGCAGTGGTCATCGATTTGGAAGATGCGGCGGAAAGCGTCTGTGAAGCGACGGTGAACTTTGACGAAGAACTGCCGACGTACGGCACCAGGAACGGCTTCATCTATGACGCCGGGACCAAGTGTGCTGTGGCACCTGCACTCATGTTCGCAGACGCGCTCGATCTGGTATTCGAAAAACTGCGACAAGCTCAGTGCCCATTTGAGCATATCCGAGCGGTTTCCTCGTCCGCACAGCAGCACGGCGCGGTGTACTGGCGGAGACCATTGCACCTGCCAGCGACGGCAGAGGCGAGCCAGCGACGCTTGGTCACCTTTCTACAAGAACCTGACAGTGCGCTCGCAGTTCCAAATAGCCCAATATGGGCAGATGCCTCGACCACCAGACAATGCAGGGCCATCGAGGCAGTGTTTCCTGGCGGAGCAATGCAGTTGGCGCTCGTCGCGGGTTCTCGGGCATACGAGCGGTATACGGCAGCTCAGGTTGTCAAACTAGCGCAGAGCCAGCCAGAGGTCTATGATCAGGTTCAACGTATCCAAGTGATATCTGCTTTTGTGACATCGCTCCTCCGAGGAGCCTGGTGTGCAGAAGATGTTGCCGATGCCAGCGGCACACTCTGGCTGGATATCCACTCCCTCCCACCGAGCTGGAGTGAGGACGCATTGCGTGCAACCGAGGAAGCAGCCGGTGTCGCGTACGGAACACTACGTGAGAAGCTGGCTCCTGCTCCGGTGCTCTCTGCTACCATAGCTGGACGGATCGCGCCCTACTTTTGCCGTCGTTTTGGATTTCGCCCCGACTGTATGATTGTTACCGGTACCGGTGACAATCCTTCATCGGCGGCAGGGCTTGCAATGCGTCTCGACGATATATGCATTTCGCTGGGGACCTCAGATACTGCATTTGGACGTGCTCGAGCTTGCCAACCACAACTCTATGGTCATGTTTTTCGGAGCTCCCTGGACGCATCAGCCTACATGCCTATCTTGGTATTCTCGAACGGTTCCTTGACTCGGGAGCGCATCCGGGGACCAACGCACACCTGGGAAGACTTTGATCGCTCTCTGGAACGTACCTCGGCGGGGAAGCAAGGACTTGTCGGATTCGTGACGTTTGTGGACGAGATTCTTCCACGACTGCCAGCAGGTCTGATGCGTTTTGCGCGAGTACTGACTCCGAAGATCTGAATCGACGGCCACGAAACCGACCATAGAGTGGCTGAAGCCAGACCAAGTCGAATCTCACGATGCAGTCGTCCGGGCAGTTGTGGAACAGCGGACGCTGGCGATTCGTCTTCATGGAGAGCGGATCGGTTTACCGATGCCTCCACGACGGATTCTTCTCACTGGTGGAGCGTCGCAGTCCCGAGGCATTCAACAAGTCATGGCGGATGTGCTCGGAGCGCCGGTCTACATCCTGGAACGTGCAAAAAAGCTACCGGGGGCCAGGGCTGAAGTATGGAACTCAGCTGCACGAGGCGCCGCGCTCCGAGCCGCCTACGTTAAACTTGGCGTCCAGCAAGAATTTGCGGACTGGTGCATCGGCATCGATACAGTCCGTTATCGGTTGGTAGCCGATGCCTCGCTCGAAGCTCACGAGCGCTTTACCACCGTGATGTTGCCTGCATACGCTCGGTTAGAAGCTAGATTGTGCGAGGAACTCGTTGCGGAGTCCAGTCCAGACGCTTTATCCTAGGAATGGAATGCGGCGTTCTCAGCCGAGATGTCGGCCAGCGGTTGCTGAAACTACCCAACGGTGCACAAGGCGGTTCGAAGGATTGTGAGCAGGCAGGGTGCTTCCTTCGACATAATCTGATTCAGCATGCGAATGTTGATGCCTCCTGGTCGTTTCCATTGGTGTGCACAATCGGTTGCGTTTGCCTCGGATGATGGTGTCTTCCTGACGTCAATATGCTTACTTCTTCGCGCGCCGCAACGTCGCGACTCGAATGGACGGATTTTTGAGCGCATGGCGGGTCGGAACGCTCATCGTTCCGAATTGAAGGCCACCTGTTGCGCAAAGGGAACTCGGTTGTTCAGTTCAACCTTTGTCTGAACTGATCCGCCACAAAATACGGAGAGGGGTCAGAGGCAATCTCTGGGAAGATGTGGGTTCTGCGTTTGAGAGACCAGTCTTGTCGGAGGAGGCCATATCTCTCGCGCGCATTCAGGCGACAGGGCTGCTGGTTTTGCTGAAAAACAATGTCTACAGTACGGCCTAGGCCTTTTTAGTTGTCGACTCTCGAGCAAGTGCAGCAGCTCCTCTAGAATCCAGTAGAACGACATCGTTCACGGTGACGGCGTGCCGGAGCACCGGGCTCGCATTCAAAGCCTCCGCATCTGTTGATGCCGACATCGCGGATGACGATTCTACATCGCCCAGCCCAAATGATGTGATCCTGGGTATGAGCTGAAAGAGCTCAACGAGAGATGGTCTGCCGTTTTGAGCATATGAGAGAGAAATGATCGCTGCCGCTGCCGCCCAAAGCGCGTAGCGCCATGGACTTGTCTGTGCGTGGTAGTCACGCAACACTCCATCCCATGACACAGAGAAAAAGTCGTAACCGAGCCACGCAGAGATAAGCAGCCTTAAGGGGCCTGCAAGTGCAGTGATTTCTCTGGGGACTCCGGGGCGCGGAGAGAGTACTGCGGCACCCACAGAAACAGAAACAGACTCGTTCCGACCGAGACGGATCAACTGGATGAGCCACAGCGTCGGGTAGGTTACTGCTAACATGCACTGCAGGAAAATAAACTGACTCCCGCTCGCAGAGCGCATAACTTGAATAGGATCGCGCCGCAAAATTAGCCGCGAAAACAACAACAACATCGCTAATACTGCGAAAAGTAAATTAGCACCTGCTTCCAGCGTCGTGGTGGGTACATGCTGCACATACCGTGAGATCATCACGCCGCTAAATGCGACTGCGATGAGAAAGAAGATATAGTGCAGAATGCTGATTGCAAACGCTTCCACAGAGCGACGTTGCGGCGCGCGCTCAAGAGCGTCAACGAGGGACCCCGCTTCCTCTCCTGGTGCCCGTCCAGACTGTTGATCTCCGCTTTGAGCGCTGTACCCGTAATGTTGAGCCTCACGTTCATCCTCATTCGCCATATTGGCTGAGGGCATTCCCCCCGACCGAGATGCATGCGTGTTCTTCGAGACGTCCGCTCGATCCTGTGTTGAACGCTCGTTCCGGCAATGCTGCAGAAGCGATTCAATTGCTCGTTTCTCTTGGGCGCAGTGTAATCGGGCCGACTCCAACATCGCAGCACACGGCGCGCCATTCGATCGAGTGTTCCACAAGGTTCGCGGAATTCCAGCATCAAAAAGCGCCTGGCGTAGGTCTCCAAGAACTTTCTGCAAAATATCTCGCTCACGCGACACGCGTCCTAGTTGATCTTGCAACTTCAGATCCTTCTCTAGGAGATTCTTGTATTCTTTCCGCAGCTCCTCCACGGTTGCTCGATCAGGATCAAAAAATATATTTTTCATAACGATTGAGCCTGAGCCGGTATCCTTTACCAGCGAAACGATCGGCTTTTCTCCATGTTCCGTGACATAGACATCCCAGTCGCCACTAGAGACGTCTACTCCCGGCTGCCTCTCCGGGCGCGCCTTGGCGAGCTCAGGTTTCTCCGCCTCAGCGTCCAACTTTACTGACGCCTTATCCGGTTTCACCTGCACACGCAACGGGAGCGCACGACTGCCCAGAGCAGTGCCCTAAGACTTGCTTCGTCTCTGCTGTAGACTCCCGCGTTCCCCATTTCGTCGGCGCCTCTGGGCACACCAAGGGTTGGAAGACACGTCGCCAGTACCATCAGCGCTGACCATAGAAGCAAAGATGCCGAGCGAACCCACAGTCTCCAGCGGGAAGACCGCAGGTTGCGCATCGCTCTCAAGCTCCCGCAGGAGAAAACCGCGTCCCTACGACGAACACAATAGCGACCCGTGGTGGCTCCAGTGCGCAACGTATGCGTTGCGCTGCAATCCGCCAACAGGTGAATGCGTTCGCGCCCAATCGTTGTGCGCGCGTTCGTAGGCCAGTCGCGGCGTTTTCTCATGTCGCCTGTTCGGTTGCGTCTCGCCGGATCCGCCGTGGCTTGGGTGCCCAGGGCGATCCGCGCGGCGTCTGATTTTGTCGGCGTCGCCCTAGTTTGGCACGCCGCTCACGGATCTGGAGCACGCCCCCGATGGCACGCACCCGATACTGCCGGCGTGAGGGCGACACTGCCGAGATATCACGGTTCCCCGAGGACCAAACCGCCACAAATCCGCATGATATGATGGCCATGCGTGCTGCGCAAGATGACCCGAGGATGAAAACGCGGTGACACTTCAGTCTAGATAGAGGCGCTGTTGTCCAACGGATATGAAGGTTTCAAGGGACTCGCCATCATGTCGGGTGCATTTGGCCTGGAGACTGCTCGATGGCGAACGCATGCTCCGCAATCGCTGCTTCGCAGAGGTTTCTGTCACTGCTCTGTGCTCGCGCGATCCGTTGTTTCAAGTCTGGAGGATCAGGTCATTTTTTCTGTCTCAGCCAGGGTCGATGGTTGCTGCTGTCCAAGTCTCTCCGTGGAGCACCGTATTCAGAAACCGATTCTCGTCGGTTTCGTCGAGCATGGTGCGAGGAATATTCGCCTCAATGCGCTGGTTGTTCCAAGCGCGCAAACCCCATGAAAAGCATCTGATGCGGTTGGGTGCGCCCTGCGATAGCGCTGCTCTGACCAGACATCTAGGGCTGGTGGCCGGGCACAGCTATGGTTGATTGGGTTGCAACATGGGTGGTGTTTGCAGTGAGGGTCCCGCGATGATGAGGCCCCGAACGACTGAAACGGTCGCTCTATCCAGAGGATCTCTGTCGACTTTTCTATGCAGTTGCAGTGCTGTGTTCAGTGGCAACCTCCGGGACAGCAAAACGGACCTGTTTCGTGTCCATAGCCCAAAAAGCTGCACTGCGCGAGTTTGCCGTGTCGGGCCCAGTACCAACACAAAAGCCGCCGCCAGAGAACTGTTGCGAACTTGTGTGCAACCACCACTTCAGGATGGAAGCGTATTGCTTTTCGGAAACTTGTCAAACAAGTCTACGAGACGACCAGTTGCTTGTCTTGATGCCGCAGCCAACGAGCGTGGGTCTAACAACACCGCCCGTCCTGGCACCGTTTATCTCGTGGGGGCAGGTCCAGGTGCCTTCGAGTTGCTCACATGGAAGGCCATCTGTCTACTAAGCACAGCAGACGTTATTTTATACGATGACCTCGCTCAAGAACTGGTCGATGATGGTTTATGGCGCCGCATTGGCCGAACAATCTGGCCCATATTGACTGTGTCAGTCGGCAAGCAACGATACAAGCAGCACGAGATCAATAAAATCTTGGTGCAGCAAGCCAAGGAGATGCATCGAAGTGTTGTTCGCTTGAAATGCGGAGATCCTAGTCTGTTTGGTCGGATCCATGAGGAAGTGGCCGCGCTGCGTGGAGCGGCGGTCCCCTTTGAGGTCATCCCTGGCGTCTCTTCATGCACTGCAGCGCCAATAGCAGCAGGTATTTTCCTTACGGAACGTGAGCGCGGACGGAGCGTGTTGCTGCTGAGTGGCCATGATGTGACCAAAATCCCCTACGAAGCGGCTGCTTGCGCTGCGGACACAATTGTGCTTCTCATGGTTAGTCGGAATATTACAGCAGTCGCGTCCCAGTTTTTGTCTTATCTTTCACCGAAAATGCCAGTGGCGCTCTGTCACACCAACTATGGTCTTCAGTGGGGCGGCACACTCGCCCAAGCGGCCAGAGGCGAGGCAATTCGGGCGCTGCAGAGCGGCTCTTGGAACAGATTGCAAACGACAGTAGCGGTGATTGGCGACGTTGCTCGTGAAACTGTTTCGATCATCCAGGTCTCAGAAAATGATGCAGACTCGGCGATCCATTAAGGCCCACAAGGCGGAAATTCTATCATCGTGAAAGGAACCAACTGAGAACGACTTTGTGCTCTCTCGCGGTGCAGCGATGATCGAATCCAGTGAACCAGAATGGTTTCAAGTCGAAATCCATGAAGAGACCGGAGCGACGCTCGTATGCAGTCGCGATAGACGATCTCCAGGCGTGCTCTTCGCGAAGCACAAACGCCGATCTGCGTCGCAGCGCTGGCAGTGACTCTACGGGTTCTCCTAATCGTACGCCTGGCTGGTCTCTTGTCGTTTAGATCTGGGCGTGTCAACGAGATCTCGGCTGCAGGTGACTTCAATGTCTCTGAGAAGGCTACTGATCGATCGTGCGTCTCTCCCGTATGGGACTGAGCTGGGAATCGAGGATCAGTAGAGTTGCCTGCACCAATCTGGTCATGTAGGCAATCAAATGTAGATGCTGCATTATTTAGTTGAAATGTGTAGCTAGGGCACAGCTGCGTCCCAAAGCGAATTCCAGTGCATGCTGCCGATAGAGATGATATCATCAGTTTTGCCCTAAATATATGGATGAGGCTTGCGTCTCAGACAAGCGGCCTCAAAAATCAGCTAGATTCCAGGAATTACCAGCGTTTTGCTCCCTGAGGCGATGCTGCGACCTGGGAAGCTGGCGGGTCAGGCTCCTCGAAAAGGCCCGCATTTTAACATGCTCAGCCAGTTTTGATCGACCGAAAGTCCCAAGATACCCGAAGAATTCAAGTCTCTGTAAGGTAATTGCCATGTCTAGACTCTAATGAGAGAGGACGCGCCGAGGAAACAAACTGCCCTGCCCGTCGATGCACCAGAACGTTGAGCTCGACACTCATACGGAAGCCACAAGCACTCCAGCAGTTTCGTCATTTCATCGTTGACGAGCGCTAGGCTATTCCAGCTGTACCAATAGCCCGCGATTCCCTGAAAACGAATCTCAGATTGATCTTTCTTAGCAAATGCCGCTTAGAGTGATTGATTTCATGCGAGACGGTTGCGAGTCGAGGCATCCAAACCATAGGAACGACACACATACACCTCAACCATCATTTCCAAAAAAACGCTCCGCGCTCTCATAAGTCGCGTCGATCTTTCTTCTGTAGAAAAAGAGCTTTCAAAGACCCTCTTCTCATGGGTCATCGCGTGCGCGCGGCATGTCTGGACTGGACTGGCACGGGCCAAGACGACGCCCTGCCCCAGCGCAGTCGGCCCCGGGCCGTTTGAAAGGACGCGCGCACCAGGCGGTCTCATTTCAAATGGGGGCTCTGCGAGTAAAGCACTTCTCGTTCGAGTGCTTTTCGGTGGCTGTCATATTGTTTCGCAGAAGGCTTCTCTGTTGACCTGAGTGTTCTCCTGAGTGAAACTGACTCACCTCAAAGTGCGATTTTTGAGTGCGACCAACCAAGTCGGCCTCCAACTGTGTTTTACTACGCACGCACACCGCAAAGGGGAGTTGAGTTTTTCGCAACGCGCGGTTCTCTGACGTGGACGCGGAGCAAGTCTCGGCTTCTGTCGCAGCGGCACCGAGGAGCTTTCTCTCTTTTTCTGGTTATTGATACCAAGACGCAAATTTTTAGGAAGTGAACCAGTCCCGTAGCGTTCTTCTGTATGCCGCCTGTTTTCTATGCGTGTTTCTTTCTGGCGTTTCCGGTGATAACGGTGCTTATTGATCTGTCGCTGCTCTTTCCGGAGCGATGGCCTCCGCGAAGCCTCGCGCTACTGCGCGAAACAATACAATGGTGGGCGAACACGTACGACCCGCTCATGGTTCGGGCTCCGGTCTGGCTCAAGGCCATGACTCTCGTTGAAGTGGTTATTGTACCTGCGTATAGCGTGTTGGCACTGCGGGCGCTCCGAAAGAACAAGTACGCTCCTTGGATGGTGCCGCTCACTATTGTCTTTTCAACAGTCTGCATCTATTCGGTTTTCATCATCGCTGCCGAAAACATGTATGGGCTCGGTCGAAGCCTTTTGGACAAGGATGGGATTGCGTGGCTCCTCGCTTATGCACCTTTTTTTATGGCCCCCCTGCTTTGGACAGTGCACGTACTTCAGGCGGTCGCGAACCGGGGCGCAGCTGCACCATCACGCAAGATTATGGCCAGCATCTCCAAGCGGCTCTCCAACCGCACGCATGGTGGAGATGGTGCTTCGAAATCAGCTCGAGTCAAAGCCGATAAACAGGGCACAAAAACGTCTGCCCCGATAGTCAAGTCGGCTCGTGGGGAACCAAGGCGTCGACTCACACCAACGACGCACGAAGCGCAGCTGCTCGTGGCTGAGGCCGATATGCGCACTCCAATTACGACACGCAGTGGAGCACGCGTCCGCTCGACTCGTGGAACAAATGTCCAGTCGACCAAAACGAAGACTTGAGCAAGGCTCTCTAAGAATTCTTATCAGTTCCACCGCTAAAAATTGCCTAATATCATGAGGAAATGGTTTCGGCTGAGGTGATCTCGAAGCGCAACACGTTTTCTGCTCTCCGAGAGCTGTAATCAATCCTGTGTTTGATGATGGCTGACACCATTTTTAAGGCGTTCGCCTCGAGCAGCCATCATGGCGTCATCGACGGCTCGATACAGAGCTTGTTGCCGCAACTTGTATACAGGCTGAAGACTGTGTTTGTAGTCCAATTCAGAACGGAATTGCGACCCTTCTCGGAAAGCGTTTTGAGCCGTTTTTGTGTTGTTTTGATTCAAGCATACCCCCAAAGGCTATGCTTCGAGTGAAGCGCCGCTGACCTGCATAGACTAAGCGCTTCGATGCGCGATCTGCTTTCAAAAGAGCCAGTGGAGTAGCATTGGTTTTCCGATAGATCGAAGAAGGTTATCGTTCGCTGAATCAATCAACGATAACCTTCTCGTAGCCCTCGCTACTGCATTCGCAGGGCTCGTCTCGTGCTTTGCCGATTCTATCTGAGTAGAACACGAGTCCGTACACAGACTTGAGGCGGCCTGCTGCTCCTCATACAAGTCCAGGATGCGTCGTACGTTCTAGACTCGTATCCCAGCAGCACACAGGACGCCGTCTTGTCTCGATCTGCACCTGGCTCTCCTGTGCGTACCTGTTTGCTATATCGGTTATCTGCTGAAACCGGAAACAAACCAGGCTCGCTTCTAAGCGCCAATTTCCAGTTTGCGCTATGGTCTCGGCATTGTGCACGGTTAGTGAAGCGGACACCCTCTCGTCTCGCGGAGTCGTCTTCAACCATATGGCGACCAATTATCCAAGATCTTCGCGCTATCCCGCAAGATATCCACCCACAATCCAAAACCCGCTCAATATCTCGAAAAAAGAAACTGATTTGGTTAGTCGGCTTTGATTGATGCAGGCAAGTGGCCCCAGTGGCTGACCGAGAGCCCAGAACGGGTCTACACGTCACCGGCACAACCTGCTCCTTGCCGCTAACAGGAGCCAGCAGCAGCGACACAGACCTCAGCGTTCCTGTTTACACCACATCGCTGGCTCATCTCCGGCAATCTTGCTGATCTCACTGGTTCTGAGCCTGCAATCACCTTGAAGAGCCCAGCATCATACTCAGGTTTCTGGTCGAACAGCGATTGCGTGTGTCGAGCCGGTGGCGGATCCACGTCTCGGCGCGGAGGGCGACGTCTACTGTCTAACACGAGTGTCCAGTCGTCGTTGCACTCCTTCAGATCGCCAGCTGCGGACGAACAACGAACGACTGGTTATCTCCAGGAGTTCAAGGAGACTGGAGTTGTGCTGGAACTGGCGAGAGAGCGAGATCGGCTTCTACGCTTGGGCAGTGGAACTACTCGTGCTGTTTTCTCACAGATCTGCCTCTCACGCTGTTGGATACTAAAGCATTTGGAAATGTTCTTGCAAGCAGATTTTCGTCTCAGAAGGCTATTTCAGCAACCATCTTCTATTTGGAAAAAGAAGCAACTATACTGGACAGATGATTCACGACAACAACGCCGTTTTTTCTGCAAACCAGCTGGTCTACTGACAAAACAGCGAGTACCAAGAGGCTGCCTGAACCTGCAGGCTACCTTGAATTCGGACCCAGCGCTCGAATATCGAAAAGGAATCATGAGCATTGACTCAATAGTAGAAGAGCTTTCTCCTTATTTTATTGAGGTGGACCGCCGAACAGAATACCATCTCGGGCGCGTCCTACAGACTTTCAGAAAACATCGGCTCGGCCAGCATCACTTTGCGAGCATCAACGGGTACGGCCACGGCGACCTAGGTCGAGATATCTTGGATGCAGTCTACGCCGACTTGTTTGGAACCGAGGCAGCACTGGTGCGCACCCAGTTTTTCTCCGGCACCCATGCGATTGCATCGTGCTTGTTCGGTGTCCTTCGACCTGGTGACGAGATGCTTTCCATCAGCGGCGCACCATACGATACGCTCGAAGAGGTCATAGGTTTGCGTCCCAGCGCCAACGGCGCAGGTGGCTCGCTCCGCGACTTTGGCATTCGGTATCGGCAGCTGGAACTGGATCCACCGGGAGTCGGTCGCCTCGACTGGCACGCACTCGCCAAAGGTAACATTTTCATGCCGAATACTCGCCTGTGCCTTCTCCAACGCTCCCGAGGCTATGCATGGCGCCCGTCTATCCCTGTCGAGGATGTTGTGCGCGCTGCGCGACTGATCAAAAGCCATCGACCCGATATGATTGTATTTGTTGACAACTGCTACGGCGAGTTTGTTGAAGAGTTCGAGCCGACGAACATATGCCAAGACATTGACCTCATGGCTGGATCATTGATCAAGAATCCCGGTGGGACGCTGGCTCTCGGGGGCGGATACGTCGTTGGGCGCGCCCCCCTAGTGGCAGCTGCAGCGAATCGATTAGCAGCGCCTGGTGTCCACGGCGGAGCAACCTATAACTTGAACCGGGTCAACTTCCAAGGGCTTTTTCTGGCTCCTCAGATGGTCGGCGAGGCGCTCAAAGGGGCCATGCTGGTTGCCAGAGTGCTTCACCAGCTCGGTTTTGAGGTTTCACCAGCACCAGTCCACGTTGGGGGGGATGCGGCCCATCGCACTGACATCATTCAGGCCGTTCGTCTAGGCACTCCCGAGATGATTCTTGCGTTCACGAACGCAGTCCAGAAATGTTCTCCCGTGAGCGCTTACATCCAACCCACTGCTGGATCAACACCGGGCTACGAGGATGAGGTAGTCTTTGCCGATGGAACATTTATGGAGGGAAGTACCCTGGAGTTGAGCGCCGATGGGCCGCTGCGCGAACCTTACGTCGTCTATGCACAGGGTGGAACGCACTGGACGCACTGGGTTCATGTTTTGCGTGAGTTTTGTGCTCATCTCGAGCAGCACAACGCTTCCACCATCGCTCGATGATGATTCGACGCGATGCTACGGACCCCCGCTAGCTCTGCAGAGTTGACTCCACATGTATTGGCCTCTGGACTATGCTTCGCCTCTCGTTGCGGGTTGTTTACGATCGTTTATCGAGACGCGAGGTGGGCTGCGACTCCATATGTCGCATGGGCTTGGAAAGCTGTTCTCCCTGGCCTGGACGCTGTTGGGTTCCCTGAGGCCCAGAAATTTACAACCCAAACATTCAAACCGCTTATTAAAGACGGACGCTTATCTTTCCAGTACACAGACCCTGGTATGGCGCGGTCCTCTTCAAGGATCATGAAAAACAGCATCCAGTTGCGTGCTCCCCTCATTACAATACCAGCACGTACCTGATGACGAAAGCGTATAGGATTTGGCTTGCATGCTGCCGATGTCAACCAGAATATTCTGCAGCACCACATCACTGCAGGTGCATCCTTTTCAAATAGAGAGTAACACGTCTGAGATCCAAGTATCGTTCAGTTCATCATGCCTCTGCCAAGTGCTGAGAGCGGCGATCCCAGCATCTGGTCAATTCGAAAAGGACTCCCGTTCGAGGAGCTCGTACGGATTGATGTAGGTCTCAGTGCCGTAGACAGGTGGTTTGTAATTGACGCTGTGGCCTCCTCCATGCACAGCTCCAATATCGTAGAGGTAAACGAAAACGACGCCGGAAATGACGGAAAGAAAGAAAATAGACGCAACCACAAAGAGCGCCTGCGAACGACTGCGCTCCGCTTCAGCCGCGTCTTCACCACTTCCTGCTTTCGGTCTGAACACTTTTCGCCGGAAGCGGTGACGACTCCTGTCCGACCACCGAGCTAGATGGCGCTGGTGCCCTCCCGCTGTTCTGCAGTTCCTGCATACGTCGCCTCAGAGACTCCACAAGTTCCTGGTCCGTCTCGTCTGGTTGATCCTCAGGCGGAAATGGGTTGTCTGAACCACCGGTACTTGCCTCGGTTTGCCTGTAACAAGCCGAGCGGCCGATGTGACTTTCGGTCACGCCGACGCTACGACCGCACTCGCCGGTCTCGTGCAGAAACAGCCGTCCAAAAGCCGACTGGACCTGGCGCTCGTTGCATGAGGCGTTGGCGCTATAAACTCCAGGCAAGCAATAGTTCGCTGAACATTGTCTAACGCGCTCATGGCAGTCAGCGAGAACAGAGACGAACCCTGTGAGCGAGACGCACTGAGTCGTGCAACGAGCTTTCATTCAGCGCGCCGTTGGCGTGCCCTCGGCCAAGCCCTGTCTCGCCGCTCGGACTGCGTGCACTGCCTGGCGAACCTCTGGGCGAGGCGCTCTATGCCAGCCGAACGCGCTGCGGCCCTTTACCAGCAGACAGAGACGCAAACGTATGGGGGTTGTTCTCGGTTCGCTGAGAGCGCCCGCCGCACACGCTCCCTGTCTCTGAAAATTCCTATGGATTTTATTTGAATGGAATCGAGCCTGAAGGAAACTCTTGATCCTTCAGCGGAAAGACTTGAGCAGATCACGACAGACAATGTCCAGGAGGTAGATGATGTTATGCAGGAGCCAGACTGTGAAGAGCTCCTCGCCGAGTTGCGTTTCCTACGTTTGGCACTCGATGTGGAACGAAGAGAGTCGAAAGAGTTGCTGCGCACGCTTGAACGGGAGCGGCGTTTCAGCACGGAGACAAAGCATCGCTTTGAACGCCAGCTCGCTGCGGCTTCAGACCAACTCTTGCAACTGAGTCGCTTGCAACGAGAATCCGAGGCAACACTGACTCGACTGGAGGCGGAGCTCGCTCAAGCACAGGCGCAAGGCAAGGATGCACGACAGCAACTCACGCAACTGCAACGCGAACTGAGCCTGGCACAGGCACAAGCTGACCTCGGAAAACGTGCGCTGGTGTCGTTATCGGAAAAGGAGGCGCTCATGCATGAGGCGGCGAAAAACAACACGCATCTGCGGGAACTTGTAGCGCACCTTGAAGATGAGCTCAAAAGATTGCAATCAAACACCACCAAATCAATCAACTCGATGGAGCCGGGGATTTTTGAAAAGGTTTCGTCCCCGAGGGTCATTCGAGAGCGCGACGAAATGCAGAAACAGGTCGAGAGCGTGAACGCAGAACTGGACATCTTGCGCGGCGAATACGCACGAGCCAAAGACGAATCAGCGCGTTTATATCGAGACATCGAGCTGCTTCATCGCCTCATTGAAGAGCAACAGCGTATACACGTGACCACGCAAGCGTTGCTGCAGGATCGGTATGCGTTCATGCGCGGAGTCGTGACAGTGCTTGCTGAGCACTTTTTCAATGGGTCCATTTTTTCAGAGGGCCGACTTGGACTCGGCCAGCCTTCTGCACCAGTTTCAAATAGAGACAGCAGATCGGAGCGAGGACGTCATCGGGTAGATTACGAAGAGCACACTCTGCGTAGCTCGTCCGTTCTCGGTCGAGTCGGTACTGATTTTCGGCCCAGAATCTGACAATTAGTGCCGATGCGCCAGCGCGTTCGGTGCAGAACACATTGCGGTACGCTGGGCGAGCCCGCTGGTCGTGCTTGGTGGTAAGATCGATAGAAATACCAAGATCTGCATGAGACTCAAAGCCATCGTTACAGTACTTAGTACTCAGGGGGAGTCATTTGTCTGTATGCTGGTTTTACGCAGTTCCGATTGTCAGAGATTCGTAATCCTAAGCCCATGATCATGAAAGAGATGAGTGGATGCCTGCATGAATGAGTGCAAGGGCCGCCTTACCGGCCAAAAATCGTTTGGGCGTGCTCGCAAGGAACTCTTCATAGTTGCTTGTTCTGCGTCTGGTTGCCCGAAGCTTTCACAAGAAGAGATCATATATGGTGGTCTCCAACTGTTAACCAACCAGCAAACCAGATATCCTCAATTCCTACATTCCTAACCGTTCATCTAACCGGTTGATCCATCCTGCAAATTATGGATGCGATGGGGGTCGAAATACGGGGGACTCTGTGCGAGGGCAGCATCCAGGTTTTGCCACCATTGAGGGAGCAATTTCCGAGCGATCAGGCGGAACCAGGGAGTCAATGTTTCTGCGTTATTTTCCATCATTTCTACGACTTGCTCTAGGGATACGGCTTTCACGGCGGCGACCTCATTCGGGTTTCGTCGAATCCGTAACCCTAGTTGATCTGAGTCATCAAGGGCAACATCCTTTCCGGGCCAGGAGAATGTAGTCTATCTCGTGCTCGCCCCAGGCGGGGTGAGTGCGACACGTGGCCTCGTAGTGAATGCGAGTCAAGTAAACGAGGTCGCTGGTTTCGAGTCCAGACATCCCTAGCTCCTGCTCGAGCTTTCGCAGTGCCGCGAGCTTCACACCGCCGACTGGATCCGAAATACTGCACTCGGCTGAATTGAATAAAGGATGAGAACAACAAGTGTTCGTCCAAAGCAACGGAAAAGTGACCTTCGCAGCCGAACGTTGTTGCAGTACCAGGCGATTGCGTCTGTCGAATAGAAAAACCGAGAACGCTCGATGCAACGGCAAGTTCTCCGAGACGAGGTGTGCGGTAATTTTAGGACAGTGTCCAATAACGTTGTCTTTCACGTCCGTAAGGATGAGCTCCTCTGCAAGTAGTTCACGCTGGGTAGCGTCAACGCTCGAGAGCAGCTCCTCCATAACGACGCGCGTTCAAGTCGTATTTTCGAAACACAAAAGAGCGCTTGCAGGAATCTAAATGTTCTTGGAACGCATGCACATTTCTCTCTCTTACCAGAACACAGATATTGCGTTTCGCTGGGGAACCAGCACCCTGACACGAAAAACTCTACGACGCCTGAACGCAACACCGTTGGCCTCAACCTACCCCATGCCGCGTCTGATGCGAACGCGTTCAACGCCGCGGTTGGTGTCTCGTCTGGCCTCAGGGGAGAATGCAGCAAACCTTGAAAGCAGCTTGCGGCAGCGCTTTCCCACACATCATCGGATCAAATCCCTTCCCCTGGTCATTTGATCTGTAGGTTTACGGTCATGAACCGCCGCTGGGAAGTTCTGAGGAGATCATACTCATTTTGTTCTACGGTCGCGAGATTCTACCACGCAATTTTGTTGAAATCTGCAAGATGTCTCAGAGGTTCAAGTCAGAACAAATATCTTTCTTTCAGAAAGTTTGGGGCTACAACCGGAACCAGTATGACCGAAACTACACATTGCAGAGGTAAGTAAGCCAGCGGTAGTTGATGGCTTCATCGATTACGATGCAGTAGCTTTTCCTTCTCCTCCGTGCCACGATCAACTTTTGCAAATCAAAGCCAAGCTGGAGCGACCGTCACTCCAGACATCTCAGATCACGTATCGACGGCTCGAGGAGCTGGGCCCGACCACGCATACTTAACTCGTGATGATGGGGATCGCGGAGAGTTTCAGATCGAATCGCTACAGAATAACGTTGCTCCCGCTTATGTGTGAAATTCGGACTGTAAAGGCAGGTTTTTATGGAGTCGCTCTTCGAATCGGGACACGCACACCCTCGCAGCTAGAAAAATATCCGAAACATATGCGTTTATTCACTGGAACAACGTTTTCCGTGAGTTTGCATCCAAACTTTTCGAAATAACATCCAGTGCTAGAACCGTTGGGATTATGCCTCTTATCCAAACGCGCTCTGAATGCGCAGATTTTATCGTTGAAATTCAGGCAAAGCGCTGGAGTCATCCACACTCGCGCACTCAAGTCATCGCATTGACGTTGAGAACCGTTCACCAACCAGCGTTCCAATTATCATACCGACATCGGCGTCGCGCAGCGCGTTCCAAGCGAGCTTCTCGAATGCTAGCCAACGTCAATCGATAGAGACCGCCATCGCCACCGCCATCGCCACCGCCATCGCCACCGCCATCTCTTAACGAGCCACGTACGCGACGAGCGTTCGTTCCCGACGGATCATTCGCAGCTGATGCTGATCATACCTGACTGTCTTGTTGGTAACTGGTGAACGTTGCTTCCGAGCCCCAGCTGTGTCCAGGCTTCATATCGCATGGTCAACTGCACCGGAACGGCAAGCTCCAGTATTGCCACGGATTCCTATCGAAGAACAATTGGACGCGCAGGGATAGTTCGAGATGAGAATCTGTGCTGATGTTGACGCATCCGACTCGGCCGGTGGGCGCTGCTGCTTACCCACAGCCAGGGTTTCAGAGACACGTCCGTTGACGATTCAAGCGCTTCATCAAGAGCTTCGAGAACTTTTGCGGGTAGGCCCTCGATGCTATCCGTTTACGCCGCTTGGGAAAGGCTTGTTTGCAACGCCGCTCGAAACGCTCAAAACGCTCCTTGCCGTGTTGGTTATCTTTCCTGTCAGACTTGTGTTTCTTTTCATCATTACTGTTTTCGGTATGGGGCTGGTGACGATTTCCATCTCGGGGCTGGATGAGAGACACTTTTCTATGGGCAGTGCTGAACCGCTGAGCCGCTGGCGTCGTTATATTCTAACCGTCGTGCGTTGGCTTGCGAGACTGGAACTCTTCATCATGGGTTTTTATTGGATTGAGGAATACACTATCAAGGCGCGAGACGATTCGAAACACAACGTATCGGCTGGTCCAGTGAAACCTGATAGCCACAGTCACGAGGCCGCTCGGAAACGAGAAACTGCGCCAATAATTGTCTCCAATCATATCGCAATCTTCGAATCTCTCTACTTTTATGCCCGTTTCGCCCCGTCTTTCCTGGCCAAGAGCGACGTTCGCAAGCTATTTATCTTTGGATCTGTTACTGCGGCGTCATCATCAATATTCGTAGAGCGATCCGAAGAATCATCCCGGCAACAGGTAAGCAAAGAGATTGAACGACGCATCCGCGACTATCCGCCGGGAAGCTGGCCACCATTCATGATATATCCGGAACAGACCACAACCAATGGTAGCGCGATCATTTACTTCAAACTTGGTGCTTTTTCTGCAGGGTTGCCTGTTCAACCGGTGGCCATTCGCTACCCATTTTGCGCTTTCCACCCCGGTATGGTCGCAGATGTTGGTCTGCTGAAAAGCTTCATCTACACTTGTCTGCAACCATATAGCAGAATGCAAGTTTACTATTTGCCAATCGAGTATCCGAGTGGTTACGAACGCGAACAACCTGTGCTTTTTGCGGAGCGCGTTCGGCAGGCCATCGCAAAGATCCTTCAGGTTCCGCTTACTTTGCATGATATCACGGATATGCATTTCCAGAAAGCTGCATATGACCTGAGAAAGGTCGTCATTGGACGGGAGATGAGTCTCGAGCTGCGGCGATTTGCTGGACTCATCGAGATGGTTCCAACCCGTGCGAGGGACTGCGAGCTTATGGCCAGAGCCTTCATCGAGGAGTTCCACCGGGGCACTGGACACAAACCGGATGCGTTGTGTCACCCTGATGAGATTGGCAGGGCGCTTTTTGGATCCAATTGCCCAGACCATGCGATGGAGGACTCGGGTACGACCGTGTCAACGCTAGGCTGGCATCAATGGCTGTGTAACCTCTTCCAAGCTGGTTGCCTGACGGTGGACAGTCGCGTTGATTTCAGAGACTATGTCGTCTTTCGTCAATTTATGCGCCGTTGGTTGCGACAATTCGAAGTTGTCGCACAAGTGCATCATTTCTGTACGGAGCACTTGGTTCCTCAACTAGCATCCTCAGTTCCAGGCACTGAATTGGTGAATTGGCTCGATGGACAGTTTGGTGGCCCGTGCTGGAGGGACTCGCCGGCCAGTATGCACGAAGCGTTCCAAAGAAATGAGCGCGCGGCGTGTCTTGTCGTAGCTCAGCTGCTTTGCTGATGCGTTTTTCATGCGTCCTCTGTATGGCCTCCAGATCCAAGTCTGAAGCCATCTGCCCAATCCGCTTCGGGTAGTGCAAGGGAGGAATTCAAAATTGGGTACCGCCAGCAATCGCCTTTCACGGTCTCGGCGATCTATCGAACCAGGATTCTATGGCGCGATTCAGGACCTGGAAATGATACGTCGTTTTCATGGGCGGTCACGCTCGTGACTCGACTGGCTCAAGAACAAAAACATCGTTTGAAAACATTCTGTTTTCTCCAACGCACGAACGACGTCTTGTACATAGATACGAATTCATGATGTGAACCGTTCCAGTTGCGTCAACATGGTTAGATCGATTTTTGGTGCTGATTTCGTTAAGTTTGTATGGCGCCCCTACAACATGCGGCAACGCCAATGAATGCGGTGCGCAGCAGAGCTTCCTAACGAAAAGTTTTTCGTCGGCTGTTTCTGAAGGCACTGCCGATAGACTAGGGAGAGGATGACATAGAAGGCGACACATCCGAACTTGTTGCATGCAAAGCCAAGTCGGGCAAAACAAAAACGGTGACACGCTTCGTAGGGCCCCTCAAGACTTTGCAAGAGGTTTATCGTAACCTCAGTTTCTAGTGGTGTTGTTCGTGAGTGCGAGCGCTCCTTCCAAAAATGAATCCTGGTTTCAGCCTCGTTCGCGACGAGAGCGAAAGTCTGGACATCTAGTTCTCAGAATTTGGTTCACAAGAAGATACGGTCTTTGGCGTGTCGAGCTGCATATCAGGATTCAGAAACGAATGAGAAAGCAACTCAGGTATGGTGGCTCTCTGCGCCGGATCTCGCTGCAGACAGCGGCGAAGCGTGTCCACAAGCGCGGCTGCTGACGCGACCGAACCCATGCCTTGGATGCCGGCCACGGCCGGAAAAGCGATCTCATAGGCCGGGTCGGTGATGCAGCGCAGCTTCTGAATGACGTTCAGATGGGAGAACGGAGTTCGGCCGTACACCATCTGGTAGAGGATGCAACCCAGAGACCAGATGTCGCTCGCTCGTCCCAGCTTGTATCGACGACGAGAGGCGGGCGCCGGGCCACTACGACCACTACCAGTGCGCGGGCCGGCGACTGGGGGTGCTCGCGAACGCTGCCCATCGGCGACGAGTGAGGCCGCCTCGCCGGTGTCCAGAATTGCCTCGGGGGACATGTAGTTCAGCGTGCCGACCTGGCTGTCGCGCACAATGTTCGTTGTGTCGTTCTGGATCGCTTTGGCGATCCCGAAATCGATCAGTTTCAGCACACCCTCAACAAAGAGAAAGTTCGCTGGTTTGAGATCCGAATGCACGATACGCGCCTCGTGGATTGTATGGACTGCTTCCAGCATCTGCTGCCAGTAGAGGCGCAGGAAATTCGCATTCATGGGTCGGCCGGCGCCTCGGAGCAGCAGTCGAGCAAGATCGATCTCGCCGTACTCCATCACGAGGTAGATGAGGCCGGCGTGCTCGCGAATCTCGGCCTCGATGAGCTGAATGATGTTGTCGTTGCCGCGAAGGCGCTGCAACAAGGCGATTTCGTTGCAGTAACTGCGAAAAGTCTCTCGGTCTGCTTTGCGAATACGAACGCGTTTGAGGGCGTAGATCTTCCGGGTACGCGCGCACATGACCTTGAATACTTTGGAGGAACCGCCCCGGCCAACGATTTCCAGTTTGATGTAAGGATGACCGCCGACGTGTACCACCGTGTCGGCAAGGCCGGGTGGCAGGCCTAGCAGCGGGGACGACTCGCGCACACACGCCGGCTCGGCGTTCTCCTTGTCGACGTCGAGCCGTTGCAACGACCGACGATGAGTCGTCTTGGTGGTCGCTGATGCATTCGGAACAATCGGCTCGACTGTGCTTGGTTCAGCAGCATCAACGACAGTAGCGACTTGTTGCATTGGTGACGCGGACTGCGGCATCGCTGTTGCAGTGATCGTGGATGCGGCGAGTGCATCCGAAGAGACTTTTTGAAACGAAGAGGGTCGTTTCATCCGTCGCTCGTCGTTTGGAGTCGGCGCGTTCTGCATGCCATGAGTGGTTTGTGCTTGAGCGAGTGCTGGCGCTTGCGCACTCGACAGAGACCCCATGGCGTTGCGCATCGTGGTGTTGCAGCCGCGATCGGACGCTGGTGCGAGCTGCTCCATGTGGGGTACGTCCGACGAACCCGAATTCGGCCGCGTGATCGATGTGGGGACCTCCACAACGGCCTCGGGTGAGGCGGTAGCCGTCTGCATTCCTGGTGGCGATCGATGAGTCAGCGCCGGTGGCCCAGGCAGGACCTGCTCCTCGGAGGCGGCGGACGCTTCCGCGGAGGGCTCGACGCCGGTCGCGAACTTGCACGGCACCCATTGCAGCTCGAGTACGCCCGCTGGATCCCGGCGGATTCGCGGCGAGCTCACCATGGTTAGCGGATCGCGGTCCTGTACGGTTTCTGTGTACGCAGCCGAGACGGAACTGGTCTCGCGAGCAGGTTGCCGCGCCCGAGACGGCGACTCGACAGGACCATTGCTCACTGGAGCGTGCTCGACGCGTGGCCATGAGACAAGCGTTGGTGCTTGGTCGTCGGCCTGGCCCAGACCGAAACCGGTGCTGAGCGTCGCCGTAGAGCCTGTCGCTACTGTCATGCCCGTCGCTGGTTTGAAACGAACCCTCTCGTTTTCGGGTCCCAACTCCATAGCGTCGGTTGTCACAGTCAGCAAAGAGGCTGCGTAGCGTGCATCTTCGCTGACTGCATCGACGCTATGACTGGAGGGGTTGTGTTCGCCGCTCCGCACGACCTCAGGCAACGCGTAGTCCGGGCCTGCTGAAGCACTGAGCCAGAAACACGTGCCTCGCATAAAGTGCTCTGCTGCCTCTCTTCTGGCGTCGGCCTCCTGCTCGAGTTTGCGCGCCTTGCGCTCGTTCCCTAGACGCCGCTCAAAAGCAGCCCATTTCTCGCAGATCCGCGGATCATGCTCACCGATACGCTCGGCCTTGAGGTAACGGAACGTGTCCCGCACCTCCTCGGCATCGGCTCGGTCGGTGAGCGCTATCTGGACGCGGACTGCCTCCAGCCACAACTGTACATAGTCGGCATTGCGCCGATTCCCGCGAACCGGAACGGATCGTGTCGCTCGCTCATAGACTCGTTGTACCAGCTGCAACAAGGCGAGCCGCGCGTCTTCCGAGACAAGCGAATCCATCGAGTTGCTCTCGGGGACGAGCACTTGCTCCAGGGGCTGCAGGAGCGCACGCCACGCTCCTGGGCACGTCGGCCGCTCGCGCACAGCCCTCAAGCAAGCATCGTCCAGGCTGGAGAGAGCGTTCCGCAGCACTCGGAATACGCAGTCGCGATGCTCCAGTGGAACGAGCGCTGCTGGTGATGCGCCGAAGACTTCACGAAAAACATTCATCCACTGACGCTCTGCTGGTGTTTCGTCAGCGGGTCGTCGCCCTGGTGCCGGCGGCGACGTCAGTGACCGACTCGCGTCCGTGGCAACTGTCTCTACAACGACACTTGGTCGCTGGCCTGGACTCTGCTTAGGGAAGCAACCGACTGCTCGCTGGAGACGCGGACTGATGGCACTGGTCGTAGTCGACCTGGCAACAGCACTCGCTGTCAGCAAACCAGGCGGCGAGTCGACCTGAAGCGTGTCCGACGCGGGCTGGTTTCGCAAACAAGACGGCTCGCAGCTGTCACTGGGGTCGTTGTGGGCGAGCTCCTCCGAACGTCGACGACGACGCAGTTGTCGCACTCGCTGGCGCAGAAGCGAAAGCGTATTACGAGCGGCCCCTTGCGGTGCTCCAGGACTTGAGGAGACACTAGGTCCTGGCGCACCGGCAAGCGGGGACTCATCACCTCTAGCAGCGACTGCATGCGGAACCGGCACCCGACCAGCAGCCGGCGACGACGGGCTCGGCTGTTCCCTCTCGACCCAGTTCTGGTCACGAGTCGTGCTATGCCCCACCGACATGCCGACCAGTCACGCTGCCCTGTTCGGGCGCAACTCGATCGCGACTGAGTGTTTCGCCTGGAGACAGGGTGCAGCTCGGAGGGGATGCGCAGCGCGAGGAACGCAGCACGACGGGCGTTTAAAATTCGAAGCGCACCCATCGCCAACGCAGATGGAAGCAATCCACATTTTGCGACACGAATGGACGAAGCGGCCTCTATGCGTTCCGCGATGGGGTGTGCGCGTCTCGCGTGCTGCGCCGCTGCCTGCATCGCTCGCCGCTGCGTGTGGGTGCGACAGCATGCGACTGCATGCGACTGCGTATTCCGTGCGAATCGTTCGCGCTACTCGGGACCTCTCTGGTCACAATCCTCCTATGAATGAAACAGGGCGAGCTGTACGGTACCGTTCATGGGCAATCGAGACGAGCGCTGTCTCCAACGCAGTGTCGTATGAGCCCTACAGTTACTCGATGGCTCGATGACTCGCTCGTGGGCGCTCTAGTCACTGGAAGAACAATACCGATCCGAGCCGAACAGCAGCTATAATCTTGACCTGTCTATGTCGTTGGTCGCGGAACATCGGGTCGTGACGGACTCGGTCCTCAGGCCGGTTCACACGAGACCCTGAACATCAGGGCCCATGCAGCCAACGAGCGACGGAGCAGCGAGCACCCTCTTCCACCCATTTATCAGTAGGTGTGTGCATGTCCTCAGTTTGTTTTGTTTCCCGAAAGAGTCGCTTTCAGCGTGCTGAAGCGCATGGGTCAGCGGTGGGCGCCGCCTGAGCGGTGTCGGCGAGAACGCACGCATCGAGACGCGTGCAGATGCGTGGGCGGCGCGAATGCGTGTGCATCGATGGGCCAGATGCGTGCGGGTACATCCTTGTGCGGGTCCGAACGTTGCAGTTTGCCTCGATGGATGCGGACGTTGGGTGCATTCGTGCAGAAAAGTGAGCGAAGAGTTTCCAGAGACTCTGAACATTTACCCGAAAGAGAAGAGCATGTCCTGCTGAAATTCGGTCCGCGACGACAGGATGGTTTATCTCGATGGATGCAGGGGCCCAAGGTTTCGCTGAACACCTAGCGACCGGCATCCGACGGCGTCTTCGTTGTGCACACGAAGAACGACGTATTCTGCGTCTGTTGCATGGCGATCTGTTCATTCCGAGTCCGAGGATTCATCCCGTCGATCCGAGCCGGTAACACTACCGCAATCAATCAGTCGATGCCGCCGTAGTGTGCGAACAAAACGCTCCGAGGAGAAACGTGGGCCATCCCTGGAAGACACCAGCCACCAGTCCAGTCCAGGAATCACCCGGATCCGTTGTTGGTTCTGTATCAGCACAATCGAGGGCAGAATGCTGACACCGAGCTGTTCGCAGAGCGATGGGAATCGCGTCGCCTCCGCGCACCAAAAACGAGTCTCCAGATGCTGCTCCGCCAGCGAGCGCAACACAGCAGCCAGCGCATCCTGGAAGGGACGCGTCTCCGCCACCGCTTGGAGACGCCAAAAGACACCGACCACGCGTGTTGAGGACCGGCACGCCTCGAGAAGCGCCTCCTCATCGTCAAATTCATTCAGTTTTCCGTGACCAAGTGCACGCCACTTGGCGCGCTCGGCAGCGGACTGCTTCCACTCGGCAAGGCGACGCTGACGCAGCGCGACGAGTTCGGGATCGGCCTCGGTCTCGGCCTCAATCTGGTTCAGCTCCCTGTCCAGGGCAGCCTCTACCTGGTTCGCCACTGCAGCAACAACGTGCTGCATCGCCAGAGCAGGGGGTGGCGCCGGCATGTGTGCAGGTGTGGGTAGCGTTCTCGTCGACACGGAGGGCCCTCGAGGCGATAGCGGTGGCGATATTCAATAACGCTGAGACTCGGTTCGCCTCTGTCGCAGAACGCTCGTCAAAGAGAGACCCGACCCAGAAGAGCTACGGCGGCTACGAAAAGAAACCCCAAGCAACGAGAGGCGCGAAAGACAGGGCAACGACAGGACAGGAACGTGTGTCTGCCGAGTCGAAACAGTCCCGGCGCGAGGGGGCTGCCTCCTGCCTGTATGCTCTACGAAAGCGGCAAGTGACGTCCACTGCTTTCCTTGATCAGCAGCTCGCCAAGACGTTCAAGCGAGTTCCGAAACAGTTCGGGTGAACGCGCACTGCCTCTCCAGCACACGCTTGCGTGAAGGCTCGAGTCAGTGTTTGCGCGGGGCCCCACAGATGCGGTGCGGACGCGCGCCGACACAACCCGACGTGACGCCGCAGTTTCGCTTTCTTTTCTCGACTGGCCAGGTCTGCGGCGGCGGCGGCGGCGGCGGCGGCGAGCGATTCATCTCACCGCAGCGCCTTGGCGGCTGCCAGCGTCACGGAGTTGATGAGCGATTGCTCGAGACTGTGGTGGCGTTGCGAGGAACGTTGCCTTGGGCGAGTGTTCCAGCGTCGGACGCTTCGTGAGCGCACTGAAGACAAGATCATTTTTTAGATTTGCGTACCATGCAGCTTTTGCATCACTGAAAACGCTCTCTTGAAGGCTTGAAGTTCTAGAGATCTTTAAGGAACCTGTTCTGTGGGAATCGACACACTTCAAAGAGATGAACACGCCGTCTGCGGCTCTCGTAGTTGTCATATCTTTTCAGCTAAACAAAGTGGCTATGGCGTCGAGTGCAGCGTCTGTCTCTCCACAGTCTCCGACCTCGTCGAATTCCATGTGGTGGAGCTGAGTTTGCTTTCTCCAAGTTCTGCTTCAGCTTAACTCGCAGAGGAACTCCTTTGTTCAGGCTAGGCTCTGTGGACAAGTCCGCGAAATCTATCTTATGCAGCTTCGTTCCTGCGATCGATACCTGCCGGTCCACGAATTCGTGGGATCCGCGCGTCATTTTCGCGGAGATCCAGTCCAATCTGAGAGATGCTGATTCTATGCCCGGTTCAAGAGAACTGCCTCCAATTTGGAGCTCCAGGCCTGGACGTACTTGATACAGTTCAAGAAGAGCTCTCGATAGCGTTTTCCGTATTTCTTCGCGCATGTCGAACCATCCCTCATCGTCGATCGCTCGAGCAAGCGTTTGTGACAAGGCCAACAAAGCGCCTACATCGTCGTTTCTGCTTTCATCCGTAATATGGGTCCAGTAATTCAGGTGTTTTCGCACATAGAGGAACGCCTTCCTTGCAGAGGGCACGTAAAACCAATCAAGCGTTTTTCGCAAAAACTCCCTTGCCCACATGAAAAGCTGTGCGCTTCTTCGTCTCACATCTTGTTCGAGCAAAGAAATTGCAACCTCCGTCATGGCACTCGCTAAACTGGGTGCAGCTTCTGTCATTACGTAATCTTCGTAAGTGCTCAGATTCGACGACCATGCATCATTCGTGAGATCCTTTTCCTGGAGAGCCTTTTGTCCAGCGATTTCTTCAAGGCGTTTTTCTATCGCGAGAAGCAACGGCAGCCACAAAGAGTTCTCGGTCTCGTCCAGTTTTCTGTGATCGTCTACGCCGAAAATGTCACGACGTAGCAATGGACCGATTACGTGGCGTCCGACCTCTGCGAGATAGTGCAACTCAACGTTCAGCAGGCCTTCGAAGCATCCTTCGCTGCAGTATTCCAAGGAATTCACTGATGCGCCCGTTGCAAGCATTCTTTGGAAAAGCAAAAGGCTCCGGGTGGTAACCCGATGGAGCCAAAGTCGTAATTCGGTAGCAAGGTCCTGAGCTGTTGCCTGTTTCACGAAGTTGGTTTCATTCGCACCTCTTGTACTCGCGTCACAAGGCTTCTCATGCAGCGACATGTCCTCATCTTCGATGCGTGCCAATGTCCGTATAACGCGAGGCAAAAACTCCTCTTGTTTCGAGTACATGTGGTTCATGGTCGCGATAAGTCGAGGAAATGTTGACGGTAGTACACGGCTGCAAAGACTTGTCATCGACCAAGTTCGTCCTTCCATCTCGATGCTCAACATTTGTTCAAAAAGTGTTGTCAGTTGGAGCAAACAGGCCCGATTGTTTTTCGCATTCTCATCTTCGCTCATAAAAGCGGCTATAAAACGATGAGGGTCCTGCAGCACCCTATGCTCCACCGCCATGGCATTCCAAAGATATACAGGCTCCGCAAGCGTCGTCTCTAATATGCCGAGCCGATCAAGTGGGAACTTTTCGCAACGCAAAATAAGAGGAACGCATTTGAAGAGCAGACATCTCGCTTCAAATGGCAAAAGCAGATTGTTTTGTGCCTCGTGAATAGAGGCCAAAAGAAATTGGGCCTGCTCCACGACTTCCTGTGTGTCTGATCGAGAGAGATGAATAAATATTCCTTCGCAGACGATCCAAGACCATTGTTTCTTTCGATTCTGATCAGCGAATGATGCGCATTCTTTGTCGCCATCATTCAGCGATTGAATGCGTCGCAACAGGAAAGTTGCGAGAGAGACAAAGTTGCTTTTGATTCCATGAATCTTGGTCAGCAAAGGCAGACAGCCGCGGAAGAATTGCAGCAAAGAGTCGAAAAAAGCAGCATCCTGGATTAAGTCAAGGTTTTGTGCATCTTCAACAAGTCTCCAGATGTACTCGCAAAACTGATGAGATTCTGCGACCGCTCTCTCCAGCTCTGGGCTCATCTCATCGTTTTTCGCCGAACATGCAGAGACTCGAATATCCGTAGCTGCTGGAGAAACGCTACTTTTCAGCATCAAGGGCATTGTTCGTACGAGCTCATCGATTAAAGTGGAGAGCATATCAGCCAGCGTCGCATCTAGTGCGGCATCCATCCAGTACATTGGGGAGCGATCTCCAGTGACACAGGCACTGATTCCATGGAGCAATTCCTGCCAAATTCTGTGTACACAGGAACTCACACGAAATGGAGATGAATTAGGGGTCAGCCCGAGAGCACGTGTTTGAACGTCAAACCTTTGCATGCGTTTCCATGAGCATTCTAGGGCCCAGCTTATGCAAACATCGGGCCACTGTCGGAAAAGTTTTCGCAGATGTTCGCGCGCACGACTTTTCATATCGAGACAGAGCTTTCTATGTTCGTGGAGCTCATCTGCAAACTTGCCCAGAAGCTTGTTATGGAAATTTGCGAATGATGGGGTTATATAGGTTTCAGTTCCTTCAGACCTTCGTATGAGCTTCGATAGACTTAAATCTCCAAAATGCCGCATCCATAGAGACTCAAGGAAGAGAGGCACGTGCTCTTCCTTGATCAGACTGCGCACACATTGGCCCCGATTCCATAATGAAAGTGCTCTTTCGGCAATCAGTATTGATGGATGACTCAGTAGCCGTAGCTGTATGAGGATTGCCGGACGCAGCGAATTTCCGTCCTTCATTGCGGAGTGCGAGCTTAGCTCTGCTGCCAGAACACCCAGTTCAACAAACGATCGCAGTAAGTACAGCCGCTCCTCCCAACGATTTTCATGGATAGATAATTTCTCTGTCGCTGAGCATACAATCTCATCAAAGTGCAGAACCAGGCTGATTATTTCTTCCAAAAGCGGGGATACCTCCTCACACGGTCGTTGCGCCATAGGTTCAAGACAGTTCAGCATGTTTCCGAGAGCCTCAATTAAGAGCCAGTCAGCATCCGTGCATGAAGCACTCCAGTCTTCGAGCGTCCTTTGCACTCTTCTTCTCATGAAGAGCACGAGTCTGACGGGCACCGACGCTTCGAGCAGGAGTTCAGTCGGAAAGTTCTTCGAGAGCAGCACTAGGAGCTGCAGAGACACTCTATATGCTGATTCTGTCTCCGCATCCTTTGTTTCAGATTCCAGAAGACGCAACGATATTGACAAAATATTTCGTGCATTTTGAATGAGTAACTCGCATAACTGATCAACGATCAGTTGGTCTACAAGAGTTCGACTCTTTCCGTTTCGTTCATCATATTCGACCGCCTCGTAAAGAATCTCACAAACTATCGCGCAAACGAACTCATCGCACTCTGAGGACTCACCAGGTCTTTCAAGGAGATACTCTCGCATAAGAGATGCGCCGTAAGTGCTCCAGTTTTTGAGAACAAACTGGGCGAGAACTTGGGCTATCTTTTGCCGCTCCCCGCGGGTCCACCCGCAGTTTGAAAAGTGTGTGAACCTGCCAGGGACGCTCAGCAATTCAAGAAAAACAGAATAGAGCTCCGATAGGCACGACTGAGCAGAGCAACCTTGGAGCTGCCCAGCCACAACGGTCTGCTGGACCAATCTTTCTAGTATACTCAGGCCAAAATGTCTCGTGGCAGACTCCACGAGCCGGATGAGGTCTGGGGTACTCCGCGGAATCTGCTGGGACACTATGCTTGCAACAGAAAACCCCAGAAGTGTTAGGCTGCGTCCCAAAGCAACTGCCGTTTCGGTCGGAAGTGACAGAGGAAGTTCTCCCAAGTACGTCTGCGAGGCTCGACGGTCCTCAGTTGTGCTTCCTGACCAGTGCAACACAGCTAGCGCTGATATAATCGAAGCTATTTGATCTTGGTTACTCTCCATTAACTTTCTATTTGGGGAGAAATAAGTACCCGCGGAAGCGGTTCGCCATCTGGAGGCAAGTGTCGGAACTGAAACGAGACCCGTGAGAAACGCCTCGAAATTTCAGGTCCTGCTCGAGCCCTTGTTCACTTAAGAGAAAATAAGTGACCTGTACAGACCATGAGCTCGGATTTTTTGTACTCAAAAGACTCATGTGGACGGTTAGAGCCAGCATGGTGCTTACACAACTTAAAGCTACTGAAATCTGGCTTTCTAAAGCTGAGTTCACCGGCCCGTCCGCGTTGCTGCCGGGTATGGAAGTTCACCACAGCCGATCGCTTCATCGTAGCTGCTCCAAGCGTGAGGCGTGCCTTGCACCCCCTTATGACATTGGCCTCGAGCGGCATGAAAGACCCATCCTCGGAAGATACTGCGCAGCGCCGTACCAAAATAGACGCCCGTTCAATCGACGGAGCTCTCAGTGGTACATCGAAACCAACGAGTGCCTCAGGCCAGACGGTTCTCTACTTTGCGTATGGAAGCAATATGTGTCCTCGGGTCATGGGGCCCAAAGCCGGTCTTTTGTACTGGCCAAGGCGTATATCAGAGTCCTCGTGGAGTACTGGAGAACCGGCGGTGCTGGAGGGCTTTGCGCTAGAGTTCAGTTGCCCGGGCGTGAGGGCCCTTGGTGAACCATCCTTCGCAAATATTACGCAAGCTCCTGCAGCAGGATCGGAAACGAACGGGCAAGCGGACAGGCATGCTGTGCATGGGGTAGTTTTTCACCTCACTGCTGCTGAACTTGATCGAATTTTTCTTTCGGAAGGCGTCGGCATTAACGGCCAGCGTATGCTGAACGTGACTGTACGGACGTATACCAACAAAATTTACGAAAATGTCAAGACTGTAGCGTACGTATCACCTGGAACGCGAGCTCGTGATCGACCCTCGTCTCGATATCTGTCACTAGTTATGGAAGGTGCGCAGTATTATGGATTAGACCGTCGCTATTGCAGGGAATTACTTCGCAAAGCATCCGGAGCTGATCCATCAGCATCGAGCCGAGCGAACGGGGCTGCGGATAGTGACTTTATCGGAATGATGCGCGATATGGAAGTTTCACCGCAAATTGTCGAATTCTATCGCCAGATGCATCACCTAGATGGAGCTGTCCGATTTATTTGCCCGCCTAGTTGTGACGAACATGCTCATGTGCAGAAACCTCTTCTGCTCTTCTTCCCGGGTCTTGATGGAACTGGGATCAGCATCGCCCCCTTACTTCGTGCTTTTCAATCAAAATATGACGTCCGCGTGCTGGTCATACCGCGCGATAATCGTCTCAAACTGCAAGAGTTAGCATCTTCGGTTCTAGATGCGATCGAAACACTCTATCGCGAAAAGGCATCCGAGATGGTTCAGGAAGGTGTCGCCTCAGCTGGACCGGTATTGGCGAATGTCTTAGCTGAAAGCATGGGTTGCCTGCTGTGGTTCGAGTGCGTGCGAGTCTTCCATCAACGACGCGCCTCGAAACCTGAAATTTCGGCTTCAAAATCATTATTGGATCGGAAGTTAGCCCGCCATGCGATTCTTGTGAATGCAGCAACGAGTTTCGCAGACTCCTCGCTTGCACCTCTCTGGGAAAATCTTTCGATTTTTCCAGATGGAATTTACAACATAGCTCCCTATATTTTCAGTCCAATGCTGATTGACCTTTTGCAATTATTGAATGACCCTACTTCAGCCTATCAGTCACTACGACGGATGGGCGTTTTGAGAGAGATCTTGCCGAAACAGACGCTGCGACATAGAGTGCTAATGATCCGTGATTTTTCCTATTCCGCCCATGACTATCGCGTTGCTGCCCAGATTGGTGCTGAGAGATATACTATTGTCGCTTCAGCAAACGACGGGTTGCTGCCTTCTTTGGCGGAATCAGAACGGCTTATGAAACAGCTCTCGCGACCCTTTTCAGAGCGCCAGCGCTCTGAAAAACTCGTTCCCGGAAGCGTCGTGCCCGCTACAGTGGTTCGCTACGTTGCTCGTAGCGGTGGCCACGCCTTGCTGCAGTCACGCGACTTTGACGCCTATCAAGTGCTCATCGAGCAGGCGGAACAGGCGCACGATCGGCTCTGCTCGCGAATGGTGGAGTCATCCCTGCAGCGCGGGTCAAATAGCGACGAGAGTAATTTGAAAATTGTGCAGGGAAGGAGTGCCTCTGCCGACTTGAAAGATGGGGTCTCTGGTGTTGCAGTTGCAGAGGGCGACTCGACGGTCGCGGAAACTCCCAAAGAATCCTCGCAATTGAACAGAAGCTTCTTATCCGTTCTGCCGGAAAAGCCTGAGGAACGAAGAGCATTGGGTCCTCGTTATGTTCCGACGAATCGTTTCGCACTTGGTGAAATTCAGCATCGAATTCGCCAACAGCGTCGGTTTCTGTCTCCCATTTTCCTCAATTTCGATCAGGTACCTCTGTCGACCCAGACACCGCCGGTGCTATTCGTTGGAAATCACACCCGTTTAGGGCTCATCGATCTCCCTTTTTTCATCGACCACATTTGGAAAACTCGTGGCGTCTTTGTGCGTGGGCTTGCGCATCCAATCATTTTTGGATCTCGAGGCCTTGCAGAGCGCCCAAATGACCGGCAGAGCCAGCGTAATGGAACGAGAGCGGAAACATTCGTAGCAAACCTGAAGACTCTAGGTGCAGTGCCTGTATCACCGCGAACAGTGTATGATCTCCTGCAGCGCGGCGACTCTTTACTGCTGTTTCCAGGTGGAGCCCGTGAGGCATACAAGCGGCGAGGTGAGAACAACCAGTTATTCTGGCCGCATCATGAAGAGTTTGTGCGATTGTGCGCTCGTCTCGGGGCCACAATCGTGCCGTTTGCTTCCTATGGACCTGACGATAGCTTCGATGTTGTGCTGGATGGGAAAGAAATGCTGAGCTTACCTCTTCTGGGTTCGTTTATTCGAAATCAGTTCGAGCACATCGGCATTCGATCTGACATCGTTCGAGCTTGGCGTTCACCAATGCCGAGAATCACCGACAGATGAGGCCATCGCTGATCTTCTACTTCCATTGCTTCGCCCGAGGCCGCCACTTCGGCTTTACTTTCAATTCTTTGATCCGATATATCCTGACGCTAATCTTGTTCGTGACCGCAAAAAAGCACAGGAGATTTACGAAGGTATCCGAGACACCGTCGCGCGAGGTCTACTCTGCTTGAAGAGAATGGCACTGCTCAATGACCCGTATGTGCAGTTTCCGCGAAGGTTTGGGTACGAAGAACTGCATCGCGGTGCTCAGGCGCCAACCCTAACGCCTTGGTCATGCACAGATTCGCATTTGCTGCTCTAGTGCGCGGAATATTGCGGTGCTCGCATCTCGCAGGCTTTTAGGGAGAGCGATATCCTCACATATTTTCTTGGTGGCGATAGTCGTGAGCATAGTATTGAGCGCCATCTCAGGTTAGAGCGCTCACCCGCTCTGCGGATACTTGGAAAGAAGATCCGGGTAGTATTGCGATGTTGCAACAGTGCATTGATATCCGGCGCTCGAGTGGTCCGATGCACCCCATCATTTTGGCTCCGAGCTTCTCGTTAGGCCCGAAAACAGCAAACGAATCGGATTCATTACAGCAGCGCTCAATATTTGAATCCTGAGGACATGTGTTGAATTCGGCTGGCACCTTTTTTGGTCTCGCTGAATCAAACTAGGAATGCTTTCGTTTGGTCGTTGCAAAGAGCAGCCGCCTCTGCCCGGTTTCCCACATAGCTAGTGCCGCAAGCTCTCGAGAAAATTCGCACAATGAAAATCGACATATGAAAGTGATTCATGCAGAAAAAGATCATAATGCTCATCTCAAGGGAAAGATTTTGGGGTACGTCACGAATGTTGTCTGCGCCTGTGACAGATCTAAGTTTCCTCATGATTTCGATATATACGAATTTGGTGAAAGGTCCGGAGGCGAGCATGCCAGATGCGAAACAGACATAGGATGCGATTGAAGGCGCTGGCACCCGCTAGGAGCCAAAGCGCGGACACGCAAAAAGTATCATACCTTTTGCGTTCGATAGTTTTGCGCTTGACGGACCAAAATGGCTATATCATTCGCTGGTGATGCCTCCGTAACCTATGCAATCGCTCGCAATGTCGACGAAAAGGGCCCTGGCCTCAACCACGCTCCTTTTTCGGCAGCAAATGGGTCGCGAATCGGGCCTCAGATTCACTGCAGACCGAAACCTTGTGCATTCTTGATGGCTGTATCGAGCATGGCTCTCATTTTTTCTCGCGAAGAATAATCAGGGAGGAGCAAAATATTGAAACAAGTGTGTGCTGTCGGCAACCGATCTGTATCTGAACCTGCCCTTTGGATGACGAAATGTAATTTGCCAAGGCCACCTACCGGCGCACGGTCACAACCCGTGACAAATGCCAATAGGCGGCATCTGTCCTCCTCTTTCATACTGTCATGAACAATAGACCAGAACCAGCGAATTGCCAAAGATTCCGATGTATAGCCACCTTCATATTTTGTTACTCGCTCAAGGGCATGAAAATCAAGCTCAGGTTCGCCCCGCACAACTACTTCCAGCTCTTGGGGCGAAAACAGTTGTAACGCAACACCGCGCGACAGCAGCAGCGAGAATCCCCGCGCGAACGCGTCGAACTGCTCATGAACTGAGTCGACCAAAAGGTAACGCGTGTAGAGTTGGGCAAATTCATTTCGATTCTCTCGCGTCACTGCAATATTGCGCCCGTTAGGAATTAATTCATGAGTGCGAATTTCTCCCCAGTAATTGTAGTCTATGGAGAAATTAAGACTGAATACATCTTCTAGAGGCTCCATGGCATCATACTCCAGGAGCTTCTGCAGAGATTGAGCCACCTGCGGAAACGCATCCTGTAAATCTGTAATGTTAACGGACATTCCCAGTAACCTTTTGTACACAACCTGGGGAAATTGTACCTCCAGAATGATGCCGTTGTAGACTGCCAATCCAATCAGAAGCCCAACAAGCATAAACTCACTTGTAGACTCGAAACTGTGCGGATTGAACCAGATGTATCGCGTTTCAGCATCGTACACAAACATGCCATAGTCGGGCGAAAGAAGTTTCTCCATGAGCATCATCATGTACTCTTTGCGAACGCCACCCTCATCGACAGCTGGCTCTCCAATGAACTCGACACGAAGCGGCTTCAACAAGTCTCTGGTATCCATGGTGCTTATACAAGCCAGTGTGTCGCTCACAATATGATCTCGGCGAACACTAAGTACGCAGAAAGTATCTGCACCAAGAGGCTGGCCAATAATCCCGAACGGCATCGGCAGTACATGCTGGAAAAATGCATGCATCTGCTCAGAGTGCTGGGTGATTCGTGCCTCTTCGTGCAGAATGCGCGCCTTGGCTGCTTGGTCAATGAGGAAACGTGCATCCTTGCAGAATGAGAAACTCTCTGGCGCTCGCCGCCACCGTTCGTAGTCTGTCCATAAATCAACAATGTTCGAAACTGCATCATTGTAAAATACTGTGCGCGGTAAACGTTCACCAGCAGCGCGATGCACGAGCTCCAAAAACTTGGATGCTGTTATGGTCGCTTGAGAAACTCGCTTGGTAGCCCGCAAAGAAATGGATATCAAATCGTTCACCGGCGTTATAAAGCGCTGCACAATCAGCTCAGCAGGCGCCTCACGCAGCGAATTCACCACTCGGTCTAACGCGCCACTTGTGCACCGCATCAGCAGGCTCAAAGCGCGCGAAAGAAGCGCTGGCGAGCGATTTTGAGCATCGGCATCCGCGAATATGGGGTTCTGGATGAGCGCAAGCATTGCTAGGGCGGCCTCTGGATAGCGCCGCGCTGTCGGATCACGACCACATGCGTCTCGCGCATCCACACTTGGTCGCTGTTGGATTGAAAACGGGGGCGTCCACAAAACGCTTTCGAATGACGCGGAGGCGGTACTGTGCGTTTCCGTGTATTCCTGCAACATCTTGGCGTCTCCCATCGCTAGGATCGCTAGATATATCTGCTCTCGCGCTAGGTTGTAAAGGGTTGCCTTGGGTCTTTGTGGGGTAGCGTAGAATTGTTCAACCGCCTGTAGATCTATGGACGGCGCTGGCGAGCCTCGCTGTAGGAATGGCGAACCTCGGGGGGTCGGGGGCTCATAGACAGGAATTCGTACTTCTCGGTCGCTCACGCATACAATACCATATGATCGATCCATGCTTGCACTGATTCCGCACCAGAACAGTTTGCAGCCCTCAGCAACCGAAGAGAGGAGTTTCCGGTTGGGATCTGGTTCTGATTCCTCGGTCTCGTTCGGAGGAGATGAACTGGTATTCGGCGGGCGCAAACGCGGCACCTGGACGACAGCTGGGCGAAGCTTATCTGAGACCTCTCCGTCACCTAACTGACCTGATTCACCTGCGCCCCAAGCAAAAAGGGTGCCATCAGCAGACAGCGCCAACGAATGCGAATCACCAGCAGCGATGACGACAATCTGTTTGTCAGCCAAGGGGCCCAGCACGGCGCTAGCGACAGACATATTGGCTGTTGACCCTTGCCCTAATTGGCCATTACGACCGCCACCAACTGAGATCACTTTCCCCGAGGCCGTCAGCAAGAGCGTGTGCCGGGCTCCGCAAGCAGCGTCTACATAAAGATCGTTCGGCAGCACCAATGGAACCCTTGTCGGCTGCGCTACGAAAGATGCCCCATTCGTCGCAGCAGGGTTGCCGAGTTGACCGTCTCGATTGTCCCCAAAAGTAAAACACGAGCCAGTGGACGTTATCACCGCAGCATGATGAGCGCCGCAGGCAATCCTGCTCACAGGTTGCCCGTACAAAGCATGGACCCGTCGAATGTTCGTGAGGATACTCGGCTGCGTTGAGACAAAGCAGCCGTCATCAGAGCTCATGGCTCCGAAGGTGCCGCCCAAGAAACATTCGCCTGCCCAGCTAAGGGCCATGAAATGCTGGCGCCCGGCAGCTACCTGAACAATCTTGTAGTTTTGAAGTGCCGTTACCTTCTCGACTTGAATATTATCTTCAGTCCCGCTCTGCCAGTAGTACAGCGAGCCATCACGCCCTACAGCAAAGGCAAGGTCCCTACTGCACGCCAAAGAAATACACTCTGATGGGAGAACCACCCTGCACAGGGTGCCTCCCTCAGTCAGGTGAAACAGAGTCCCTTGGCGGGTCAGCATCACTGTAAACCGTTCTCCGCCGCTGGCGTAGACCGGTTCTGGAACGGATGCGAGTAGAGACTCTGCCGCACTAGAGAAAGGTGGTTGTAAACGAGGCGCTGTAGCAATATTATCTGGGGAAACCGCTCCCCAGACCAGAAGATGTGTGAGAAGCGGCTCCGTCTGTGGCCACTGTCGATCGTCTGGCGCAATTCTTTCTGCAACTGCGGCTTCAGAATTCGTTTTAGGTGGCAGAACTTGATTATGCTTCGTGAAGTCTTTTTTGACGGATTCCATGAAGAAACCGCTCTCCTTGCTATCCAAGCTCGTTTCTGCGACGCGCTGGTCAGTCGCTTCTTGCGCTTCACTGAGGTTCATTTTGGTTCGGTGACCCCGCACTACGAAAGAACCACCGAGCCGTTTCTGTAAAGCCGCTAGAGTTTTTCCCAAGAGAGGTTATCGAAGTGAAACGATTCGTTATATTGTTGGTCCAACACGCCGCGGTTTCCGCCCTTCAAGCTGGTAGTACACAACACAGTCTGACGATCACCATTTCGCGGGCCGTGGCCATCGAAAGGCTCGAGCGCTTCGGAAACTTCCGCGGCATCTCGCGACGCCGACCACACCGCAGTGTATCGGGATCGTAGCCGATTGTGGCCCACGACTGGCGTTGCCTGTGAACCGGTCGCATCTAGAAAGATTACTTGAAATTCCTACATGTTGATGAATGCAGGGTCAATATCGGGCATATATCAAGATTTGGGAGGTAGATGCATTGATTTGCGGCTCCAATGGACACCAGAGATATATTGAATCGTGCCGGCCGGTGAGTTGTCGAGTCCAGCCATATTATATCCTCTCCGGGGCTTTTCGAGGAGCAAAGCCATCACTGTTTCGTGAACGAAGAGTAAACAGTCACACTGGACTATTTTAGGTGCAACGCAGACCGTACACAGCTAGCGATGGCAATGACTATGTTGGATATTCTGCCGCGAGCTTCATCCACGTTGATTGCTGCATTTTCGTGAACTTTTCTTGAGCACGGTTTTTGTATTTGCTGCAGAATTGCTTTGGATGTTGTTGTATTTGGTCAGAGAAACATGCCTGATTAGTTGTAATGTGTAATTCTTCTTGTCTCGCGATGACGTTACGAGACCGCGGCCAGGGCCTTTCTCTGTCCGAGCGTCTCGAGCGATCCTGATGTACTGTCGCGACTGTTATAGCACGGTCTCTGCTGGTGCCAATGATGCTCATTCTTTCATGACTTGGGGCTGTGAACCCTGGTTGCCGTTCTCCGAACGTCCAAAGTCTCGCGGTACGAAATTCCTGGGTAACGGCCATGCTTCGCGATTATGAGTTGAACCACGTTAGGTGCGAAAAATTCTCGTAGAAACTGTTCGAAGGCCTCACGTATCCCTACTGTGTTCGTTTCAACCGTTCAAGCAGGAGTTGCGGCTCGTCCACTCTGCAATTTCACGGTCCGGAGAAGGTTACAAGGTTTCTTCCGAGAGAGATGCAACGTTCCTTTCGACATGATGTATCGATATCTCTTACAGTTCGAATTCCATCCGAATTCTTAAGCGCCCAAGGGCGTCTTTCGTGGGACTCAGTCGAACACAGCGAAAGGCAGTGATCCACAAACCGCCGAGACAAGACATAGGATTCATTTTCTTTCTCGTTGTCACCGAGACATCCTCGACCACATTGTGAGATATAAAGCGACAGAGGTACATCTGACGTTTGCGAAAAGCCTTTGTATCGTCAATCAATTTTGTCTTTGTAAAGTCGCATGGTGAGTAGGCCGAGGCCACATGTCGATCAACCGGGCTTGTTGCAGATATTCATCGCCAGGGATGAAACAGCAGCACAATTCGCCGGGGCATACATAGTATATGTATTAGTAGCTGAGTCGGCCACCCTTTCATGCATCTTCTTCCCGTCCAAAAAAACTACTGTCCAATTATTTTCTGTCAAGATCATTACAGGCAACGGTACGAGGAACTCCCATCCAGCCCCGCTCATTCGTGAACGAAGCGCGCCATTTGGCAACCCTCTGTGCCGAAGCGTTCGCCTCTAGAGTTGCGTGCTCTCTACACCGTATATAGGCCTGCTTAATGGCAGGGGAAACGCGTGATGGTGCTGACAGCCGTGCAGACGCTGTACAAAAAAGAAGACGACTGAGATCTCTTGAGAATGTGCGGGAACAGGAGTATTTTGGTGGAGAGAACGGCGCAGATGCACGGCACCTGGCTGGTGTAAGGGACGGATACGCCGAGGCCCTTGCGCTTCAAACTGCCTAGAAACAGGGAGGCGCGGAGCTTGATTCTAGCACAAAGTCGTTCTGGTAACTCTGGGGAGGCTCGCGGTGGCGCTCGCCTCGAGCAAGCACCAGAGAGCGCCCGCCAACACGGACGATATGCACTTCGACGGAACCGAAAAAGAATTCGATACTCCGACGAAGGGGTCTCAGGAAGTTTTTCAGCTTCAACCGGTTCTGAATCATCGTCCTTAGAGCTCAATAATCATAAGGAGTGGCAGCGACGACGAAATGTGAAAAAATGGTCGAACGTTGTGGCTCAGCACTCCACCTCGAGACGCTCTCGAGCCCGCTGGTGCTCATCAGACAGCTCTTATGAACCAAGTGCGCTAGCAAGGGGTCGCGAGCGACGAGGACTTCAGAAAGATGCAGACGTAGTGGACGACGAATGCACGTCGAGCGATGAAGTGAATGCGATGTTTGCAGAGGCGGAGGAAAGGGAGCTCGCTGAAGAGAAAGAGCTCGAAAAAGAGATGGAACGCGAACACATCGTGGTTTCGAGCAGCGACAGCTCTGCAGATGTGTCTGAAGATACCGACGATGACGATTTTAAGTACTTAGAACCGAGAAGATCCAAAAACAGAAAAAACACAGTACTGTCATCTGATAGACAGCGCTACGTCGAGCAACGAGCAAGCCCGTTTGGAAAGCCATCAGTCAAAGAGTCCCAGTCTGTTCGAGAGCGGGTCAATGTACGAAAGAGCACTTCTGCTGCAGCGAATGCGGCGCTCTCTAAGGACCTGCTGCGTAATAGTCATCGTCGTATGAACATCGCCGACTCGGATTCGGATTCGGATGCCGGAGATCTTGACGAGTTTGCTTGGAGTCAGCGAGAACGTCTTCGTCTCATTTCCGCACAAAACAACATACAGCCGGTGAATATGGATCTGGGCGGTACTGCAAGTGGTGGACTGGCAGGCAGAAGCCCGTTCCGTAACAGCTCGGCCCCGACCGCCGGAAACGGAATTTTAGAACCAGTGAAAATAGACTCGAGTCTTGACTGGGAACAGATTGGCGGTCTCGATGACTACATAAGTTCACTGAAAGAAATGATCGTTCTCCCACTCGTCTACCCGGAGGTTTTCGAGCAATTCAAACTTGAGCCACCGAAGGGTGTCCTGTTCCATGGGCCACCAGGGACTGGGAAGACGCTTATGGCTCGAGCACTTGCTGCGGCCTGTTCTGCTGGAACTCGAACTCCGGTGGCCTTTTTCATGAGGAACGGAGCAGATTGCCTCTCGAAATGGGTTGGTGAAGCAGAGAGGCAGCTCAGATTGACATTTGATGCCGCTAAGGCACGCCAGCCTGCAATTATCTTCTTCGATGAAATTGACGGTCTGGCGCCTGTGCGCTCGAGCAAGCAAGACCAAATTCACTCGAGTATTGTCTCGACTCTACTGGGCTTAATGGACGGACTAGACTCACGCGGCCGGATTGTCGTTATTGGCGCCACCAACCGGATCGACGCCGTCGATCCAGCACTGCGACGACCAGGCCGTTTCGATCGTGAATTCGTTTTCAGTTTGCCCAATACGCAGGCAAGAAGACAGATCTTGGAGATACACACGCGTACCTGGAACAGGAGACCCTCAACAGAGCTTTTGGATCGTTTGGCGAAGGATACTGTTGGTTATTGCGGGGCGGATCTGAAAGCGCTGTGTTCTGAGGCTGCGCTGCAGGCGCTGCGCCGTCGGTATCCTCAGATTTACCGCTCCGCAGAAAAGTTGCTCATTGATCCGCAACAAGTTCAGGTCGGTGAAGGTGATTTCATCCAAGCGATGTCATTAGTAGTGCCAACAGCGCACCGCTCGATGCGAATTCATGGTCGCCCATTGGATCGAGACCAGTCTTTGCTTTTACGTGATCAGCTAGAGCAAACATTGCGACTGATTGGTCGAATGAACGAGCGCTCATTATCAGGCAGAGGTGGCAGATTCCTGATTCACGGCGCGCGTGGGAATGGGCAGACGATCCTAGGGCAAGCGCTGCTGCAGGAACTGGAAGACCGAGTCCTCTATGCGCTAGATCTTCCTTCACTGCTTGCGGATCCATCAACTAGAAGTGCGGAAGAGTCGCTGGTGATGATACTTCGAGAGGCAGCGCGCACTCCGTCTGCCGTCATCTTCATTCCTCATTTGGAACTCTGGGCCGGGCCAAATCGAGAGATGCTAAGAACGATCCTACTCGTTGGCTTGCGTGACTTGCGTCGTGATGCCGCCTTATTTGTCTATGCCACCGCCGACGAAGATTTGAGCTCGCTTCTTTCGGACTATGCCATCGATGAACATTCTGAGGAAACTGAGAGTCTCTTGCTTGACCTGGCCGAAATCGTGCGCTACTTTGCTGCGGAAGCGGATGCTGCCTACAAAGTAGACGCACCGCCTCCTCAGACCCGCGAACGTTTATTTGAACCGCTGATTTCCGAGGCAGCAGCGCCTGTTCGCCATGACCGCGACAGTGGTTACTCGACCCTTGATAGCGACAATGGCGGTGAGGAGCTGCCTGTCGTGCCGCTTCCAGAATATCCTCTTGGATGCCCTCAAGAGAGAGAGCGTTTAATACAACGGGAAAATCGCGTTCTTCGTGAACTACGACTTATTATGCGAGATTTTGTGGAACGCCTCTTGTCTGATCGTAAGTACAAGCCCTTTTGGAACCGCGTATCGGAATCAGAAGCACCAGACTATTACGAGATTGTGAAGGATCCGATGGACTTGTCCGAAGTTCTGGAACGAGTGAATAGGCACGAGATTCAGACTATGCAGGATTTTGTTGCGGCTTTTGAACTACTAACACGTAACGCTCTCTTATACAATCCCCAAGATGATGCGAAAGGCATCCGCATACGATCCAAAGCAATTGCTTTACTCGATATTGTGCATCGCTGGGCAGAACTCTTGATGGATCCCGAAGAGAATGAAGAGGAGTCAGCTATCATTGCTGAGTGCGCGTCCATAGCAGAGCGAAGGCGACGAGAAAGCAGCAAGCAACAATCAATACGGCGTCAGACTCGCTCGTTTGGCAGCGATGGGTTGGTAAGTTTCTCGGAGGCCTCGCGGCTTGTGACTCAGTCTCGCAGACATGGTCGCTATCGAGAGAAAGGCGAGAATCCCAAAGGTGGCCTTCTACCAGCAAACAGCGCTGCTGGTGACTATGCGGAATCGGTCTCGCTGACAGATGAGGTTCCTCAGCAAAGCATTCGTTCGCTGGTGAATTCGACTGAAATCGAACCACCTTCAGGGCAGGAGATACGTGGAAAGCACAACTGCATCCAAGACGAGTGCCTTGATTCCACAATCACAGAGCACGCCCATCATTTAATGGCTTTCCAGATCTCGGGTCACCGATCAGATACTGATGGTGAAGCTCAGTGTGGGGTTCGTCGCGGAGATATCGTCGAAAGTGAATTTGAATCCCTGCAAAAGTCGTCCGAAAACAGCGTGAAGACAGCGCGTCCCAGTCTATTCACCACAGACGAGACATCACGATCCTGCTCTAATGATGCCCTTACGCAGTGCGAGCCGTTTGTGACCGGATCAGCCAGATGCCCTGATCAAAAATGCAATGTTATCGGTGGCATCTCCGAATGCGGAAGCAATGATTTGCAATGGATAATCCCGGAAGCGTCAAGGATCGCGGCAGCTCTGGATACAGTCGTGGACGCAACGGCTGGCCTCTCTGTGGAAGATTTACTGCGTGTCCACGAGCGTCTTGTGTACTGCGTTCGTCGTACCCATGCTCAAACCCGGGATCGAGACCTTGTCCTGAGGAGCGTGATACAAATTGCAAAATCCTGCCGTTGTCGTGAAACTTTACGTGAGCTATGGCCTTCGCAAGCTGGTACGTAATTGTAAACAGATTTGAGACCATGGTCTCTAAAAGTTATGAAAAGTTCTTGGAATAACTCACCCGCCGAGAGGCAAACGAAAAGATGCATCAGTTCTTCTCCGGGATACCCTGCGACACAATGAGCGAGAGCGTTTCGGAAAGCTCTCACTTTTTCGACCAAACTCATCTTGCGAGTACTTGTATGTGCTCGAGCTGGGCACCGAAGGAGTTTCACGGTAAATGCCTAGTCTCGATGTCTGACTGAAAAGTTCCCTGCGTCTGAAGAAACGTGTAGGGCCAAAAAATACAAGCCGCACATGAAGAACCAAAGGTATCTCCGTGGTCAAGTAACCCGGGGGCACCGAAACCCCAGCAACGCTAGTGAAATATCAGGGCAATGGAAAACAAATATTAGGTGAATGTTGACCGAGACTTTTCCATTTCTATGAAACTCTGGTAATTTTCTCGGAGATACGGTCACTAAATCTGACATAACTCACATCGCATATGATGTATGCTTTGTTACTGATTCGTTGCTAATCAAATTGTATAAATTCAGCGAGTCCATTGCGTCTATGATAATGTCTCAGAAAGCAGTCCCACTTCATGGGTGCTATTTTTCGTGCCGGACTCGTGAACTTTAAGTCATCCGTGAAAAAAAGCTCGAGTTGGCACACTGTGTATCTCTAGTGAAAGCAATTGCGACTCGGATGGCCCTGATTCCAAACGACAATGATCTTACCGGTAACCCCCTTCGCTGCAGAGAAATTCTTGATTGATGTTTGGTACCTTGATTTTTTGGAAAAGATGCTTCAGTAATATTTTCAAAAATACCCATGACTTGGAGCGCCCTGTTTAAATGGAGCGCATGCTTTCTCCTAAAGACTTGCTGCGCATGCAGATTAAAGATTCTATAGTTCTCAGGAAGGGAGTTTTGACGAATTCCGTCCAGCGATCCACCCCAAGGCGACAATCCAGCGAGAGATCTCATCGAGAACCATAGGGCGAGAGAGTCATTCCTTGTTCGGGCACGAGGAATCCATCCTACAGCAAAAAATTGTGTTGAAATAAAGCACTCACGAAGTTGCTCAAAATAGTCCGGGTGCTCTATATGCGGTAAAAGCATTTCCGAAATACGTCCTCAACAGCTTTGATCTCCGCTTTAGCTCGTATTCACGCGACCGTGCTCAATTCGACCAGGTGTCACTGAGCTCATTCGCATCCGTTGGATGCGGCGTCTTCGCCATCGCCAACGATACAAGAGTATCGCGATTCCGAGAAGAAATGCAGCAGCAGCAGCCGAGGATATCGTCGCGATTGTCGCAATGATGGAGGTACTTAATCCCGACCCGCCTTGTGATCCTTGTCCGCTTTCGACACTGCTGAAAGTCATAGGCAAGGGCTGGCCAGCTGCATAGGCGAGAACTTCAACCGACGTACCAGTCTGAGCAGATAAATAACGCGGAACTTCCTGATCTTGTGTGGTTAAAATTAATTTTCGGGCAAATGCACTACCCACCAAGACAGCGTACTGTGCAAGCGTTCCCCGGGCCAGCACTTTTCCGTGGCCGCCACCTCCTGAGGTGGCATCAAAAAGCTCGATATCTAAGGCTTCCACATAGGCATTGACCAAAATTCTCTGAAGACCTTGTTTCAGCGATTCATCAATGGCCACCGTGAATTGCTCCGGAGCATACCATGAGAGCTTGGGGAAATAAAAAAGTACGTATATGTACACCACTCTTCGAGTTTCCAGAGGTAGGCTTTGTACAGGTCGCGCGGGTGCATCTGGGGGCCGCGCTTTCCACTGGAGGCTCCAAACATCTCCGAAAATAGACTCGTCTCCAACTCCGCCAATAAGGATAAGCTTCTCATCATTCACAAGGGTCATCGTATGGAAACTACGAGCGAGCGGCTCTGTAGCACCGCTCAAACTACCGCATTCTCGCAGCCTCGACCAACGAGCAACGCCGTTGCCTTCGATGCGTAGAAGCCAGAGGTCATTCAGCATCACTAAATCTTGCGGGTTACAAGAACTTTGATTCCCTGGGCACGAGCGCCCTCCATAAAGAAGCCATCCAGAGGATTCCGATAGCCAAGAGGGAGCAACCGTAAGAGAATGACCGTCTCGCGGCGCTGGCCGAGCGTCACCGGTTTCTAAGGTAGGTACAGTTCGCCAACTTTGTGATGCTACCGAAAACAGCCACAAATCATCGAAAAACATGATTGACACATTACTTCCATTCACGATTGCTCGAGAGCCACCGTAGTATACGGCATCATGGCCGGAGAATGGCGCTGCAGCTGCTGCCGCGCGTCCAGCCGGGGCGGAAGCACCAGTAATTGCAACACCCGATTCGGCGCACGTTGTCCCAGGGCTTTGCGGATATAATAAGCTCCATGTGCTCTGCGGAAAGTCATAGGAGAACACACAACGTGAATACATACTGTTGCCTATGTCGCCACCAAAGTATAGAATTTGCTGGCCGCGCTTCGTTAGAGTAACGGCTTGTTTTTGGATAGGAACAATGCCGCAGCCCCATCCAGGTGGCCAAAGCGTGCTCTTTCTAAAGACTGGTGCTCGCTCAAGGACCTGCATGCGGTCAGCCCAGTTCATCGGCCGGCGAAGGATATCTAACAAGTAAAAGCTGTTCGTGGTCGCACTATATTCGTTAGCACCGCTTACCTCCGCTGCGGAGGTTAGCCCCCCGAAGACGACGTAGCGATGACCTGCGATCGTTGCTGACTGGAAACTGCGCGCTGCTGGAGTCGCTCCATCAGTAAGCTCGAAGTTGCAGGAGCTCGAAAGTGGGTCGAAAAGAAAAACATCGCCAAAGGCAGACGCGTTTTCACCTCGGCCACCATAAACGTAAACTAGATCAGTCGTTCCGTTGAAAAAAGCTGCTGCGGAATGGCCATATCGAGGTAAAAGCGGATAGTAGGTCGAGCGGAGTTGAGCCCACACTATACAGCTCTTGTTGTCCATAGGTCATTCGAAACGGCAATCCTCGAAAATTGTCCTTCGGAGGAGAAAATAAAATTGAAAATCGAAATGGAACAATTATGCCCATACGTGCTCTCTCTGACAGAGTCACCGCGAATTATCGTTCTTCTCGCCTGGTTCCGCTGTTATCCATCGCTATAGCCTTCTGGGCGATCCGAGCCTATGTGGTGCATCACACCGACAAACTTCTTCTCATAAACATCTTCCTGCTAAAACTCCTAGTTTCTGGCACCCGTCCCTAGTTTGGCAGAGAAGTCTCAAGGCTCTCAATCTGCAAATACGCATGGATCTATTGCCTTTATGACGGCGCCTGCAGCGAGACGAACACGCTGAGAGCATGTTTTGAAAAGCGCAGCTGTTTGGGCTTTGATCGGGGGTTTTGCGTTTGCCACTTTCGTCACTTACCGACATGTATCAATGATAGCATGAACTAGGCACATTTTTCTCCAGGCATTGAATTTGATTCCACGCCACCGAGCGATAATAGGAAGACAGTTCATCGTCCCCAAACCTCCTTGGCCTTTCTCGAACGAAAACCAAAATTAGTATTCAAGCCCTCGTCCTACGACGTCTGGATTCTCAGGTCGCATGCCTGCTAAAGTGAACTTTTTCGATCGCCAAATATAGATGTTCATTCCAAAGGCAAAAAATTCGAAGCCTTCGGGGCAGCCCTATGCGCGATAATTCGCCTCCTTTGTCGAAGAGCTTCCAAAGTTCCGGTAAAGATTTACGAAAACGGAAGCTAGTCTCTCGCGCAAGCGGTATTTGAAGCTGTTCAACGAAGTCTCCCCAGCAAGCGATTGTGCACGGTTAGAACAACATCTGCTCTGGGAGAATCACAGTAAGAATCTGTTTACACACTATTTGTTTGGTGATGAATGAGCACAAAGCTGTCTGAAGATTCAACGAGACCACCAGCTTTGTTGATATTAGATACATCATTAGCTGAGCGGACAAAAAGTATCGGAATAAATTTCAACCGCCGGTCGAGTGCACTGTCGCGTTGATTGAACCACGGAGAGAGCAGAAAAAGGCCGGCATGCGGCAACGACATCATGGTTCGCGCCGTTCTAAGGTAGCCGCAGAGTGAACCCTGTCATCACTGTACCAGTCCCTGTTGTGCAACCGTGAAGTCACAAACAGGTTCGACAAGAGCTCCAATTTCATTCGTGCATTACTAGTCGCTGTCACATCTCGAGCAGAAGATCTCGCATCACATTACGTTATCCGGTTATACATTTGAAATCCCCAGTGGGTCATTAGACATCCTAGAAAAATCCATTACAGACTCTAATTTTCGGTTGCATATATATTTTCGGGAAGAAATACATGGAGACCATCTTCACCCACGGCTGCGAGCAAGTCTCGCCTCGTATTCATTTCAATCCAGTGCGCTTCTTTCGCAGATCTTATTCCCTCGTGTGCGAAAAGCAGCTGGGGCGGGATATCGTCAATCCATTGATCGTGTGGTTCATCCTCAGAATTCGGATTTTGGCGAATGAAGCCCTCTTCAAAGAGCGGCTCGAGCGACAAATCCCACACGCTAACAGTGTGGTCTCCGGAGGATGCGCAAAACATAGAAGATTCGACTCGGTTCCACTCGAGGGAGTAAATTGGACCTCGGTGATAATCCAATGAGGCAATTGGCGCTGGATCATGAGGAGCTCGGGTCATACGCAAATCCCAGACTTTGATGAGGCCGTCGTCATCTCCCGAAATAAGTTGGCTCGTAAAAGTGCGGTTCCAGGCGATCGCATTCACATCGCTTGGGTGGGCTTCCGCTAGAGCCAAGGATGCTAGCTTTGCATCGCGAAGATCCCAAACTCTGATCGAATGATCACATGAGCACGATGCGAGCACATGCGGGTCCGCGGGACTCCATTGGAGATCCTCTACAGAGGCAGCATGTGCTGTGAAAGCAGTCCTACCAGAGCGGTGATTCGCCAACCACGCTGATCCATCGTTTTGAATGAATGCAATCTGTCCACATGAGTCGCCTGTCGCTAAAAGGCCTGGCTCAAGCGTCGACCAGTCTAAAGCAAAACCCTCGGGAACCCCAACTCGAAAGCGAAAAACTGGCTCAAGCGGGCACTCTTTTCGAACAGGTCGCGCATTTTTTGCATTGGGTGGTAACAGATTGAGCGCTTCTGAAAGATCAAAAACAGAAACTCCAGTGTGATCGCCCCAACATGCCACAATGTGAGGCCCCTGCGGCAAGCAACGTACACGATTCGTGCACTCATGACGAGGTATCTTGACTGAACTCAACCGCGGTAGTCGCTCGACGTGCGGAGACTTGTCGTCGCGTTTGGACGGGCCCTTGTCTGGCCAATCGAGATCGTCTGAGGTTGATTCTCCGCTCGTGTCATCTTCCAACATTTCGCTCAAGTTGCTCAAGTGGACCACATACAAGCCATTCCCTCGAGAAGATCTAGCCTGAGAGCCTAGCACAAGCCAGAACTCGTCTTGGTCCGAGGTTCCGCTGGGCACCCTACACCAGTCGAGGGACAAGCAGGGCCACTCAAGACAGACTCTATGCAAGAGTTTATATGCGCTAAGATCGTACTCCATTTCGACATCCTCAGCAGCTGAGGCTTCGGCGACGTTTCGAGGCTTCTGTGCAGACGCTCTTCTGCTCGCACTCACCGGGCCGGCGAAAGCACCAAGTTCAGCTTCGGAACCCCGCGAACTCTTTTGCATTGCTTGAAGCGAAAAGTGGGCTGAATTCTCGTGAGTAACCGAGAATCAAAGAGAAAAGTCCGTGAGCGGTGACTCAAAGACAGCAGTGCCGTCGTGGTTGACAATGCGAAGGAAGCGATTAGCAAAATCCTGACCATCATTGCAACTCGCCGCGCTCATCAACGAGCATGCAAGTGGTTCTCAGAGGATTTGGACTGCTCAAACCTTGGTTTGAATCCCGAGGATCCATTTACTTTAAAGATCCAAGTTGGATGATCCATTCCTCTTCTGCACGAGTACGATATTTTAAAGAATGCGATTTTCGTCGACGAGCATACGTAAATCAGTATAAAACCCAAATATATGCCGAACAGAACCCTGCAGTAAGATTCCGCAGATCAGATAATCGCTCGGAGTTCTTCTGCTGGAAATACTATTGAGCTCTTCGATTTCACAAAGCATGTTCGATCACTCGAGTCTTTTCCATGGTGTCTCTAATGTAAGCGAAGGCGATGTAACAGTCTGGGTTTGCAATACTATCTGCAAGGTGTTTGAGTCCGTCAAAGGCAACGGTTTGCACTGAATCAAGGAACTTTGCCAATATGCCTCCCAAGCTCCTCTTAAATAATTCACATTTCCGATATCTGATTGTTATGCGTAGGGCCTGTCCGACGTTCATCGTGCTCCCGAAAAACGAGGAGGCTTGTTCCAACAAAACCCTTGGTGGTGGCCACGAGCATAGGCGCAAAACGCCTCAATCTCTTCCCTACAAGCAAAGTATTTTGAGACGACTATGCGAGACCGAAGAGCCTGCCCGTGGAACTTGAGCAATTTCAGATTTTCGGAATAGCCTAACGGTAGATCGGAACCGCCAGATGCAACGTAGTGTCCCGACTCTCTACAAGCAGGGTCAAGATCCGAGGTCGAGAATGCCAAAGTCTGCAGGCTGCGAGCCAGACAGAGCCACCATCCTCGATTGTGTAATTCATGTTTGCATTTGTATTTGCTTGAAATATTCAGTGTAAGGCAAATATCGAAAAGATTGTTGCAAAATGGATCATAGAGTGAATCTCTTTTCATCTTGCTGGGCTAGGCAGTAGAAAACGTGAACTAGGTGGCTTTAGCGTTCTCCATGCAACGGAATCGCATCTGTCGGTGTTGAACGTTTTTTGTACCCAGCAAACTAGTATCTCAAGCGTCGTTGCAACTACTCATGCACGCATGTAACCCTAAACATCAAATCAAATAAAAAGAAAATCCTCCGTAGATTCCCCTAATGACGCAACCAGCGGGATCGCTGCAGGTCCTCGTCTCTTGTCAGGAGCGCCTTGCTGCGTCTGAGCCGCCTGCGTGGATCGCGTCCCACCACCAGGCAGGATTCGGCGGATTCGGTTCTAGCCCACGAGAAGAGCAAAAAGTTGCCCGCCTCGCAAACCGCTCAAATCCATCTAATTTTCGAACCGTAGTTTGACTGAATCGCAACAAAGAGCTGGGATTTCACGAGGGAAGTATTCTCTTGAGCTTGTGCCCTATAAACGGAGTTGGAACGCGATTAGAGGCGTCGCGCAAGTGAGTCGCGCAGTTTTCTCTGGACACCATGAAGTTTGGAAAGAGACTTCGTGAAACTGTTGAGAAGGCTCCTTGTGAGTGGAGGAACCTCTTCGTTGACTATAAGAGTCTTAAGAAACTACTTAAAACCGAGGCTCGGGACGAGCAACATCGCTTCCCTGAAGGTGCTTCGGGGAGTGCTCCTGCGCGAACACTTTCAGCTTGCGCCGAAGCTCCGTCTGCTGTCGAAGAGTCCACAAACAGGGAACTCGCTGACGGAAAGGTTGCTGATAATGCAAGATTTCCGAAGCAAACACCCAAAGCAGAAGTAGCCGGCGCCTCCGAAACTGCTTTGCCGAGGCAGGATATGCGCTCCGGACCTCATAACAAACGTTCAAGGCTTTCGACCTCACCGCCCTTATCAAGTGCCGCTGACTCAGACTCTGACACTGATCTTTCGGAAGCACCGCCGCTGGAGCTTCTAGAGAAGGTCAATAAAGAACGTATTCCACGCGAGCGTGATAACCACGGGTTCTTCGATTTGTTGCATCGAGAGCTCGACAAAGTCAATGACTTTTTCCTGGAGCAACTGGAGGATTTAATTATTCGGAATGAAATTATACAGCGTGAAATCAGCAAATTTTTGACCGGCTGTAAGGCGCAGCAAAGCTTTTGTATGAGCGAAATTGGAAACCTTTCGCTCAGGCTGAAAAGATTGCACGACGACTTGATACTGCTCCAGAATTATGCTGCGGTGAATTACCTAGGGTTTCGGAAAGCGCTGAAGAAATACGACAAGAAGAGGGGAACCAAACTTCGAAGAACATACCTGGCTGGGGTTTTACGGACCCCTTTCTTCCTCCAGAGTGAAAACTTGCGTTCAATGGTTCTCGAAGCCGAGCGAAGACTGAGTTTGCTCAATCATCTCGCCGTTTCACAAATTGGTCAAGATGGTGACTCGAAGGAGCCTGTTGCGCTTCTTCCTCACACGAAACTTCTTGCGCATGATACACCACAAACGTCTGTGCATGGAAAAGCTCTTGAACGAACTTCCCATGAGAAACCGGACTTGTTGCGAAAGGGTGACCTACCGGCTTCACCCTCGAGGAAAAATCGGCAAGAAACTGCGGTTCACCAGTTTTAGAGTTCGTTCATATTTGCAAATTAGTCAAACTCACGAGGCGCAGAATGCATCGTCGCTCAACTTTCGCAGTGCCGATTTTGCAATATCAATGCTCTTTCATGTGGACATAGGGTTTTGTGTTGAAGGCCGCTTTCGGTTGACGTTGTTTCTGAGTACTTGTTGTAAGGGGATCTTATCTGCTTGGGACAGTCTACATTTGCCAGAATGAATCCAATAACAACGAGAACAGCTCCAACGAGATACAGCGGGCTGTAGCTTGAATGCCGCAAGATTCCATCGGCCAGAACTGAGAACGGAATCGTCAAAGAAAGGGCAAGAGATGCCGCAAGAGCCGAAGTGTAACAGATCGCAAGAGCCCATAAATAGTCGCTAAAGACCCCACCGATCAGACCATTCATAAACACGAGTGACAAAGTTCTTGGTGAAGGAACTTCAACGCTTTCGATTTCCGTGATATGACACAACAAAACTAGTGGCCAACCAAAAACCAGACAGAGCCCACCTAGGTATCCAAGAAATTGACTGACTCTGCGTTCTCCCTGAGAACCGAGCAGCTTCTTGATCAGAACCGTCTGAAAAGCGTAGAGCACTGCAGCTATAAGTGATAATGCATCTCCAAGCATTGTTCGGTTACCGGAAGAGGACACGTCAGAAAAAGAGACACAGCACATCCCTATTATATTCAGGACAACTGCCAGAAATCGATACCGGTGAAAGCCCTCTACTCCAAGAAGCGCTCCAAAGATGAGCACAAATACGCAAGAAAGCGATGAAATTATGGATGATGACGCGACCGATGTAAAGGTCAGGCTCAAGTTATACAAGAGATTGGAAAGAAACCAGATCGGTGCGAGAACAAAACTGCTACGCAGAGTCGCTGAGAACTGGCACCGCTGCCGAGCACTTGGTTGGTCAGGAACCGAAAGTCGTACTTCATTGGCTGCTCGCAAACCAGTATTCGAGTCGGTTGAACCTTTCACTTCAGCTCCCCCCGTTTCGACACAGCTTTCAACTGAAGTTCGAGCGGAATTCCCGTCGTCGTCGTTGCATCTGCCAAAAATCTTTTGGAGCAGAAATAACGCGAAAAGCGATTGCGAGAGATAACTGAAAAGTACAGGTTTCGAAAACGAATTTTCGAAAAAAATCCTCTGCGTAACCTCGCTTGAGGTAACCCAAAGAGCAGCAACGCCCACGATCAACAGAGCTCCGCCCACGCGGTACCCGCTCATCAAGTCCAAAGAGAGCAGCGGATCTATGTTGTGGCAACAGGCGAGCGCGGGCGCTCCCGGTACGTCTCGACAACGTCGCGTAGATTACTTCAACCCTTGAAATTGTCACTGAGAACTTGCAGAGACCTGAAAAATCATTAGAGGATCAAATAACGACCCCAAGGAAGCGAAAGCTTTTAATGTTAGCTCACAAGTATTGCTTTATCAAGATTCTGCTTTGGAAAAGCATACTGGAGGCATAACTTTTCCCGGGTCTCTTTTTATGGCTTCTCGTTTGACTTTAGAACTATTTACTAACATGTCGATATTCGATATCGAGCCTCACGACCTTTAGGGCTGTCTCTCGATAGCGGCACCATCTGACATCAAAAACCTCGGTAGAGTAGAGTCCAACTGGGCGCAAAAAATGAAGAGAGCTATGGAATACAGCAGCGATGAAAACATCGAGCAATTGTGAGGCAATCAGCGATTTCGGCTGTCGAATCAATTTCGAAATTTTGGATCCCTAAGCTGTGAGTGAATTGGCACATGTTGCGCAGGATTCAAAGAGAGTACTGACCACTAGGTAGATCTCTTGGTTTGAGCTCCAGCTCCTCGAACTACAATTCCATGAATTCTCCCAAGAGCATTCATGAGCTTGGATGTGAGCAAAAATTCAGCAAAAGTGATGGCTTTTTTCTGTAATATCGCCCACATGTGAGCTCTTTCGAACGGAGGCCACCGTCGAATTAGGTGCAAACTTTCGACGCCTAGGAAAGAGCCTGATTCATGTGCCAAGCACTGAAACGCATCCAGTCGGAAAAAGTTGTTTGAGTAGAGCCTTGAGACTGGGTTTCTACACAAGAACCGGTTTTCGGGATCACGCGGAGAACCGAAGCGCTATCTCAAGTGATGTGTTCTTTTGAGGAATGTCGGTTGCAAAATTAAAGACTCCTTCTCTACAGATCATGCTTGCTTTGACAGTGACTCTGTGAAGCACGTCGTCCGCTTGACTTTGAGAGATTTTTCTGACGAGGGTCTCGCGTATGAGTTGATTTATTCGTGAGCGAATTATTTTTCATTTCAAGCCGTCAAGTTTCTCTCGATATTGCCACAGGGCACGAGAGAGAAAACCAGCATTAGAGCCATGAAGAATGCTAAAGCAAGGTTCCCATGTAGTGCGGGCCTTTGGCGATCGCAGGTACCTGCACCATTATGGAGCAAAGAACATCTAGTTCGACACGGATTTCAATATGTCTCGCAATTCGGGTGGTATTCATTCTTTACATCGCAGAACCCATGCAAAATACTCTGCTGAGACCAAAAAATGTCAGACGGAGAGAGATCATCTGGATCGGCGTTGCTTTTCAAAGAAACATAAACCCAATGGCTCATAATGTTTCCTACAAAACACGGCACTGATAAACCAAGCAGCGAATTGGAAGAAAATGCCACCAGAGGCGCCAAGTCCAAGTATGCAGGGAACTTCTTCGAGTCGCTCGCCCTTTAAGAACCCTTGGGTTGCTTAGAGTCAACCAGAATGGTGACCGGTCCATCGTTCACAACGGATACATTCATGTAGCTTCCAAAGACGCAGCACTTCACCGCCTCAGGATGCGGCACTGAATTCTGCAACGTTGCGTGTAACTTTTCGAAGAAAATCTTGGCCTGATCTGGTGCCATACTGCGGTGAAATGACACTGATTTATTGCTTTTGAAAACCCCATGCAGTGTAAACTGTGATATCAGCAAGATTTCCCCGTTGGCGTCTACAACACTTCGAGCCCAGCGGCCGCGGCTTTCTTTCGTCTCCGACACTTGGGTTTCCTCAGGAAACAGCTTCAGCTCGGTGATTCGACGACAAATCAAGTTGATATCTTCCTCGGAGTCTTCTTGTGCGATTCCAATGAAAACACAGAGGCCACGTCCAATTGACGCAGTTTTCCCGCCTCCGGAGACAGAAGCCTGTGCAACTCGTTGAATCACTGCTCTCATCGCTTTTCAGGTATGATGTTAACTCCTACGAGAGCAGCTTGAAAATTTTTCCGGCCTTGCAGATCACCCGTCTGGGACCCACTTGAAAAACGTAGATGTAGTCGACTACATACGCGTATTGACCGTCACGCGATCCTGTGGCACGTCGCATGGCTTACGGATTCGTTTCGGAGCGTTTTGCGAGTTTTAGTCAGCAAATCGCTTCTACTAGCAGAAAAAGAACGATAGCCTCAAATAGGAAAAATAGTTATGCTTGATGGCACTGCTTTCAAAATACCAAGGTTTTTATTTCGAACTGCAAAGTCTATTTTTCGAAGCGTGCCGGAGCTTCCGTTGCGTGGAGCCTCGCTCTTAAAGTTCGCGGCAGCCCTGTACATGTTTCAGAGAAACGTTGGTGAGTTAATGATTTGCATCGGACCTTCTATGTTGCCAACTTTAAGTGCCGATGGGGATGTTGTGATCCTCGAACACCTGACGCCACAACTTCGAGAGGTCGAACGTGCTGACGTTATCGTTGCTGTTTCGCCCCAGAATCCTCGAATGAGTGTTTGCAAACGAGTTATTGCTTTGAGTGGTGAAAAGGTTAGTGTTTCGAACAAAACCGCTGACAGAATAGAGGAATCGCATCCAGAGCTTGTTCGAAGAGGCAGTCTGGTTTCTTTCATTGCGATACCGCAGGGCCACGTGTGGCTGGAGGGAGATAACCCAGCGAACAGCACGGACTCGAGGCAATATGGACCGGTACCGGTATCGTTGATTCGCGGCCGGGTTCTTTATCGAATCCTGCCCCTCGAAAATGCAGGACATATAGCCCCTCCGCCTGCTGACTTGGGCAAAGCCTCATCGACAACTTGATCGTGATTGTGGCCAATATCAGAGAAGTATCCATATCTTCCTCGGGAAGGCACTTGTTTGCCAGCTCCAGTTAATAAATCGCATGGTTTTTTGCACAGCAACAAAAGAGATGCGATCACAGTTGGCTGGGGCTCCGAACTTTGCAAAGGCGGCGCTAAACATCAGCTGCTAGAATCTCCCTATTGACATCAACATACTTCTGAATAGGCGTTGAGAGTTCAGCTGCGTGTCCCTTCATGTTTTATTCGCCAGTGTCATCGCTCGATGCGGCGTGAGAGCATTTTTCTAGCTAATTTTGGATTCGAGGGCTTCAGAGGGGACCTCAGAGAACCATAAGGATCTTCGGGGTTAATCCAGGGCCAATATTGTAGCAATTAAAAGACGATGTGACGAGCATTAATCCTGCTTAGAAATCTGTTCTCAGCTTTCAAGGAATCCTTTGTTCCCTACAAATACGAGGGCGGCAACCATTTATTCTGTTGTCAGCAGCTCTGTGGATTTTATAGATTGCGCTATTGAACTGAAACGCAACCGCAAAAACCATTACACCCTAATGATAATCTGGATGCGATTTTAGATGGTCAAACTGTTCAATGATCTGCGGTTTGGACCCTCTCGAATACTTTCCATAGAGCGGCATATCCCTTAAATTTTTTGAACAAATCAGAATGCGCATCGAAATTCGGACGACAGAGGATCCTAAAATATCGCATCGGGTTTTCGAATTTTATCGCTCCGGCCGAACTTTGTGAGATTTTAGTGGATTTTGATACTGAGGCCCTGCAGCTGAAATATATCACTCTAGATCATAACCTTTGATGAATTCTTAGTTTCTACGACTTGGGTGGGCCGGAAATTTAGCAACCATTCCTTGCAAATTTGTTAACCACTTTTGGTGCATCTTTCATTAAACTAGTCAATTTCAGATTCAGATTTCCCTTTTGTGAAGACTCCCATTTCATTCACGAACTTTTTTCTGAGCATGAGGAGAGCGATCCGCCAGATGGGCTTTATCGGACTGAGATTGATCCAAGTCGCTCGCTCCTATCTTCTTTTAGAAAAAAAAGCTTATGAATTCATCTTTTGTACAGAAGGAAGCGCTTGCTTCTTTGATCGAGGTATCTTCAATTATTCTTATCTCATCCATGCGGCTCATTCCATAACCTCGTGGAGTACTAAGCGAATTCATTGCGGAATGTGAGCTTCTCATTTCGAGGAAAATACACCCGCCTGCATTTGAATTCTGCAAGACAAAATGTAAACGTTTTCTCTATGCTTCCAGCTGGTCTCTGCGACTAATGACGGCAACCCCAATGTATCGCGTGCAGCACGCTGATCACTGGGTTACGAAAATTTTCTCTGACAGGTCACGAAGAGGGCACTAAGCCCGCAGTTTTTACAACTCCGAGAACCACCAGCTGCTTTGGAAAAAGGATGTTAGCTTTTGCAGAGAGTAGAGCGGTTCCACGTAGCTTCATCCGCAGATGGGCAACAATGTAGCATTTTGATGTACAGGAATTGAAGGGTCACTAAGAGAATGGTTATGCCAATTTTTTTGATGGCAACTCGTCAAACGTGGCTGAACTCTCTTTCCTGATCAAATGTTCGTTCGGCCTCAGTTCAGCGATCTGAGCTAAAAATTTGGCCATCTTCTCATTCTTCACGACGCCATCCCCCATCGCATACATGTCCGAAAGAAATCTGGTCGCCGGGATATTCCCAAATTCATGGGCTGCTTGCATTACAAAGAATGCATGCTTCGAATCCTTTTGAATGCCCAGGCCATGATATATCATTAAGCCTGCTGTATAAAGGCATTCTCCGGATGCCTTCATATTCTGTTCCTGTGCATGTAGCTGCGCAGCATCAAAGAGCAGCCTCAGAGCTCGAGGATAATCACGTTCTAGCTTGTAATTTCCTCGATAAATGGATTCAGCTAGGAACTGTATGGCTCCCGCGTGCTCTGCTTCAACTGCTGTGCTTATATGAGCACAGAATTTTTCATTGCTGGTGAATATCGGGCCATCATAAACTTCATATAATAGATCTCCGCAAAAGATTCGAGCAAGGATGAAATGCGAGTCTGGATGGCCTTTTTCTGCTGCCTTCTCCAAAAGCTTAATCCCTCGGGCGTAGTCAATTTCTTGTCCGAGTTCTCCCATGATATAAATGCAACCCATTTCATGCTCCGCATGCATATCGCCCATGCCAGCAGCTAATTTGAAGTGATGAAGTGCCTTTGGCAGATTTGGTGGGGTCATGTTGCGAAAATAGCATGCCACTCGTACATGCGCATTCGAATCGCCTTCTTTGGCGGATTCCATAAGCATATCCAAAGCTCTGGTTGCGTCCTCTGGGACGGGATGAATGCCGTACATATAGTATGCTGCGAGAGCTGTTCTGGCTTCGACCATTCCGGCCTCAACCGCGGACCTGAGCAAGCCAAAAGACTCCTCATACAGCACCCTTGGTTCATCCTGATTACATGCTTCCTTACTCGCGCCATCGTGAGCAGACTGAATGCAACGCTCACGCTTGACTATGTCAATGACTCGTTCAGGTTCAGCATTCACGGGTTCAACGAAGCACTGGAGATTACTGACACGCATCGCTGGCGACGCAAGCTCCCGGAGATCTGGAAGAGAGCCAATTTCACGTGCTCGTTCTCGACAAGCCGCAAGTTCTTGGTATGTTAATCCTAAGAGGTATTGCGCTTGAGGAAAACCTTCGCTCGCAGGCCTCCGCAGTAGAGCCTCAATTTCCCGCAGCTCAGTCTCGCTCCTCCTGAGTCTTTTGAAATACTTCTCAAAAGTGTATGCAACTCGTGCCAACGCTTCAGACAGTGTCAGTGGTCCCGCTGTATCTCTTATCAACTGAGAGGCATAAGCGAGCGCCTTTTCGCGACCTTCCTTCTGAAGGCAGCTCTTGAAAACGTAAATCTGAAAAAATTTTCGGTTTCTCAGAGGCCACTGAATACGAGCGAACCCAGAAGTGGGATATGATCTTTGCTTGGGCGTACTGTGCACTAGAATATTCAGCGAATGCGTCGGGGTAACGTTTGTGTGATTGCACATCGCTCTTTGAAGCGGTACTCGTCAGCAATTGTCTCGTGTAATTTTTCGAACGCGCTACGTGACAATCACGAAGAAGCAGAGCCACTTTTCTGCCAAAAACTCGCACAGACTTTTCCATTCGAGGCCACGGTGGCCACCAAGTCAAAGACAAAAACCCTCAAACAGTTTACCGAGAGAAATTTTCTTTGAAAAGATTCTCCGTGGTGAAGATTTGGCGGATCTCTGGCCATTTTCGTGGTGCTACTGAATTTCGGATCCTGGCGGCTGCCACGGACAACAAACCGTGGTTCTCGTTTTCCACGACGCTTGAGGTCTGCTGCCAGGAACGATTCGTTACTGCTGAGTTAGGAGAACCAAATGGCTCTCCCATGCGTGGAGACCAGTCATTCGGGGGATTTGAATGTTTAAGATACACAGTGTAAAGCTGTCTCAGGGCGCTCGCCAGCCAAGCCAGCAAAAGCAGGGATGTCACGGTTTTCTCCGGAGCGGCGTACCAGCATTCAGCTTTCCCGCAGCTTCGCGGCTTCAGAGCCGAGCTCGCTCTGGAGATCCAAATAAGCTCGTTCTAGTTTGCTGCATCTATCTTCCAAAAGGTCCTTGTCCTCAGGAAGATGACTGCGCATTTTGCGGAAAACGTCTATTTGCTCGTGCAAGAGACGCAACATTCTATCTTGCATCTTCATAAGGCGCTGAATTAGTCCAGTAATGCTTTCAGTTCTACTATTTCCTGTCGACGTCCTTGGTTCTTTCCGGTCTGACGAATGGTGGACACCGCTGCGAATGGAAGATTTCGTACTTGTATTTTTGTCATTTGGCTCTCGAGAGCTTGTTCCGTCACAAACCCCTAAAATCTGCGCCGCATCTGCATCAGCCTGTGCACAAGCTCCAGTATCCGCCACAGATGCCAAACAGGTCGCTCCATGGTTTTCCAGAGCCGAATCAGATCCTCTTGCTATACCTTCTTCCTTAACAACAGAGAGGCTGTTCTCGCTTGGCTCGGCTTGGATATGTTCAAAAGGCTTTGCGAGTACAACATTTTTGGCTTGCTCAATACCGAATGGACTCTTCGACGGAAATGCAACGGCCTCCGTCTCTCGCCCCGTCGTAATGTTCTCTTGTCCTTTGATATCGACGAGCTTAGAGTCCGCGTCTGTTTTGGAATCTGCCTGCTCGTTCTGTGCACGACGTAAATTACGTCGATACTTTTGAAGATGGCTCTTCACGTGCTCCGGAGTGAGACCCTCCACGTTCATCAGATTAACAAGGATTTTCGGCATCGCCTGCTCGACTCCGATCTCGTTCACAGCCTTCACGAAGCGCTCATGTAACTGCGGTGTCCATACCAACCGACGCTTTCGCATCATGGCGGGTAGAACGCCTTGTGCGCTGGTCCCGTTACCTTTCAATTTTTCGGGCTCAGGTAAATTATCGGAGGGAAAGCTCTCCAGTGGACTTGCGTTGTCATGAAGATGAGCCCCGTCGTCTCCGGTGCCTTCGATGTAATCACGTGATACATTGACGTTATCGCTCTCTCTGTGGAATGCTTCAACAGGCTGCATTTGAAAGTGCCCAAGCAAGGGATGCTGTTCTAGACGAGCCTTAGGAAGGCCGAGCTTCCGTTTCAAAGCTTCGATGTAACGCCACTCAACGCTGCCAGTAAAGTCACTCCTCCCCGCATTGTCGTACTTCGTCTCTAAGCTTGAGAATCCATTCGATTCAGGGTCATTTCCAACTTGATCTCTTCGCCGTCGCCGGCGTTTTGGAGGTGCATGGCTTTCGGGCGGCTCATCCGCATCCTCGAAAGGGCAAAATGCCTCTGCTCCCCGTGACCATACCTTCGATGGGAATGAGCACTCCTCATTCCCCTGTGGTTCTACGACATGGGCTTTGCTCGACCCAATATGTTCTCCGAGCAAAAGCTGGTGCACTCCTGATGCGTGAATTTCCGCAAAAGGCAAGCTTTTCGTCGATCTATTCGTTGCCCATTTTGTCGTGTCCACTTCCGGCTCCATTGGGCTATCACCGGTGGAGAATTGTGAATACTCGTCTCCAGTGCTTAAGCTACTCCGCCGGGCCATATTCCCTCGAAAATCGGAATTATATGGATCGTTTGAAATCTGCAAATACTGGGTATCGTACAGCCAGCTCATGTCTTGTGGTGCCTCTGTTTCCACTCGTACTGAGACTTGGTTTCCACCGCTGGTAGAGGAGTTCGTCTCTGCACGGACAACATTCGCACTCGTAACGAGTCCTTCGCTAGATGATATGATCGCTGCTACAATGTCCGGAGTGGCATCTCCATAGAGCGCAGCAAAGTCCCAGGCATTTAAAGCCTGGTGTTGCTCCTCCTGTACACCATGTTGCGTTCGGGTTTCACTGGTTCGCTTTCGGTTCGCACCAGCTTCTGCATGTAAGTCCGCCAGAAGGTCCGATAGAAAATCTTGCTCGGCACCAGTTACAGGATGCAAAGCCTCCGCCTCCTCATGATCTCCAAGCTTGTTATTGTGATTCAAAGGTGTGTCTGGCACATTTTTGTATTTTTCATTCACTTTTTCCGACCAATTCGGAGAAATGTCGATAGAGGCCACTGGTTTCACGTCATCGCTCTCGACCGCGGGACTTTTCTGCTCGCCGAATGCTTCTTCCGGAACCAACAGATCTCCTGTCTCAATAATTTCGTGGAGACTCGAGGCAAGCTTCTCGGAAACTGCTTCGGCGTCTTTACGTGCAGGCAGCGTCGAGCGGCCTGGAGACCTCGAGCTGGGAGCGCCGTTTCTCCTTCCCCGTGTTACGCCTACTCCTGTCCAAGGCAGCGATATTGCCCCTTTTCCCCTCTGATACAGTACTAATCCCAATCCCGGATTGCTTCGATGCCTGCAAAGAAGCTTCCGCGGACATAGAACAGCTCTGGCTATGAAGCGACTCCTTTTGGCAAACAACTCCTTGACGCTCTGTGCCTCTCTTGCTTGCGCGTTACACGTCGTACCTCTACGCCCTCTCACGGAGGTGAAGCGCTGCTTTTAAGATCACAATGGGAAATAGATCTGAAAGAGACGTTCACGGTGCTAACCGTGCAAGTAACGGGTTCGGTTGAGAGCCAGTCCTATCCGACCAAATCCAAACTCACGAATCCTTTGCGGCCGGTCCTCGAACAGTTAGGCTCAGGGGATATGATGTCCAAAAATATACAATACCATAGTGCGCATTCGCGTATCGAGCGTTCATGGATCGCCTTGCTCTGAGCGAAGACATTTTTAGAAATGCATCCTAAGAGTTGGGCGTTGATCCGTTTTTGGTACCGAAATGTTGCTGAAGTTCTCATCTTGGACTCGTATTCGAAAGAGGCCAAAGAGCAGTGCTGGTGTTTCCAACTGAACTTTTTTCTTTGCAAATCAAAGGTATCATTTGAACCGGCTCATTGAACCTCGCGTGGTCTCCACTGGATCGGATTGCTTCGTTTTCGTTTCAGGTCCTTAGAGGGTCAACAAAAGGTTGCGGCTAGTCAGATATTGGATCGGCATGAAAAATTCGGGCACCATGGCACGTTTCGAGCACTTTCGCGGAGTAAATATCCACATGCTCCTTGAGCTCTTCGATATTTTGGATTCGCTGCACCACCGAATGCGTCTCAGACTACTGCGAAGCATATCAGTTTCAGAGAGCGGGCAGCGCTACCCATCTTGCTGGCATGGCGACTATCTCAGCATAGACATGGGCTCAGCAACTACAGTCGCTCGGATCTGCGCTATTTGAATCTGGACCAGATTCAGAATTTGACTGATATATTCCCACGACTCTAGAGTTCTTATGAACTCTGAAATCCTGGCAGGAACAAGTATCTCGTAAATAGACAATTTGTGCGATGTTATCGAGGAGGCAGCTCGAAATTTTAGAATGATTAAGACTGGCTATAGAGGAAGCTCTGCAATACCCCCTAAATAGTTGATAAGCACGCATCTTTGATCAAAAATCTGAGTGTGTACTTGTTTCAGATCATTTACTTTAGAGGGCAAATCGAGACTTTCCTAGACTGTTCTCCGTCCAGGTCACGTACAAGTAGCATCCCTCTATTATAGAAAGCCTGCGACCACCCGTCCCGCAGGCAAATATCTGTTTAATTGCTTTCCCAAATTTTGCCCGACCAACCGCATTCAGGCATATGCTCTGCATATAATGAGTTTGACGGAAACCAGAATTTTTCCGATCTTGGGCCGGACTTGAGTATGGTTTTAGCCCAGAGGTATCGTGGTAACTTAGATGGTGCCAGGGTCTCTCGAAACCACCTCCGCCTAGGAAGTCTCTCCGCTATCGGTTCCAAAAGCCATCCATACAAACCTGATCAGACTTCATGGTTGCGGCTCTACCACAAACTCCCCAATGGGGCAGTAACCTAACCCAGCAACGATCCGTCTTCTACCAAACATGGTTGATAACCAGCTGACTTGAAAATAGATCCGATAGGAGATGGTTACTAGATCGAGCGCTGCAACTCTTTTCTACGCTGTCTCCTCTCGGTGAAAAGTGTCCTATGGGTTCATAATTGCCTCCGGCCTTTGCAAACATCCCTCTTCTCGTCGAGAGATCCAATGCCGATACCCGTACGACATGAGATCCTGTTCGGGAATGGCCCCGGCCCGCTCAGTGGCCTGCGGGCCGCGATTGCTCGACTGTCACAAATTTCATTCAACATTGCCAACTCGAAAATTGCTTTGGTCGACTGTGGTGCAATGAAGCACCTCATTTGCCTGTTAGCCCTTCAGCTGGGTACTCAGCTTTTCGTCGCCTTTGTTTTCTGTCTCGCGTTGATCCTTGCGTTTTCCTCCAAGGATGGGCTAGGAAACCCTCGAACTGGATTCCGCTCACGCGGGGCTCACGGCAGCATCTCCGGAGATCCGAATGTATCTCTTGAATGGATATCGCAAGCCCTTGCCGCCCAGATGTTGTACCAAGAGACGATTCCTATGAGACTCTTGCAGCCGGCATCGACGCATAACTCATTCCTTTCCCATGCGGAAGGATACGGCCTCTGTGGAACAATTTCCTTCGCGTTGCAGAATTGGACGCTCGGCGAACAGATCCGAGTTGGTATTCGACAGCTGGAGCTGGATATATTTCGCGTCGGAGCTGAACTGATTGTTTGTCACCCCTGCTACGACCAGTGCCAAGTCGCAGCTCGTTTGTGTAACCGCTCACTAGGGTCCTATGCCGCACCCGGTGTCCCAGTGGGGTCATCGGTTTTTGGATGCGATCCTCGTATCAATCTGTCTTTCAAGGCCGCCCTGAATAGGATTTGGGAAAATTGTCTCGCGTACATGGATGAACATCCCAAGAGACGTGAACGTGAGATGCTAATCCTCCATTTGCAACTGCATGTCGACGAAGGGCTCTCGCAACTTGCCAATCATATTGATTCGGATCCCTGGATTTCCCAATTCATTGCTGATCTTCAGACGTCACTCCTGAACCATGCCATCGTCCCGGCTCTCTTCCGTGAATCCACCGGTGCTCTTGCAGAGTCTAGCATAGAGACGCTGCGCAGACGAACACCACAGACTTTGATCCCCCCCATGTGGGTGCTACCTGTCGTGGACATGATTGATCCCAGCTCCGGCCGTCGAGCTCTTGCCAACAGCTCGATTTTCACGAACAGGAACTCACCACTGTCCAATCTGGTAGTTCCAAATTTCAGCCCTCTAGAGTACCCTGAAGATCGTTTGATTCATTTGGGAGAGAGTGATTCATGTACATTGGCTGTCAGAGGATTGGGGATATCTCAACTTTCTCGAAACTTTACGTATTTTGTTGGATCCATATTCAGCACGCGTAAGCATATTGCAGATGCATATCGATGTGGATTCGCTGTTCGAGCCGATATGCCTTCATACTCTGCACGACAAGAGGCGCTCTTGGGTATGATTTGGTCATGGAAGCTTGGGCGACCGATACCAGATCTTTTGAATAATGATGCGGGCAATTTCAGTAGGCCAACATATATGGATGCCAAAGACTGCCGTTGGAGTGAAGTGAATAGAGCGTCGAAAGCGAGCCCGACACTTTGGTTGTGCACCTGGGACCCACCTGAGCGGGTAGGTGAACGCACCACTTGGGACCTGGTGCCAGACAGAAAATCCTTCTGCCACATTGACATACCGAGGACCGGTTACGAGAATACTCTTGCCTGTGCCGTATTACGGGAAAAGCGTGTCGCCGTGGCAAGACTCGGAATCGACCAATCGAATCATTACGCCCAGACTAGGGCTGCGTAAAGATTTCGTGGATTAGAACTATACGCCGGGCTTGGCTGGAGGTCATCTCGAGCTATCGATCAGTCCAATGATTCTGCAGTAACTCGCCACATAGATCGACAATAGCCCAAGCACTTTCTCTCCAGCTCTCTCCGAGAAATCGAGGCGCGCCTTCGCGGCGCTTTTCAATCTCTTTAGACTAGACAACTTTCGTAGACCCGAAACGTAACGACGCCACATGTTGATATCCGCTCCTCAACAACTCACTTTTTCGGCTTGGCCTCCTCAAAAAGATCGAAAAAGTGCTGATCGGCAGGAGTCACCTTTCGCTGCGAATGGTCTAGATCCCTTGTGAAGCTTTGTTGAGCATTGAAAGTTCCACCATAGTTATGAGGCGTCGCTGGACCAGAGAATGATGGGGGAGGTAGAGCAGGTGCATGGAACGGGGCCATGGTGAACGGATACTGCTGCATTGCTAGCTGCGGCTGCATGATTGGAGGGAAATACGTTGGAGCTCCGTTCGCAGAATCGCCTTGCGAAGGGGGTCCCTGCGGCTGTACATATGGCATTGGTGGTGGAATAAACTGTGGCGGGTACCCTGGCGGGCCAAACATGCCGGGATGCATGCCAGAGTACGCTCCAGACATATGTGGCGGTGGTGGTGGATACATTCCGTAGCCGCCCTGAGAAGCGAATTCTGGTCGAGCCCCGTAGCTTGCAGGGTGAACTGCGAACGACTCGGTAGTTCGGAGCGCTAACCTCCAACTCTGGTTTCTGTTGTCGAAGCGATGGCTTAACATTCTCACCCCGCTGTTTTCCGGATCTAGAACCAGTTGCGACCCCTGAACTACCACCCTGCACGTCTCTGCGCAATGACTCTGAAGCTGATGAGTCTGACTCGGACGCTATCTGTTCATCAGAGTCGCTGCTGCCTTCAAGCAGCGCTAGCAGGTCAAATTCTTTTGGCTTTGATGGTTCTCGGTTCTCCAAAGCGGGAGCGGCTTTCTCCCGCACCGAACGGCGCGAGGCATGTTCGCGCTCTTCTCGAGGATTCTGCGCTTCCTCCTCCTCTTGGAACGTTGATGTTTGCTCGAGCGCCGGCGCCGCGGTCGACGATGTCTGGGCTATCGCCGGAATCCTACGGGACACCAGCACCTGGTTGCTCTCCTCCGTCTGTGTTGCCGCAACGTTGACGCTCTTATTCATAGGCGCCGCCTCAGGACCTGATCCAACTGTTTTGGATGCATTGACATCGACGATACTTGCGGTTTGTGCACCTGTTTCCTTCAGTGAATCTGGCGCGCTCTGCGTTTGTGAAGCCTCCCCCTCAAGATTGTCACTGGATATCTCCTGATCGTTCGAGTCCAGTTCATCTCCCCGAATCCTCGGGATGTCACCCATCTTCACGCGCTCCATGTGATCGAACATCTCATCGAGAATATTCTGAGATGGACGCGCAACGTTCGGCATCGCCTGATTCAGACCGAGTGATTGACACAGTTTCAAGTACTGAGCAACGCCGATATCTTGATCGAGATATCGACGGTATATTTCGAATGCTGATTCGAGAATTTCCGGCGTATCCACATTGTAGAATTGCTCAACAAGATTCTGGACAGCGTTCGCCAGAGCAGGTAGCAGCTCGACCAGATCACGAAGGCAGAGACGCACAGCGCCGCGAGCGGGCGGGCTATTCGAATTGCTAAATTCCAACCTCACTGCAAGGAGGAGATCCAAATTGTCCTGTAGGTAAGGGACCTCTTCGACAAGTTGCAGGAAATCGCACTCCTGAAACCGTGAGGGTCCCCGCACACGACCTGAGCTCGTGCTCGAAACGTCACGTCCGTATGACGGCGGGGGCACAGACGCCTGCAAACCATTCATTCCCGGGGGCATGAATCCCATGGCTGGCATCGCGTATGGACTCGCATCGTGGATTCTTTCAGGCCAGTCAATCTTCTGCTTTGTTACGCACCAACGCTCTAGATACTGAGAATACGAAAGAATCAGCGGCATATTCATGACAGCATCTGAGGTCTGCTCGATGCAACCATGAAAACGGAATATGTTGCTCGCATTGTGAGCCAGAAAAGATACGAATCCCGGGTTCCCATCTTGGAAAATCCTATGGAACACAATCATAGCCTTGAGCACAACAATCCAGTCTTTCCATTGAAGACGCTTGCCGAGCTGGTGCAAAATCGCACCTGCTGGGGTCAGCTTGTCCATGACACTGCCACCCATGTAGGTGCCTCGAAGAATCACCTGCACGTGCTTTTCCTTGGGTTCTGAAATGACGTGATTTGTTGCTTTCACCACAGCTACCTTCCAAATATCGCTCTTCACGCGAGCTTTAAAGGCTTTCCAGGAGTCGCGTGTCGCCGCAAATATTCCCCCCTCTGTTCGCGGCTTGGCATACGCAGTGCTCAGGTCAGGGGTTGGGGCAGGCGGCAAACCAGTTGCGCCGACGCTGGCCGCTTCCGGGCGAGGGCGCGGGACCAGTACGGATCAAGAGCAGCAGAGCTCAAACCAAGACGAGACGACTGCGCACGCATCTGCCCAAACGACCGGGAGGAGCCTCGCTCCAGATCGTAGTCGCGCATAGAGCTGGCTCTCGATCCAAGCTGCCCTGAGCCTGGAGCCAGCGTTCAACCCAGAGGAACGTTGAAAGCTGTCCTGAAGCCGGGCGCGCTCTAGAGGCGCTGACCCATAGGCAGAGCCCTGCGTCGAAGGGGTGACCGCGGCACTCCCGCGAGAGACACTCCCGCGCAAACTGCCCGGCTCGCTGACGCTTCCGTACCGTCCACTGTTTTGCGCAGACGTCTGACTCGAGTACGCCCCTGGCGGCGTTGAGCGCGCTCCAACACCAGAACCAGGAACAGCAGATCCGGTCGCCGAATTCATGTGCAGTCCACCAAACAAATACCGTATTGAAACAGGAAAATAGAAACCAGATCGCTCCTAGCGACACTTAACCGAACGGAACGAAACAAATCGAAACGTTTAGCCTGTCAGTTTCAGGTACCAGACACGTCGACTGGAGAAAACACAAAAATGGAAAAATCTATCCACGTCATCTGGCACCGGTGCGATCATGCGCTGTGGGGCGGGGGCTATTCTCAAGCGATACGCAAAACGATATCAAGCAACAGATATTTTGCTTTGAAGGCTGTTAAGCGAGTTTCTCCAGCAGACTCCTGTCGGGGACTCCTGAGAAAGATTATGTCATCTTCAGATAGTGTTTACTATCGAAACTGAGTCAGTGTGGGACTGGTTATTTTGAGAGTGGGCGGCGCATTCAGTTTGGGTGTCTTGTACGTGCTGACGCGAGGTAGGTTCTGTTTCAAGCTGTGCTCGGGTGTGAAGTTGACACTCCGAGCGACCGACTGATATGGAAATCGAGTGCAACTGATACTGAATGGTTAAAGGATAGATGCATAGAAGCACGAACGACGACAGGTTTGAATCTGAGGATGAACGTCTGGCCGACGCAGGCCTCGTTGCTTGACACTTGGGGTCCTGCGGCGCGGATGCGCTCCACGTTACTGGCGAGCTCATGGCTCTCTGTCCAATCCAAGACGCGATTCAGTGTCTCGCAAGCAAAGACTTGGCACGAGCAACTGTCCTACGTTTCTCGCGAGTGTTTCTGTCGAAATCTCAGGCGACGCTCTGTGGGTCACAGCACAACACCTCTCCAGTTCCCAGATGAGTGGCGTATCGACTGGACCTCTCGATCTCCGTACCCGTTCCTTCCATAAAGTGCACTTGTTCTTGGATGTCATATGCCACCTATACACTTGAGTTCTTGCTGTGCACGCAGAGGGCGTCATCGACTCGAGCGAGCCAGCGCTGTGCCATTGGCCAGCGTCAACGCTTTGGGGAATCCAAGTGCCTCGCGTAGTGTCAACGAGTGTCTCCGCTGACGCGTATCGCCACGAGTCTTGGTCAATGCATCCTGCACCTGGTCTCGAAGGATATCCACAAGCGAACGCAGCTGTTCGCGCTCTTCCGCGCAAAAGTCCACCAAAGCGTCCTCGTGTCGGGAACATCTCCGCTCGATCGTTGTCGCGTACTGACGGAGAGCCAACCAGTAGAGCTCGCGGAAGAGCGGGAACCGATACTTGTCCGGTACGTGTAATCGACGCTCCATGTTGTAGATGCGTTGCTGCATGGTGACACCTCCGAGATGAAGAATGTTGCCGCCTAGAACGACGCTATCCAAGGGTGTGAACACCGCATGCAGCCATCCCGCTGGAATGAATAACGTGTTGCCAGCTTCGAGATCAATGGTCGCAACCGAGTTGAGCTCCTCCACAAAGTCGAACTCGCGCAGCGCCTGTTGCGGATCACTCTGCCAGCGCTCGTAGAGCAGCAGATGGCGCTCCGTCGGTGGACACACATAGAAACGTTTCTGGCCCCGAAGCACGTGGTAGAATACCGTGGATCCTCCAAAATCAATATGCCAGGAGGTCCACGACCCCGCCGCGCTGAGCAGGTAGTAGGTATCCACATGTGGTCGAGGTGGCAGATACAGGGTTGCCCAGTCCGCTCTCCGAATGATGCCTGGGGCCTGGAACGCCTGACCAGTGGGCGTTTCGGATATCTCCAGCGAGATGAGGTTAAGCACCCGCTGGCGCAGCGAGGCTTCTGTCGATAAATAGTCGAGGTATTGCCCGAGGCTCCAGCGTGGTTCCAGCTCACGCTGGCTCGCGACATCGAGGACTTCGCAGATGCGGTCGATGCCGTACTCGCGAGCAACTTGCTCATGAGCGTACGCGCTGGCTGGGATCCTCATATCGAGTCCAGCGCAGTCCCGTACTACACAGGGTGCGTCGGGAATACGATCGAGTTCGTAGCCATTACTCCAGTAGCGTATCCCCAGGCTGGCTGCCAGCGAGACGGCCTCGTCGGCAGCACCCATAAAACGTCCAGCCTGTCTTTCTGCGGCAGCTCGCGCCGCCTCAACCAATGCCCCAGCGGAGTTCCTTCCGCTGCATAGTGCACCACCTATATCGCCCTCATGCAGACGAGCGTAGTCAGCGACAAGGTGCCTTGTACCATCCTTGCGCAGTCGTTTCGCTCCATCTGCCGATGCGAAAAGATCCGTGCCAGTTTCCAAGCAGAAACGACAGATAAAAGGTTTCGATGTACGGAGATGCGAGGGGTTCAGAAACAGGCAAGAGATATGGAACCAACCGTACGCACAGTTCGGGTGATCACACCCGATCATGTCACCGTTGCGTTTGGCATCGTACGGTTGGCGACAAATGCAGTATCGTTTGCATTTGGCTTTGTGACCCTGACACGCACCAACACCCACAGAAGCTGCAGCCGCAGCCGCAGAAGCAGAAGCAGAGGTATGCTCGACTGGACCAGGTTGGCTGTTGCGTTCGCCTACCGAGTCGGATTCTTCGTCTCTGAACTCGGTGTCCGACTCCTTTGGACAGGGTCTCTGGGCTCTCCGCAAGTGCGTCGCTTGTGCGACTGCCTCTTCTGGCAAGCAAAGGCATCGTTGCGGAGGCGTCTCGCACCCATTGGTCACGCTCGAAATAATCCCTGTAGCTGCGGACTTGCTTGGGCTGTGGCGCTGGGCTCGTTTGCGGTCAGCCTTGGATGCCTCTGGTGACTCTTCGCTGGTGCCGCTGACCATAACGCTGCCAAGCGCATGACTCTGAGTGAACGCTACACGATCCAACACGATGCACTGCTCGGCACTGGTCGGTGCTGGATGGCGAGCGGTCTTGAACGGATCGACCACAGGCTCGCTGGATGTCATCTCTGCAGTCAAGGATATGTACGCGACTCGAGCAATGCCGACTTGGACAAGTGATCAGGAAAGTAGCAGCAGCAGCAGCAGCACGTGCACGAACGAGAAACAACGTTCGAGCTCCAACTCGTCTGGGTGCGGTGCTCGTCAGCGACCCTTGAGCGCCCTCAAAAGGGGACGAGACTCTGTACCCGGGGCACTCGCTGGGACGTCTGCAGCAGACACTTGGCAGCGTGCCTCTGTATCGTCTGGCTCAACCAGTGAACGATATACGGACCTCGACTGCCTTTCCACCGGACATTCAATCGATCAGCGAACTGGGCCCTGGCGCGAGTCCAACAGTTCGCAGCCAGGTCCCAGTACCTGCAACGCGTCGTCACAAAGGGTAGTCGGCACTTGCTCGAAGCCTCCTGGGCTCTGAACTGGTTGCTAACGACTGCGATGGCCACGCTTCTTGCACCGAAAACAAAGCACCGTGGCAGCGAGCGAGCCCAGCTTCTCTTCTGTTTTCGGCTCCCGACAGCAGCGGCTCAGCCGTCTGTCTCTGCTGCAGCGTCTTCGAGGATTTCCCAAGCAAGGTCGAATGAGGTGCGAAGAGACAGATTGCTCGGCGTCACGAGTACAGCAGGTAGCCAGCAAGTGCAGTCACTCGTTCAGAGACCACAACTGCGTCGTGCTTCAGCAGGCGTCTTGCTTTGTAACACGTTGCTCTTTCTGCTCGCTCACGACAGAAAACTCGCCAGCGAGCCACTAGACTATGCAAACACGCTGCACGCTCAGCTCGAGGACGTTGTGTCGACGAGACGTTGTCCAAGCGAAAGAGAGCGCACTGACCTCAGTGAGCGCTCCACTGGAGACGAGGTCGCTCGTCCTTCACGGCAGCCCAGTTTCGTACCGTTGAACACTCAGTCAGGGACAACACACCAATAAAGGTTTTCAGCAGTCAACCAACAGTTTATGCATCACTTCATCGGGACTGCCTCCGAACGAAGACTCGATCTTGACAACGACAAGTCTTTGGAGACCGAACCGACAGCCGTTTGGGTGTTGGCTTCTCAGCGACCCCGATACCCGTCGTTGGCTAGGCCCTGTTGCGACGACTGGCTCGTCGGGTCGACTGTTCTCGAGTCAGGGCTTTCGACGCTTTGATCAGCGCGATCTGGATAGTTCAGGAGTTGCTCGAACAGGATGTTGAAGAGTGCAACCCCGGTCTATGTCGTGAACACCAAGTCTCAGCACAAGCGGGGACGAGAGACCCAGTTGGCGAACATTGCTGCAGCCAAGGCGGTCGCCGATGTTGTGCGAACGACGCTTGGCCCGCGTGCTATGTTGAAACTCATTCTAGACGCGGTTGGTGGCGTGGTGATCACCTCTGACGGGAACGCGATCCTTCGGGAGATTGATGTTGGGCACCCGGCTGCGAAAGCGATGATCGAGTTGTCGCGGACTCAGGACGAGGAGGTCGGCGACGGCACAACAACAGTGATTGTCCTTGCTGGCGCGCTTCTCCAGGCTGCGGAGCCGTGTCTCGAAGCTGGCGTCCATCCCACGGTGATTGTTGGTGCATACCTGCGTGCGCTGCAGGACGCGTTGCAGGAGCTCGAGCGTCGGTGTGCGATCTCCCTGGACTGGAACGATGAAACTCGTCTGCAACACGTGCTGAGCGCTTGTCTGGGAACCAAAGTTGCCGTGCTATATCGGGACCGTGTCGCTAGCTGGGCACTCGAGGCAGTGCGGTTGGTGGCGGGTGCTGATGGCACCTCGTCGACCGCGGTTGCCTCGCTCCGCCCAGTCGATATCAAGAACCTCATTCGGATCGAGAAAATTCCTGGTGGTGAGCTCGATGACTCTGTCGTCGTCCGTGGTGTCGTGCTGAACAAGGATGTGGTTCATCCGCAGATGCGGCGAAGGATAGAGCGTCCTCGTCTGGTTTTGCTGGATTGTCCGCTGGAGTACCGCAAGGGCGAGTCCCAGGTCAACGTCGAAGTGAGTCGTGAAGCGGACTGGGAGGCGCTTCTCCGGTCCGAGGAGGCCTCCGTTCGTCGCCAATGCGAGATGCTTATTGCGTTGCGTCCCGACCTCGTGATTACAGAGAAGGGAATCAGTGACCTTGCTGCATACCTGCTGATGAAGGCGGGTATCAGTGCACTCAGGCGGGTACGCAAGACCGACAATGAGCGTTTGGCACGAGCCACTGGGGCGCGGATCGTTTCCCGTCTCGACGAAGCCACTGAAGAGGACGTTGGAACGGGCGCGGGCCTCTTTGATGTTCGTCGACTCGGTGAAGAGTACTATAGCTTTATTGAGCAGTGTGAGGAGCCGCGTGCATGCACCGTTCTGTTGCGTGGCGGCAGCAAAGATGCTCTGAACGAGATTGAGCGAAATCTCCACGATGCACTCTGTGTACTGCGGAGCCTCTATGGCGACACACGGGTCGTTCCTGGAGGTGGTGCTACGGAAATGGCCCTCAGTCGAGCGCTTATCGAACGTTCCGCGTTGATTGAGGGTGCAGCGCAATGGCCATACCGTCAAGTTGCGGAGGCACTGGAGGTGATTCCGCGAACGCTGGCGGAGAACTGCGGTACCTCGGTGGTTCGGCTGCTCACTCGTCTTCGGGCGCTGCATGCGGAGGCTGGTCACTCGAACATGGGTATTGATGGGGTCACGGGTGCACTAGAGGACATGGTTGAAGCGGGCATTGTCGATGCCTTTGCGGTCAAAGCGCAGGCGCTGAAAACAGCAGTCGAATCGGCTTGCATGCTTCTTCGGATCGATGACATTCTCAGTGCAGTTCGCAGGAGAGATGACCAAGGCGGTGTCGGTGCGGCTCCACATAAGAACGAGGAGACTTTACCCGATGACTAGGTTGAGCAACGACGGAGGATGTGCCTCTTGTTGCCGAGTCGGACGCAGGGTCATCGCACTGAGCAAGACGTTTCGTTGCCGTTGAGGGGAACGTGCTAAGTATCGTACTGGCCGAACTTGTCATTCAAACTGGAGCTCACAATTGCTTGCCTATAATTCTTTCATTGGATCAAAGGGCACGTTTTCTGCCTCAGGAACATGTAGAACAGACGACCTTGTCTCGTGACCAACTTAAGGACTGCCGACGCCGCATGGCTCCGGTGAGAGCCATCGAATCACCCTACTCCCATTTGGCGGAAGCATTTTCTGAGCGATTGTTTTCACCAAACGAGACTAGCTTGGTCACTCAACGACGTTTCAGTTTCGCTCGACCATGATTTTTTGCATTCTCAGATAAACGAAGACGTAGGAACGCTTGAAAATGCTGACAGCTCCCAATCAGAACGCACTGGTCCGTCTCGCAGACTGGTCGGTGGTTCTACAAGGTGCCCGACTTGTGATCAGAGCACTCGGACAAGCCGCCTCGCAGCCTGGTAATCAGGCGCCTGATTTTTCGACTTCATCAACAGCTTTTGAAGTCCCGTGGAGCCAACTGGCTCGAAGTTTGAGAGAATTCTCGACTGAAGTGATCGTTGCCGTGAGCGGTGCTCAAGGTGAGCGACGTGCACAGGCCCTCGCGCTGAACTCGCAGCGTCACGCAGAGGTCGTCGAAGCCGCTGAGTTCAACCCAGTTGAAGGAAGCGTGGATTCAGCTCCAGTTTCGAGTACAAGTTCTCTGAGGAACCGCGACCTTATCGCAAAGTGGCCAGGATCAAGGTCATCGAGCGACACCTCAAGGGGCACTGCCTCACCATGCCGTAAGGGAGGCAGGTTCGAGTACACCAACAGGCACACTGGATATGCCTACGTCCGGCGTTCGTGAGGATTCTGAACAAGCGCTGCGACAGCAAGAGCTGTTTGATAAGACCAGCGCTCCGCATGCGGAAGTTGTGAGGAACACCTCGGAGAATGCTCCAGTATCCCATGTCGAGATCGAAATTCGCCCCAAAGCATCCAGTTCGGGTGAAGCATTTGGAACATCAGGAAAAATTGCCTTCAGTGCTACACAGAAACCTGAGCTACCTGCCGATGCGGACGCAGGCCCGACATTAAGCCGTGCGCTCGGTGAAGCGAGGCGAGTGCCCGCAACTCCTTTCGAGCGGATGCTCGGGTTTGGAAATTTGGCCCTTGGTATTGTATGGAATGCTGCCAAGAGCTCTGTGTGGAGTAACACGTCCACTGACCGGGGCTCGGGTCTTGATCGCTATCTGTCACCTGAGAATGCTGATCGCATCGCTCGCACGCTTTGCAGAATGCGCGGAGCGGCTCTGAAACTCGGCCAGATGCTCTCGATGCAAGACGAGCGAACTGTGCCACCGATCTTGCTACAAGCATTGGAGCGAGTTCGTCAAGGTGCAGACTTTATGCCAAGACGCCAATTGGAACGTGTCTTGCGCAGCGAATGGGGTTCAAACTGGCCGGAACGAGTCCATAGCTTTGAATTTGAACCGGTTGCCGCGGCGAGCATCGGACAGGTTCATCGCGCAACCTATACTTGAACAGGGGGTTCAAATCCCGATCGCCGTGAAAGTGCAGTACCCTGGGGTAGCCGCATCTATTGAGTCTGATCTGAAGAATCTGAAGCGTCTGTTGACTTTTACCGATTTGATTCCTCGGGGACTCTATCTGGATGAAGCCATTCGGGTCGCACGAGAGGAGCTTCTTCGAGAATGCGACTACGTGCTGGAGGCGGCCAATCAGGAACGATTTGCTGCAAAATTTCAGGGTTTCGATCAGGGCCATGTGAACATTCCCAAGGTCATCCCCTCGCTTTCGACGCGCAACATACTCTCTTCGGAATGGGTCGATGGTGTGCCACTCGACCGGCTGGTTGGACTCGGGGTGTCGGCAGCACAACGGAACATTTTGGCCTCGCGAATGCTGCGACTGACGCTACACGAGCTATTTGTAGAAAGGTTTATGCAGACAGATCCCAACTTTAGCAATTTTTTGTATCAAATCGAACAAGATAGGCTGCATTTGTTGGATTTCGGTGCTGCTCGGTCATATCCCAAGGCCTTTGTTGACACCTATTTGCGCCTGGTGATGGCCTGTGCAAATCGGAATCGAGCTGAGATTCTGGAATATTCAAGGAAACTCGGATTTTTGACCGGCGAGGAATCAAAGCTCATGCTCGATGCCCATTGCGAGGCTGCATTCGTGGTTGGAGAGCCGTTCTCCGCCAGCTATGCGAACGGGATACAACTTTGCGGCAGGATGACATTGCAGTGCGAGCTGCGCGTTTTGGACAGGTCATGCTTCAACATCGCCTCTGTCCGCCGCCACGAGAAGCCTATTCATTACATCGCCGACTCAGCGGTGCGTTTTTGACCTGTATGCGGCTTCAAGCCCATATTCCGTGTCGCGTGTTGCTTGAAGAGGTGTACGATGGTCACGACTGGAGTCCAGAGGAGGAATCGTCCACGCCATCGACCGAGGCTAATTGAATCCCTGAATCGGCTATGAGCGTATCCTCGTCACCCGACTCCTAAAGCGACGTGCTGGCAATATCGGGTAGGCGCGCCCAAGGCAAGGCCTTCCCCGGCATTGCTCACCATCGCCCGCCATGATTCAAAGGGAATTTGCATTTCTCATGTTTTCCACCGATCGGTTGGTGATCTTGAATTCTGCACAGCCAACGAAGATGATGTCGTGACGAAAGAGAAACTCCAGTTGGATGCTATGCTCTTACGGCAAAGTGCTCGTTCCGTGCAGCGCCAGTACATCGGGCATGCAGCCTAGATAAGGTGCGCTCTGGCTCGAATATGCACGAATAGATGCAGAGCTTCGGCACCCCGAGACCATTGCTCAGCCATCTGCTTTTCAGTGCGGAGTGCCATTCTCGATCGCGCTGTAATCTTTCGGCGAATAGGACTAGTACTGGATTTCACCAATCGAAGCAGGGCGTCATATTGGACACATCGGAATCAGTGGTGAGCGTCAAGGGATATAGGCTCTTGGAGACCCACGTCGGAGAGAGTGCGCGAATACCTCACTGGCATGAGGGGCCCCACTGCGGCGGTTCTGTTTGATCGTTGTTCGCAATAGACCGGAGATATCATGGCATCCGACTGTATCGACACCAAGCCCCGTAATCCATCCCCTGATTCTGGTCGAGCATGCGATCTCTGCAAACATGGAATAGTGCTTGTCGCTTCTTGAGCAAGCCTGTATGCGGTTGCGCGCCATTGCATTCCGACCACGTTCAGAAAGGGACACCGTTACCGCATTTTGTTTCATGGATGAGGCTTGATCGCCCCACTCGTTTAAACAGTATCACGAATGCGTTTCAGGTGTTTGCTCATCTGCTTCTCCCGAGCTGAGCGGGTACGCGGGACCGCAGGCAACTGCTCCACCTGGGGAATACGTGTCCAGTCCGTTGGTGGACGCTCCGGTAACGAGGCGGATAATATCACTGGGGTTTGTGCAGATATCTTCGACGTCACAGAGACAGAACCGGAGGTCTCCTTGGCAGCGCGTGCTCCAGCTCCACTGTGGTAAGGTTCGGGCACCTGACCCGCCCCGATCGTGCCTTGTCCAGAGGGCGCTCGAGTGTCTCTATGAGCAGGCACAACTTCAAAGCGCTTGGACAGAGCATTTCGATAGCTTGTGTCGGAACGAAGTACCGCAGAGGCCCAGCGCATCACAAGCCGCTCTGCCTTGAGGCGACATTCAGGATCCGGATCATAAAGCTTGTAAAAATGAATGCAACGGCCTATACCCGAGTTCAGCAACGCTCGCTCCCATTCTCTGGCTCCCGCTCGCCTTGCAAGCGAGCGCTGCAGCTCATTAGCGGTCTCTTCATCCTCGAGTTCATCTTCAGAGTCGCTTACACTGGTTCGAAATGTCAGCAGAATATCCATGAGCGTCGAGCGTACATCGATGGAAGGTAAAGCGCCATTCGGTAGCGGATCCAGCCATCGGCGTAGCACTTCAAAGAGGCCTCTTCGGATAAGCGCTACCCGTGTCTCCTTTCGTCGTAGCTCAGTGTCGACTTGCCGCAGGAGGCGAAGTTTCGCGAGCGCTGGTCGACCCAGTCTTGCCATGATGAGGTCAGCATCGTAAGCTGAGCGCATTTTCTCTAGAATCCGTTCTGCATCTCGCTCACATTCTCGGCTTGTAATTTGCTTTCGTCTTCGACGGGACTGAATCTGGCGAAGCGCCCGATCGAATTCAGTTAGGGGGTGCTGGTGAGCCGCCGTATCGTCCTCATCATCGTTTTCTGCCCCTGAGCCCGAGGACCAACCACCCTCTGTCCGGATGACATCATCGGGATCCTCGCGCAGCAACGACGGATCAGCAGCAGAATCATCAATAAAGTCATCCGGGCTCGATGGTGCCACCTCCGCAAGACCTTGCGCACTGGTAGAGACTTTCTGAGGGTCTGTATTTGCGTATTCGGGAGCAATCGTATCACTTCTGTGCTTCACGAGACGCCGATGACGATGATCCCGGTGTTTGAGGTTGCGCGGGGACGTCAGCTTCCTCGTCAGAACCGAAAATGTCCTCGAGTGCTTCCTGCACACCGTGACTAGCCATTTGCTCTTCCGAAGCGAGCTGCGAACCAGGCCGTTTTTCAGCGATGGCGCTTGTCAGAGGAGCTCCTTGGCTTGGCCAGCCAGCACGTTGCTAGCCAAACTTTCTGACTTTGGCTGGACGAGCGCGACGGCAGTTCCAAAGTACGGAGTGCTGGAGAACGACGTGCTCCAGCAGAAAACGCTACAGGTACAGTTAGGCGAGCTCGCGGTCGAGGAATAGTCCAACCTGGACGTGTTGTTTCCCACCGCGCCTCCAGATCCGGAAGCAGCTCAGTCCTCTGAAGATCTCTATCCGGGCGCGAGCCGCTGCCCCACCACCCACTATGAAAAGTTTGGAACGGTCTCAAGCTGAGTGCAACGCTCCAAGCTAGACACCTCGGAACTTGTGCCCGCGATTCGCTTACGTTATACGAACCTTCGAGCGTGTCGAATGACCTATGAAAAGTTTTGAATACTGTCGAGTGCTCCAGTTAATCGTCGGCGAATCAGCTAAAGCGCTCAGCCTCTTAAAATAGGCAGGAAACAAAACCTCGCAAAGTCGTTTCTAAGACAGCAGGAACGAGTCTGACGGGCGGCGTCCGAAACCTAGGCGAGGGGCAACGAGTTCTTCGGTTTGAAGTTTTTCGCTGGGAGCCGAGATTTCAAAACAGGTTTTTCTGAAGCAGCAAAGGCACGGGTAGCTCTTCTGAAGGTTTTCAGCGTTGTACGCCTTTCCAAGAGGGAGCTTGCGTCTCAAGCCTTAGACAACAGGGTCTAGTTCGCCAGCGAACGTGACCTGGCGAGGCTGAGGCGACTGCCCTGTGGTTACGCATGGGTCTTCTTACCGTTATTCGTAAACAGAAGCGCCGCGATCGGGAGCTGCGTATTCTCGTCCTAGGTTTGGACAACGCAGGCAAGACGACGATTGTGCGGCGACTGCTCGGAGACGATGAAGCTGCGGTGCGACAAACCGCACCAACACAAGGTTTCTGCATCCGAACGAAGGTTCTTGTCAGCGGATATCGGATGCACTTGTGGGATATCGGTGGTCAACGTTCTCTTCGAGCCTACTGGCGGAACTACTTTGAGCGCACAGACGCTCTGATCTGGGTTTTAGACGCCACCGACCCGCAGAGAGCACGGGAGGAAGCCGCAGCCGAACTAGCCGCACTTCTTTCGGAGCCCAGTTTGCAACAAGTTCCCCTATTGGTGCTCGCCAACAAGTCGGACTTGGCAGCCGCTCGTCCACCGCAAGCCATTGGAGAAGCTCTGGGCCTTTCGCGACCAGTGCCTTCATCACCAACTGAGGGCCTTCAAGCGCCTACGAGTGTTCCGGACGCGACCGCTGAGACGCTCGCCAACTCGACTTGGGCTCAGGCATGGCCAGCACACGAACTGAACCAACTTGAATCCAAGCGCTCCTGGTATCTGGCATCCTGCAGTGCCTATACAGGTCAGGGACTGGACGATTCGCTCAATTGGTTGCTGCAACAGGTAACATGGCATCTTTATCGCTTTGACTCGAGGCGCGAGTCTGTAGCATACTCATTGGTCAAGACGCTCAATGAGTAGCAGGGAGAGAGAACGCTTCGCTCGACGCATATTCAACATGAGAGAGCACATTACGCTTCAACTTGAAGGATGATGAGCAGCCGATTCGTTGATTCATTTGAAGAGGAGATCGATTCGTCAACGTTTCCGCGACATGGCTCGAACCGTCCATGGCAATGATACAGTGAAGCGGCTGGACCGTTGATGAGAAAGAAGGTCACATTGACTAGCTTCGAACTGGTACTGAAGACTCGAATCATCCTCGAGACGACACCAAGGCTAGTTATCGCGAGCAGGACATGCCTTTTACCTTAGAGACCACATTCTGGACGCTCCTACTCGAAACAGTGAGTGATAGGAGGTAGCTGGATGAAGAAAACCCTGTCCGAGCTCCTGCTTGGCTTGGCTCCTTGACCTAGACGCTTTCACGAAAAAACGATCTTGGTGAGAAGGACTTGCTGGCGCAGTTTCATCTCGAACGACTTGGCCAGTCTCTTGACACCGTTCCAGTTTTGTTGCACGAGTGTTCACACGGTTCGCACCCGAGACCATGCGACTGCTTTTCACAACTACCAGACCATGGTTGCAAGCGAGGCCTATGGCGCGAATCAGGCACGAGTCTCTGGAGCACAAGTCAACGATCACGACGCTGTCGTGGCGGAAACTGGCAACGAGTCGTTGGTGCGCTCGAGCTCGTTTGGGGCTCTCGCAAAGTCGCGCTCAGTTTAGGTCTCTGGGAAGGCAACAAGCTGCGAGTTTGTGTAGTCGAAGACAAGTTCGCAGTTCAGAGCGTGTGCGACTAGCCATGCAGGCGGGAGACTTACCGAAATCTTTTATCCTTTTCAGCTGGCTCACCTACGTAGCCGTCGTCCTCTGCTCGGACGCACTCCCTGGTTCCAGTGTCTTCCGAGTCAATCACCAGGTTGTGCAGGAGGCCTCAGAATTGTCTTTGAACTTTTGGCTCATTCTGCCCCTTTTACGACCGGAACAGGCACCCGTGCTGCATCCGCTGCTTGAGAGCACCTTTCAGGTTGTTGTCAGCTGGGCGATGTTGTTTTTCGGTTTTCTCAGTGATGACTGGGGTCGTCACTGGCGAAAAGAATACCATCGGCTTTGTCGACAACAGCTACCTATGTGGATATTTCTGGTGGGTTCAGCGCTACTTACCAACGTCTTCTATTTGCCGTACTTGGTAATTCGTCGACCTTTGACATCCGTGACGGTTCCAACGAATCAGGTGTCACCGATTGGAGTCTCATCCGAGCGAAATGAACAAAAAAATGAGATGACGGCACAGTCCAGTGCTCCTGACTGGCTTTTACGGGTCGGCGAGTCTCGCGCCCTGCCGCTGCTACTCAGTACAATGGTCCTTGTGGCGGTGTTCTGGGCTTTTGGAGGACGTGCAACCTATCCAGCAGCACCGCCTTTCTCGATTGACCGTCTAACGACCTATGCGCATGACATTCTCCAGAAGGACCGTCTTGCAGTGTCTTTTCCGATTGATATGCTGGTTTTTGCAATTTTCCAGGCTGTGCTCGTTCCCGATGATATGCGGCGACGTGGCATCGATCCACAGAGTACTCAGGGCAAGCGTTGGATCCATCGAGCGAGATGGATCCCTTTCTTTGGTGTGGCTTGGTATTTGTGGAGCCGACCTCGACTTCCTGGCTGGCCCAAGTCTTAACCAACCGACCTAGGCGTAGAGGATAGAGCTGCGTTCAGTTGGTTTTGATAAGAAGCACTTTCATGCGCTTTTGAGGTATGCGCGATCAGCATCGTCGCGCTGGCTCTGGATACCTGTTGGGAAATGCAGAAACCCTGTTTTTAATGAAGAACGATACGCACAACCATCGCTGTTGCGGTTGTGCGACACGGCAAACGAGCCCGACTCGACCCTTTTGCATGACGCATGCTTGGGACGAACACCATACTTATGATGGGGAATCAGGCCTGCCTCATGAAAAGAGTAGGGCTCTTGTCGTAGGATCAGCTCATGTAGCTGCACCACACTTGGCATGACCGCGTCATTCGATCACGATTCGGCAACTTTCTTGTCGACCGTTTCGCGGCCTTGTGATGGATATTCCCCATCTGTGATGAATCGTTGTGGTCATGATGCTGCGACCCCATCTCTTCAAAGAGACGCGTGTTTTTCTCGTCTTTCGGTGTCGCGAGTGGGCGATAAGCGACGATTGTCTGCCTCTGACAGACCGTAGCATTCACGTAGTGCTGGAAAGTACCCCCCTCGAACTTGGGTAACTCGCGCGTAGGATGCTGTGGCCGGCTGGAATGGCTCCATCGTTCGAGGCGATATGTTAGCGGCAGACTCAAGTTCTGAGCCCAGAGCGGGCCACGCCTCGATCCTCTCCGCAAGCTCATGTGCGTTGGCCTGGTCGACTACCCTTTGAGGTACCTGACGACGCTGGGCTGTTGGCGCCTGGTCCGTCAATCCCCAGGCCGCACCCCGGAAAAACATTTGGGCACCTCCGTGGGCTTCAATGATATGCTGACGCTCCTGCTCAAAGGCCTCGCGCAGAGAGAGCTCTTGTTCTCGAGGCGATGATCGCCGCGAGCGCCTCTGCGACCTGGCGAAAGAGGAACTCGCTTGGCTTGATGGTTGTTGTTGTTGTTGTTGCCGCTGCTGCTGTGGTCGTATTGAACGGCGCGCTTTGGGTCCCTTCACCAAAGCATCACCGCAAAGAGACTCATTCAGACCCGATGACGATGCTGAAGCGCTCTCAACGACTGATCGCCCGTCCAGCTGTCTTCGCAGCGCATCGTTTCCAGTTCCGCCTTGATGATCGTCTCCGTTATCTGCATGGACGACGATTTCGTCATCTAGTACCAACTTGTAGACCAGATATGCACAGCCACGGGGTAAATGGGCAGGAAAGTTCGCTGTGCGTCTTTGCGGCTCCTCCTGAGCACGATAAACCGTTCGATGAGGCTTACAGGTCCCTGACGTGCGCGAGACGCTCCCACCCACGCGGCATTCATAACAGCGCAGCAGGCTACCTTGAATCCAGCAGGGCAATTTGTTCACAGATCCATAGCGTCTGAGCAACTGTCGATAGTTTTGCGGATGCAGAAAGACCTGTCGTCCATCCGCAATTTGGTAGAGACCAACCAACTCTACAGGATTTGTGTTCGCCTCGGTAGCTTTCTTGTCTCGAGTGAGCCATGTTGTCTTTGTCGACGAGGGCACCGTTCCAACTTGCATCCTCGATGTCGATTCGATGGGGACAAAGTCATGAGCCGTCGAGCCCGATGTCCAGCGTATCAACGAGGTCTCCCCTTCAATACTTGATGCGAGTAGGGTCCTCTCGATAGATGCCGCTCGACAAAGTTCCTCTAGTCGATGACGCTCTCGATTGATGCTCACCGTGAAGGCAAGCCCCATCGATTCATCAAGGGCCCCGTGCTGCTCCATGGCCAGCGCTCGCTCTCTGAACAATCTTTGCATTCGTTCGAATCGCCCCAGAACGACCCGGTAATAGCGACTATTCTCTGGCAAAGGAAAGATTTGTTCTGTTGGCGTCTCCTCGATAGAGGCAGCCATGATTTGGCAACATGCTCGATTAGCGATGGTTTCCAATGCAGCCTGGCTCTCATCAGCCTCATTCCAACAGGGACGATGAGCGTCTGTGAGCCTATGATGCTCATCTTTTGCCGTCATTCCGGTAGCACGAGCTCCCATCGACCATAATAGGTCAGCTTGCGGCGTCTCGGCGCAGTCCCGAGGCAGCATTAGGCAAGAGAGGCCTCCTCGCGGTTTGCAGAGAAGCCGCATCCGGACCTTTGGATTCATGGCTGGTGACACGGCGCTTCGCCAGTAGAAAAAAGGGCGTAGCTCATCAAGTGTTACCCAGTCAGCGCATATGGGACAGCGGGCACAAAGCGTGTCACCTCCTCGTGGTGTCGGAGCAGGTTCCGTCTCCGCTCCAATACGTTCAGATGATACAAGTATGTGCTTGACGATGGACAGCGCTGAATAGACGTGACCACAAGCAGTGATATACGGAGCATACAGCGCATCCAGAGTGATCGGATCCAAAGCCTCTTCCTGCCAGTTGCGATCTGTGGTGACCAGGGAAAGCTCGCTGGATGCTGGACTCTGTGGCAACGCTTTCGTTGCTGCCGCAGTTGGCTGGCTCTCTCGTTCCAGCCCGTCCCAGTGCTCAGTGACGCACTCAACATCATCCCAGTTCGGTATAACATTGGGATGCTCCAGATAGTCACGCAAGTGATGGTATGCCTCAAGTCGGAGCACGAGACATAGGTCTCGCCGCTGGAGACACCAACGCTGTCGCTCTGCCATCCTCGAAGCCAACAGCCGTCATCCAGACAAGGGGTTTCTTATCCTCTGGCACGTACAACTCGAGGTCTCGGCAGGATCAAACGATCATCAACAACGATAGACCTAGTCGTTTCGCTTTCAGTCCGAACAAGGTGGTGACAACACTCAGGGGCCATCCAGAGACAAGAGTCGGACGAGATGCGACGAACCCGAGCTGGTCGAGAAACACAGGCGGACAGGACGCGCTGTGGACAAGCTTCTGAAACGAGCATGCAGACTACCAAAGCAGTTTTTGCAAAACGCATGCTTTGCAAAAAAACAAATTGTCTTGACCAGGACGTGAATACACACTGAGTAGAGCATGTTGTTGCTGGCCAGTATTGCATAGAGCACTGACAAGAGCGACGTGGCTTGGGGTTCAAAGCCAGCTCACTCCAAATATTTTCAGACTGAATTGACTTTCAAAAGCACTCTCGGGCGTATATTGACTACTTGAAGACAAGGGTTGCGCATAGAACCTTTGTCAACTTGGACGAAGTTTACGACCTCAACAAACACTTCTAGGACGAGTCTAGCCAGTAACGGATTCTACTTTTGACACTTGGCTCCTGGACCCTGGCTCGCAGCCTCTATTGAAACTGGGGCATAGAGAGGGACTACCTCGCTGCTCGACGCAAGGCACGGGACGTACACCTCTCGAGCTCGGGTGTGACTCAAGGTGCGAGGCATGCCTATGACGCTGGTTTGCTGGCGGACAAACGATCGAGCTCGGAGACGATTTCTCTTCAAGTTCGAGTAGTTCTCTAGCTCATGTTCGCAGAGAAACTCTCTGGGGCCGGCCTTCAGCCTACTTTTCTGCTTTCGCTGGCCAACTACCGGCAAGCGCTGGAAACGCGAAGGGACTGTACTGCTCTGGCTCCTCGGAGCGAGCATGAAGAACTGCACGTAGGCAAGCGTGACAAGAGCGTACTCGCCACGACAGTGGCACGTTCTCCACCGAAACTTGAGCACGACTCGTCGAAGCCATCGAACAGCACCCAAGCCCTATTACGAGTTCGTCCACCAACGCAAATACCGCTCAACGGTTTCGAAGCGCTACGACAGGTCATCGAGTCAGATGGAGGAGCACGGACTGCTCTGTTCGAGACGCTCGACTGGACTCGGACGTTCGGGTCGCTCGATGCCTTGGACGCTATCGCCCAAAGCATTGCTCTTCCACAGGTTGTTGCTGGCCCTGAGCGTCTCTATGATGACCAAAGGATGTTTTTTCTGGTCATTACATGGCATGAAAGACTGATGCTGGTCTCAGAGACAGTAGGCTGTCCTAGTCGTTGCCGTTTCTGGACGCTTCAGCGGCCAGCTGTAGACCCGACCCGCTCATTACTTCATGAAAGGCCGGCGGACACGTCACTGGAGCGTCCTGATACGGAAAGGCTCGCCAGCTCAAGAACCATAAAGACAAGTTCGCTGGACGAAGCACGGAAAATGACTGGCTCGTTCGATCCAATGAGCTTGTCTGCAACGCCTTGGGACGCCTCCGAGACACCCTCTGCATCCACCGTGCCTGAAGGGATATGTTGCGCTTCGGAAGTAGCGATGTGCTTTGTGCCAGCGTGTCCCATGCAGATGATCGGGTCTATCAGCGGCGAGCAGCGTCAAAATCCGGCCCAGACATCAAACGAGCGTGATGATTGGACTCCTTCTCGACAGAGTTGGCTCTGGGTCGCCTATCCAGATGGACTCTTGGCGTGCTACCCGATTCCGTGCGATGAAGCTGACAAGGCGTTTGGCGGGCGACCGTCCTCATCATCTTCAACAATGGAGCTTTTGGAACCCGTTGTTTGCGGCCTGTTGCAGAACGAGTGGCATGCGCTTGGTGATCGAGCACGAGTACCGAATCTGCAAGCAAAGTATTTGCATCACAGCGGAACACGAGATGGATTGGTTGGAATCCTCGGAACCAATGGATGGCTTGCGGTGCTTGACACCTGGTCGTTGTTGATGGCTGCTGACCCAGTCAAAAAGAGCCCCTGGACGCCCAGTTTTGATGATGCCCGCGGTTCGAATCCAGTGCTTCGATGGTCATTGCCGCCTGACTCTCATTCGTTCCTGAATTCATTTCGGATTGTTGGTCGCTGTGTGGACACCTTGGCCGACGAAGCATCCTCAGAAGCGCGAGACCTCTATCTGGTCACGGTAGGTGCAAGGCCCGCGGTAGCTCTATGGAAATGCCGTCGCCCAAACAGTCTGGTTAGGGTCGCCGCTTCAGCACAGGCACTGGCGCAGCAGTGGCAACGTCGCGTACAACAATGGGTTGCCTTGTGGCCCAGAGTCCTCCCAAAGGCCGTGCATTCGACCAGTACTCGATGCGCCGAAGCGCACATGCAGCGACCAAAATGTAGAGATACGGTCTCTGTGGACCTCGACTCTCCGGCTTATGCACTGAAACCAGACGATTGCTTGGAGAGAAATCATCGAAGTACGGCAACTGGCGACAAGACCTGTTTGAATGAAGCGGCAACCTACATCTCTGAAAAGCGTCTATAGGTCGTTCGCGTGGCGAGTCGACGTTTGACGAGGTGCTGCGTCCTCCCGAGTCGCAGCAGAAACGGTGGTGCACTGATTCTCGGCTCGCGCTTTGGTATCCGCAGACGGGTACAGCTCGTTTGCGTAGCAGGTTTTGATGACACTCCCCGACAGATTGTTCAGTGCGCTGTTTGGAGGCATCGAAATCATTCCATGTTGTGCTTGCTGGCTCCTCGCGACAGACACAGCTAGTCGTGTGCTGCTCTTCAAAGTACACGAAGGGCAGCTAATTCCACTATACACGTACAAGGCTGCTCATGACGTGCAGGTATCGTGGCTTGAGCACTTGCTTCGTTCAGATGAGGACCCCTCAATGTCATTATCGTCGCATGAATGTGCAACAATGCGGGTATTGCCTCGTTTTCTGCTTCTCGATGTGCGCCAAGGACTCCTTTCGCTCTTCGTCATCGGATATGATGAAGAGCATTTCTCGGACACTGCGGATGATGTGGGTTCATCGCCAATGCTGGGATGGGTTCGCTGCGTTGCCACCTGGCGTGTACCATGTGGCTCGCAGCTGCGCGAGGGAGGGGCCGTTCAGACACCTGCCGGAGACGTCTTCCTATGGCAGGAGATCCGATCGGTGCATACCGTCGAGGACTGTGCCACGGCAGCGCATGGAAAACGTGTATGCGTACCCATTCTGGATACCTCAAGCGCAACCGACCACAAGGCTAGGAGGACATATCCCACAGCAATTCAGTCGGACTGAAGGGGCCTCCTCTTCGGAAAGCAAAAGTTGCGCGGCACCAGCGCCAACCGCTGGGAGCAAGCCCAAAGCGGATGCATCTAGTTCATCTTCTCCGATACCAGCAGCGGCTGATTCACGACAAGCATTGATTCGGCGACATCTCTTGCCGCTGATTGAACTTGAGGTCTCATGGATACAGCATGAGCACGGGATGATGTCGTCTCAGTCAAGGCAAATGGATTCCACGACGTCATCTTGTTCGGTTCCGGACGCTGCACATGCTGCATCGTTCCCAGCGCCATCTGCAGACGTCGTGATGCGCGTGTTGGACGACTACGTAGAGTCAGTTCAGCGCGTCGAGGCGCCTTCTGCTGATGATCATTCCGAAAAATGTTCGCATCTGGAGCAACCGGTTTCATTTCGTACGTTGCAGCGTTGGATAGAGATTGTCTCAGAGGTTCTGATCCAGCTCGTTTCAGCCACGGACTGGTTACCTCTGCAGCCTAGCACCAACTTGCACGCTTGGGCGGTGGCAGAGCTCGTGACCGCAACGATTTCGTGTGGGTGGCAGCGATGGCTGCATTTTTACAGAGAGGCAGACGCTGTTCCTTGGCATTTTGCGTGGACAATCTTCTGGAGAAAACTGGAATATATGCAAGCAATCGCCATATGGTACAGAGGTGTCGTAGCACGCCTTGAGCAGAGCTCAAGGGTGGAGACAGACGCATCCATGCAAACACTAGAGTCCGGAACTTTGTCTGGTTGTGTGCCTTCTCTGAATCAGGTGCTATCCTATTTTGATCTCAGACTCGGTGTTGTTCCGCACGGGCAAGCGCGGCAGCTCTTTGCGTTGAGGATCCGTCGTGAGCGTTTGAGTTCGGAACAGGAAGAAGCGCGCTGGGTAGAACAAGCGCTCCGTGACTCGTTTCCGCGATCCTCTCGATGCCATAATGGCACGCCAGTGACGACTGTCCTGGATAGCGTGGTCGAGCTGGATCTGATCTCCATGGGTATGGATACGCTTGACTGTGCGCTCCTCTTCATCCGCGCTTTCTTCAACCAAGCACGAATAGATGGCCGGCCGAGAGCGCCTTTGCCGCACACGGCTGCGTATTCGTTGGCATCGTCCGACGCCAGGGTCGCGGGGAGGTTGGACGAAAATCTTGCAATGAAAGGTTTGCAGGCGCCGTTGACGCCGGAATGGGGGGAGAAATTGCGCTTCATCTGGGAAGTTTTCATTTCCGAAGCGCGACCCGATGAGGATATACCCAACGCCATGGATGAACTGTTTGCCGGTGCCGTTCTACATAGCCCGCCGGTGTCCCATGCAGCGGCCTTGAGTATCTTGTATCGAGAGCAGCGCACTGCGTACCTGCATGGTCCATCGGCAAGGCCAGAGGAACGATCTGGTGTGGCGCTTGAGAGCCTCTGGGCCGCGGCAGACTGGGCACGGGACACCTGGAGTGTTGCTATGAAACTACTTGAGCCGTATCTGCCCCAGTGCGGTGAATTGCTTCACGATTGGAGCATTTACCGATGGAATACGACCTTCCAAGGACCGGTTCCACGATTCACTGGCGGCAACATCCCTCTGGAGACATCGAAAGAAACGTTATCGTCGATTGAGGGATCAGCACATCGTCGCAAACGAGCGGGTCCGGATTTATCGTCAGATCTCGTGGTCTCCGAACAGGCACTCCAGGTCGATTCTTGCAACAAGGCGCAGCGGGTGCTCGGTATCAGTCTTCGCATTGCGATGGCATATCATCCAGGTGCCGCCCTGAGCTTGTTGCAAAAACTCGACGCAAATGGCACTGAGATGACCGTTGCAAATGCAGATTTAGCCGAGCTGGTTGATTGTATCCGTGACGAGCTGGCACAAGCGATATCCACACAACCTCAACGCAGTGCATGTGTTCGGCAAGCACTCTCCTCAGAGGCATTTCAATGGGTACAGCAAGCTTCCACTGTCGGGTCTGCGTCCACGAACGAGCGGCAGCATTGGTTTGTGTGGAGATCGATCGGGGAAATGCTGACGCTTTTTGCTGCGGACCAGACCAGTGAGTTCGTCGTGCGACTTGTTCAGTTGGTCGCTGCCTTCACAGCTCTTGCCGAAGCAGCCCCGTCGAATGCTACAAACTCTGAAGCGGACTGAACCGTAGCGCGGAGTGAAAAAAACTATCGAATCTGAAGACACGCTTGGCGATGTTGTTCTTGTCGTCGTCGATAAGCATCGGTGAAGGTATCGTCGCAAGCATGGCTTTCGGAGGCAATACTCCGTTTCAAGCCTCGTTGTAAAAATCTCGGAGCATAGAGCGACGAGCAATGCATTTAGCACCGTATTCTGGCGCGTCACTTGAAAGTCGAGAGAGATGCATCGAAAGGACTCAAATCTGGGTGGGGGCCTTTGACGTCCCGACTTTGGTTGGGGTTTCATAATCGGTGCCGTCGTGAATGAAACGACCATCAATAACGAACAGGCAAGTGTCCCCGCTGTCATTCTGCGGCCGAAGCGGTGTCCTGGGACAGAATGCGGACGGCATCTGTGACGACAATCGCATCCATTCACGACTAGAACGGATCTTATCGCCTCGAAAGCGCATCGATCCGCCCTGAATGATGGCACGTTTCCGATTCTGGACGCGATGCAGTGCTACTCTTGCAGGGTTTTTTTCGTGCTTTTCAAAGTTGACAAAACCCCAGCTCATCGTATTCGACAAGACAAGCTGGAGGCCTTTGGCTCACTCAAAGCGTGTTTCCCGTCCAGACCCTCGAAAAACACAGACCAACTTGTTCTGTAAAGATCTGATTCGTATTCATTCGCATGTGTGCGAGATCATTTTCCATCACGCCACCCGCTGATCGCATCAAATGCTGCCACGACTTTCGAGTAACCGGACGCCACAAGCAACGAGCATGGAATCTGTATTGGGTATACAGCGTGGATTCGTGGCACCTGCCCGCTGACCCTGATCAAGAGATCTGCGTGAAGAAAATAACGTTCGCCACAAGTTTCATTTCAATGTCGGGACTAGCTTCCAAACAGTGGCATTATCCAAAAAGAAATGGAGACGCATCCACACATCAAGCACTACTCGAGCGAGAAATCTCTTGTCTGTGCATGTTTCTGTACGAGCATATAATCTTAATATCGACGTGCCGATCTAGGACAGCGTTATGATCGACTCGGATGCGCCTTTCGATCCACGCGTCGACCGAGGTCATACTGGCGTCGCAGTTCCGGATCCGACAGAATCTGCCACGCTCCCTGTACTTCCAAGAACCGAGCAAGCAACGCTGGGTCGGTGCAACCCTTTACGCCTGTCCCCAGCGCATCCGGATGGCAGCGCTTTACCTCCTGGCGGTAGGCTGTTCGAATGGTCTCCAACGACGCCTGCTCATCAACACCCAAGACAGCGTAGAGGTCTTGCTCCTGTGTGTCTAAGACATCTTCACTGAACCGTTCACGCTCTCGATTCTTTCTCGAAGTGTTCCATCGTTTCGGATCGCCAGCGTAAGCCTGCTCAAATCGGAGCCACCAGGATACGAACTCCGACTGCAGCTCGTCGCTAGGGTTCGCATCCCGCCACAGCTCCGACGACTTGAGTATCTCACGCCAAGCCCAGTACAGGTTTCGCTGCTGTGCACCACCATCGCCGCCCCAGAGGTTCGATCCCCCGAAATATGGCGCTCGACGAAAGAACGCCCACTGCTCAGCGTTAGGCACCCTTGGCGCGACTCGCCGCGATGCACGCACCGGCACTCGCAAGCTCGTTGGCGATAGAAACCGGCCATTGCAGTAGCCCGGGCGCGCTGGCTTTAGCTCCCATTCACGAACTTGATGACAGTAGTGAGCATGGTAGTCACTCTGTGCATCTGCAGAGCGCGCCGCCATCGCCTGTCCACCCCCATCCTTCGCACAAGCCCCAAGGTGTCGATACCAACATCCCTTTCGTTCCCAAGAGCCCGTCGTTACGGATAAACATCAAGATAAGTGCACGCACGCTCCCGACCTGAATCCAACCAAAGAACAAGTTGTTGCACCCCTACACAAACAACGCTTAGGAGAGTAGGCAACCGATCCACCTATCGCCGATCCGTCTCCTCCGTGCCGGCACACGTATCCCTGCGTGCGTGCTCGGGTGCGTGCGCGCGTCACAACGGCATGGCATCGGATCTTTCGCCGGTCACACGACCGTGGGGACACGCCTTCGAGCGGGCGCGAAAACGCGACGACCGCACGGAGTAGCCACGGCATCATCATGCATGCGGACGCGCGCGTGCACGATCGATCCGGCCTCCAGTCTCGGCGCGGGGCTCCTCGCGGGCGCGCCAGGCTGCGCACTCGTCGCTGAGAATCCGCGCGCAATCGCGCGTACAGCACGATCCGTGGGATGGTCTTGGCGAAAGTCCCGGTTCGATATGGGGATCTGCCCTAGGACCAGATACTTGGATAACCTGGTTTTTCATGGACGTGTTCTTTAATATCTGGTCTCGTGCCAAACCGGGTTTTTGTGGTCTCCATCGGTCGAGAAGGTCAGCGTCATCGATTCGCGGATGGTTGCGGGCCGAACGTGAGAACGTCATGGCCGAGTCGATGGGATTGCGCACCAGCCGATGCCATGCTGGAATCAATCCGCACGAGGATAGGGCGCATTTTCGATAAGAGGTTGATCGGTGTCTAGGGTCGATCATCGGGCGCGATACTTTGGTTGAGCCATTTAGTGGTGGCAGCGTATGCTCGCATGGCAAGTTTGCTTCCTCATAGAGTCAGGTATCGAGGATGAATGCTATGCGTTGAGCGCGTACATATCGCTTTTTTTCTGAGGAAATGAGCGATTCTCCAAAGCGAGTTCATTGATGCGATTGATACATATGTTCTGTATGCAGCAACCTAGCTGATCAGGTGTTCACAATGAGGACGGAGCGCCCAGCGGTGGTCGGTCCCAATGGCCGAGCGCTACCAAGGTGTCTGGCCGCGCTCGAGGCAGCATGCTGTCACATTCCTTCGCATGCGCTCCGTATCCAGTGAGTTTGCTTTTTTTGGAGCTCTGAGGCATTGTTGGAAGCTTGCCTCGGCTCTATAGAGCAGGTATCCGGTTTGCCTGAACCCTAAAGCAGGGGTATAACCACTGGCTGGAACGGCGCACTCGACGAGGGACGCCTGGTGAGCGCCACCGTCTGCGAGTGGCGAAAGACGAGCCCAGCGTCTCGCGGCCAGTGCTTATGACTAGTGACGCGTTGCGTATCCTCATCTCTACAGATAATCACCTGGGGTTTGAGGAACATGATGCGATTCGTGGTGATGACTCTTTTCTCTCGTTTGCCGAGGTGCTGTCCGTGGCACGTGCTGAGAACGTTGACCTTTTGCTCCTGGGCGGCGATCTCTTTCACGACAACAAGCCGTCTCGGGAGTGTCTCTATCGGTGCATGAAGCTTCTGCGGGAGCATTGCTGCTATGAGCGCGAACCACATAAAGATCTGCAAGTTTCGAGCGACTCTATTCGTTTAGTGCATGACGCTGGGATAGGCGACTGCCCCGAGTCTATCCTGAGGACCTCGCTACCCGTTTTCGCAGTCCACGGAAACCACGATGACCCTGTGGTCGGCGCTCGGATGAGCCTCTCACCGCTGGATATTCTCCAAGCTGCTGGGTTGATCAACTATTGGGGCACCGTCCCCGATAGTGACGAGATTCGCATACGACCGCTCCTATTGAGGAAAGGCGACACCAAACTAGCGTTGTACGGCCTTGGTCACGTACGCGAGGAACGACTCTATGCCACGTGGCAGGTAGAGCAGCGAGTAGTTTTCGAGGTGCCTGCTGATGCGGATGACGACTCGAGTCTATCCGAATACTTTCATCTCTTTGTGCTTCACCAGAATCGGGAGCGACGTGGGCATGCAAAGGCCGTCACTCGAGACCTTCTACCAGAATGGATCGATCTCGTCGTCTGGGGACACGAGCATCCTTGTCGTATCGAGCTGGAGGGAACGCAACCAGCTATCACGCAACCTGGCTCAACTGTTGCAACTGCGCTGACCGCTGGTGAGGCGATTCCGAAACATATTGGTCTACTGGAGATTCGAGGTACCAGCTGGCGTTGGACACCCATTCCTCTCCAGACAGTGCGTCCATTCCATTATGAGGATATGCACTTGACCCGTGCGACGCATGAGGCATATCGCGATGCTACTGCCTTGGAGCGTTATCTCCGTGATCACATCGAACAAGTGTTGGTGAAACTTGGTCTCGAATTCGATGCACGCCAGAAACAGCTCGGAGCTGAGCGCTTACCAGATCGTCTACGGCTGCCCTTAATTCGTTTACGCGTTGAATACGACGAAGGGTTCAACCCACTGAGTCCAGTTCGATTCGGAAGGCATTTTCTTGGGCGAGTAGCGAATGCATCGAATATTGTCGTTTTTCACCGGCGCGCTCGAATGTCCGTGCCGAACACGCGAACACCGAGCATTCATGTCGCGAACGAAAATATGGAAAAAGCATTCGAAGACGACGGGACGGAAAAGACAGCTGCAGGGACGGATGCTATTGTTGATCCCTGGGCAAGCATCTCGGTACTCGATCTCGCACAGTATCTGCTGTGTCAGAGTCAGATGCGGCTGGGGATCGTGCCAGACTGGAAAATCGCCGATGCCGTCGACCAGTTTGTAAACAAGGGCGAGACGCGGGCTGTAAACGACCAGGTGGAGACTTGGATCGCCCGTCTGCTCGACAGCTTGCAACGGCGAGATCGTAACGCTCCGATCACGGACCACGCGGAACTACTGCAGGAGGCACAGCGCTTTGCTCAACAGCATGCTTTCCGTCAAGGTTTCCAGCAAACGGACACTACCACCGAAGAGACTGTCAGGGCGGACAACGGGTATCAAAAGGAAACGTCCGCGGTCGATTCCAACAGATGGCAACACCGTACTGCGTCGTATCTATCACCAACCAAGCTTCGGCTGCTTGAGTCGATCATGCACGACCAGATAGAGACGGTGGGAGCACCAGATGCTTCTGAATCAAAAAGCATCCCTTCAGAAAGCGAAGATGAATCATTCTCGGGGGTCCGAGCCAACGACATGGGCCATGTTGCCGCCCGCGACGCCGAAATGGGGTCACGCTCAAGCTCAGACAATCTAAGTGTTGACGGGCCACAATCTCGTAGGATGTATGCCGAAACAAGACGAGCACGCAAGCCGAGGACAAGCCGCGGAGAAAATCGTAATCATCCTTGTCGCCGATCCACTGAGAAAGCGACTGAGTATGTACGCAGAGGCCGTTCGAAAAACGCCAAATAGAGACAAGCCCAAGTCGTGTCGAATGCTGCGTCGATGTAGCCATGGTGACTCAAAGTGCTCGCAAGTCTCGCCGACCCCAAGTCTGACTCGAGTATCTCTGACCAAGGTCGCAGAAGGTAGTGAGAATTATGCCTCGATGCTGGTCATCATTCGAGAATCGTTCACGAAAGAAACTGAGACATGCATCAGTCTCTATTCGAGTCGCTTTATGGGCATGAATCAAGTAGGAGCTGCTATGATCCAGTTCCATCAGCGTATCACCGTTTAACAGCGTATTTGCCTGCCGAGCATGAACGCGACATGCGCTCTGGTCATCATGAACGTGAACGTCACGCTGTAGTGACGGTCTGCTTATCGATCGGTATCCAGCCCGCTGTCGAGACCGGTGCTTGTTTCTGCGCCATCGATGTCCTGTCCCAAGAGCGGGCCAAAGTTCTCGTCTTTGAACGATTCAGCGAATCGAGTTCTGGCTTGAATCGGCTTCGACCGCACCCAACGGGATCGGGAGATGCTCATGCGCATAAAAGAGCCACCGCAACCACGATCCATGCCGGTGACGGTTGGCTCACTTGGACAGCGTCAAGTATCTATCGCTCCGTGGCTCTCGACACGCCTCAGATGCTTCCAAATCAGACCGACAACTTTCAATAGTGGATTTCACAACCCATGGCTTGCAGAAAGACTCGCAGAAACTCGGGAATCGCTAACCACGAGGCGCATGATATGACGTGCCCGTCCTGATGAATATCGAAAGGAGTCTTGGGGGGAACAAAGCCACTCCCTGGAGGCACATAGCCTGGATAACCCGTCACTTCTCGGCTGGTGTTGCAGCCGACCGCGCGGGTGGCGGCAACGAGTACCAAGGACCCCTCACCAATGGCACCAAGCACAGGAGTTCTGGTTGTGGATTCGAAACCGGATGGTTTCGAGGACGAACCCAAAGACACTGATGAGGCCCCTTGACCGAGTCTGGTCTGTGTTCGAGCATGGCCAGCGTTTGTCGCTCGCAACAAGGGTTTTGCAAGCCAATGCAGGACACGTTCATGGCTGCGAATTCGCCAGGCTGAACTGCCACCCGTCACCAGGATACCATCGTAGTCGAAGGGTGACACACTCGTTACGTCGGGGATGCTGGCTTCGAAGGAGCGACAAGGGCGCTCATGGTAAACTTGCGGGTCATGGTCCGCCCATCCTTGGCCACATACAACTGGGCGCGCCTCAAACTCTCGCAGCACAGTGAAGAAACGGCGCCGACGGCTTGCTGCTGTCTCGGTTGCACTGACTGGCGGCGGCAGGGCTACATCGACCGCCAGCCCCAGGGTCTGCAATACCTGGACACTTGCCAGAATTTCCGTGAAGCTCGCATCCCGATTCAGTGAGGAACCAGGACTTTGAGATCGTTGCCAACAACGGTGACACCGAGCATACAGAGGACCTGGGAGAGGTACTGCGGATGGCCTTGCCAACATGCAGCCGTGACGACATTCGCGTCCGCAACCGCTACCGAGGCTGGTGGCTCGGTGTTCGTAGACCCCACGCCTCTCTGATGATCCGATTCTTCTGCACCCCAATCGATGTGCTGCAAAAAGGCCGACGGCGGGTATATGTCGCCTTTGACCAGTGGATGCGCTGTAACCGAGATCCCTGGGTCGCTTGCGGCGGTGAGACCTGCCGCCGACAGGAGTACTGGTGCAGTCGAGATGGCCGCAATGAGGCGACCTCCCGCATGAAACGCTCGAATCAGTCTCAGAAGGGAGGGATTCCAGTAGGCCGTCGCCAATGCTGCACTGACTCGTCCTCCGGGAAGGATCAGAGCCGTATAACGAGCGAGATAGGCCTGAATAGCGTTTTCCTCTTCTTTGGAGGTAGGCTGCGTCTCTGCGGTCTCGTCGGCGGATGAAGACTGCATACCTCCTGGACGATCACTGGTTAAGGCGACTGGCCATAAAAAGTCGACGGTGGTCATAATGCGATGTCCGTCGAGGTCGGCAGCGCGAAGAACGGCCTCACCAGCGGTCTCGTCACTGACGCGAACGATGGAACGAACGACCGATCCAGCACGAGGTGCTGAAGGTGACGCCACATCTACATCAAACCCGGCCGTGCGTAGCGCAGCTTCAGCAACAAAGAATTCAGTATCCTCTACGTAGTCGTAGACGAGACAGAGCACTCGAGTGGGCGCACTCGAGGACTGGCGCGACCTCTGCTCTGTCGACTGCGCCCTTGATGTCTCTGCAGGTTGGCTCGCAGGGGGCAATGACGTCTTCGGTTGGTTCCTTTCGCTCCACGGAGTAGGTGGGCTCGGAGACTGTGGTACAGGCGTCCGAATGATCGATGGCCGTCGTGCCGAGCGCGATACACTTTGAGCACTGGCGCCCGAGTCGAAAACTGCCGAACCGCTCCTTCCACCTGACCAAGCTTCTGCGTGACGCACCTGGTCATGGGAGAGAGGTGTCGTCGTCATAGACGGAGGCGTTGGTGGCGGCGCCATACGAGGCGGCAACCTTGTCGCCGTCCACTCGTCCGCAAAGCCATCCGGTCCGTTGGCTGACACGGACATGCCGTTCTGAGGCACAGCAAACGACTCGCTAGCCCCTCTGTGGCTTATTCTCGACGATTCTTCCTCCAGATATGTCTTCTGACTGAAAAATGCTAAACGATCGCGTACGGAAATGGGCTTCAAATCAGACATAGTGCACGTAGCGAAGATGCACTCGTCGAAGGAAGAAATTCGAAAAGCCCGCCTTGGGAGCGCGCCCATGGACGCTGACCGTTGTGATCCATAATATCCAATGATGTACTGAATCAGGTCGGACACAGCACGCACGATCTTCCAATGAGGCGACCGTCATTCGCGACATGAGCTGGGAAACCCACCCTCTAACGTTTTCTAACCCACGACAATATTCTGAATCAGGTCTGAAACAGACCTCGCGATCCATCGGTCAGCAACCATACTCTGAATCATATCGGAGAGCGACCTCTCAATCCTTGGATGCATCCATATTGAACGATCCCAGGGTCCGCGCAGGAGCGGATCGAAACAGTGTCGAACGCATGATGGGCACACGATCTCCCGTCCGATAGGTGCCGCAGGCGAAAAACACGTCCAAGTCGCCTTGCATGCAGCGGTGCTCAACGCCTGCAGTATCACGGCATTCGTCGGAGTGCCGACGCGGCTGGGCTGCCCAGACCGTCCAGGGTCGAAACCGGACAGCGATTCGGTTCCATGGTTCGGGCCACCGGCAGGCGGCGCCGACAGCAGGCCATGCCGTAGGCGGGCTGCAGCCGAGGGCAAGCTAGTCGCAATAAGGACAAATAGATTCTAGTTTGTTCTGTCATGACCAGTTGGTCTGCATGGACGATTCCGGACGCGTCGTCGCCGTCGCCTTTTCTGTGCGTCTCCGCAGCGATCGCTAAAGGGTGCGTGCGCTTACAAAACGGTGTCGGTAAGGTTATCGTTGCGGTTACGTATACACTCGAGCGAGAACCGCTATCTCTCGACGTTTTCATCATGTTCGTTACGCTAACTGGAAGCTTAATTCCACAAGTGAAAAGTCACTCGTTTACGACTTCGAGGAGCCTTGTGTCGGCTCGGAGGAACGTTTCAGAGCCTGTTGGTGTGGCGTCCCTTTCCATGGGTATTCGAGTACTCGTGAACCCAGGTGAGCCAGTGGATAACGCACTGCGACGGTTCAAAAAGGAGGTGGTCAAGTCAGGGGTTTTACTAGAACTCAAGCGCCGGCAGTTCTTTGAGAGCAACACCGAGAAGCGACTGCGTCGTGCAGAGTTGCGGAAACAGCGTGCGCGACAGGCCTCTCAACGAAACCGGTGAACGGCGCCAGGCGAGGTGTCTAGCGCCGCTTTTTCGACGGTTTCATCCGCGGTGGCGTACAGTGTTGGGCGTCCGATGGAGTGATAGGTGAAGCCACTGCCCTGCCAATCGACAGGTCGCCAGAGGTTTCGGGCATCGAAGAGAACCCGTTGACGCATGAGTTTGTCCAGACCTTGAGGCCCAAGGGCGGCGCAAGTCTCGCGAAACTCGGGCCATTCGGTGAGCACTGCAAGTACATCAGCGCCTGCGGCTGCTTCGTGGACACTCTGTACGAGTTCGATCTCGTCGCCGAGGGCCTGGCGCACTTCGCGATGACTGACGCGGGGATCATATGCTCGCACCCGCGCGCCTAGTTCAACAAGCTCTCGCACAATAAAGATCGCTGGAGAATCGCGAATATCATCAGTATGAGCCTTGAAGGTGAGACCCAGGATCCCGATGCATCGTCCATAAACCTGGTTCATGTCGGCTCGTTCGGCCACTGCAGCAAGAGCGATTCGCTGGGCAATACGTCGTTTTCGTGCCTCGTTGCCTTCAATAACGGTCTCCACGAGTCGACACGGCCGCCAGAACTCTTGCGCAATCCGTGCCAGAGCCCGCGTATCTTTTGGCAAACACGAGCCTCCGAAGCCGGGTCCTGCCTGCAGATAGTCGGCGCCGATACGTCCATCAAGTCCAATCGCGTGGGTAACAGCGGAGATGTCGGCACCAGCAACCTCACACAAATCGGCGATCTCATTGGCAAACTCGAGCTTCATTGCGAGGAATGCATTGGCGGCATACTTGATGAGCTCTGCCTCTTCTACATTCGTAAAAAGGATGGGAACCTGTTTTGCTCGAGCGATAGGCCCATAGAGCTTGGCCATCAGCATTCGGGCGCATTCCTTCGCGTCGAAGTGGGAACCCTGATCCGGATCGAGTGCACGATGAGCGTGGTCGCCATCACCCGGAGCGAATTGGGCCACAGCAGCCGGTTCGCGGTCGCTCGGAACACCAATGACAACGCGCTCTGGGTGCATGAAATCGCGCACCGCAGTCCCTTGACGTAAAAACTCTGGGTTACTAACGACTTCGAAACGTGCACCGGGCGCAGCGTTGCGAGCAACGAGTTCGCGCACGCGTCGGGCGGTCCCCACCGGGACTGTCGACTTGTTGACGACCAACGTGAAACCGGGCGATCGGAGGCTGCGACCGATCGCCTCCGCTGCCCGAAAGACGTAGCTCAGGTCCGCATGGCCATCGCCACGACGTGAAGGTGTCCCAACCGCAATGAACACCACTTGTGCTTGTTGGACACTGTTCGGCAGATCAGTAGAGAAGCGCAACCGTCCCGCCGCGACGTTCCGTTGAACCAACTCACCAAGCTCCGGTTCGTAAATTGGCATCTCGCCGCGCTCCAGCGCCTCTATCTTGCCAACATTGGAGTCGACACAGACCACCTGACAGTGCGCCGCATCCGCGAAACACGCTCCCGAGACAAGCCCTACGTACCCGGTGCCGATCATTGCAACCCGTACAGCCGCGTCCTTCGACCTGTCCTCGCGTTCATCGGCACATGTCATAGAAAACGGTCGTCTAGGAGTAAAGACAAACACTTGGTCTGCAGCCTCTCCAGACAGCCGTTTGGCCCAGCGCGCTCGCAAGCGACACCGACCGGACGTGCTCGTGTGCCCACACGGAACTCCGCTGCTTACCTCCCGACAAGTAAAGGACGTGTTCCATTTCCTTGAATCATATGACCAGCCACTGATTATAGACAGGAACGCTACCAAGTCCAGCATAGAGCGCGACCCTTTTCGTGATGATCAAACGTTGTTTGGCCCGGAAAGTGCGTTGGGTCGTCTGGCTCCGACGCCAGCGAGGCGTTCGCCGCCATCGGGCCATCGAAGCGATCCGAATACAATCCTCTTGAATCGCTTCATCATCCAACAATCCTATACTTTTCTAATATCAATCGATGATATAGACAGAAGCATGGCGTCGAGAGATTCCAATCCGACGACAATCCTCTTGAATCGCTTCATCATCCAACAATCCTATACTTTTCTAATATCAATCGATGATATAGACAGAAGCATGGCGTCGAGAGATTCCAATCCGACGACAATCCTCTTGAATCGCTTCATCATCCAACAATCCTATACTTTTCTAATATCAATCGATGATATAGACAGAAGCATGGCGCCGAAGGATTCCAATCCGAATACAATCCTCTTGAATCGCTTCATCATCCAACAATCCTATACTTTTCTAATATCAATCGATGATATAGACAGAAGCATGGCGTCGAAGGATGACGTGTCCCGTCGAGAGGCACACCACACCTGCGTGCGCAGCGTGACGCCCGCGCATGCACGGCAGATGATGCTTGTCCAGCCCGACATTTCTGCGACGATTCCTTCCGGTGATTGATCGATCTTGTCTTTCCATGGATTATGATTCGAGGAGTGGTAAGTTGTGATACTTCTCTAGTATGAGCGAGCCCTCAGGCTGATGGTCGTCCACGACAGAGCGAGCGTGCACGCATCGTCTGCAACGCCTGTATTCAAAATGCGCTTTTCGGTGTCGCTGAATCGAGGTGTATGGCCTATTCCACACTGTGATCGATGGATTGTCTGTCGGAGATGATGCTTCGTTTGTTGGTTCATGGGTTTGGTCTTTGCTTCTGCCAGTCGATCCATTCGCGCTGATATCCGGTGATGTGCAGAGCTGGTGCGTTGCTGCATCGTGGGATTTTATGGCCCGTGCGCGTTTGGTGGTGCGGGAGACCCCGGTTATCCTTGTCTGTCGAAGGCTCGCGAACGCTCGGCATTGGCGTGATACCATGTGCCGACGGCCAGTGGCCTCGGGCACTGGGCGACGCTAGAGGGGGCCCCAGTCGCCAGGGAATTCCATGGCCGTCAGCCACTCGTCCGTGTCGGTTGGTGTGGCCTCGGCTGCGTTCGTTTCCAAGGGCGTGCGCATCGAATGATGGAGCTGGCTGCTCGGGTCGTGTCCACATCCGGTCCTTTGGGGAAGCGAAAGGCCGCTCCAAACCTGGACGAGGCCACCAGCGCCGGTTGTGTAGACTTCCATACGCTCTGGGTGTGTTGTAAGCGCGTAGACTGTGCTTCGAGTGGGTCCCACCAACGTTGCCAATGGCTGACGGCCCTGAGGTGCAGCCAGGAACGGTGAACAGCGGAGCGCATACACCCTTGCATCTCGGGCGAGCCAGCAGATTCCAGACGAGTCGATACCAGGACCGGTCACCATGCGCTGGTCTCCCAGGTAATACGGCAAGTCCGGCGAGTCCCAACGATAGAGCGCCATGGTGCGACCCAAGGTGCGACCCTGTCTCCATCTGCCGTGTCGGGGGCTGCCCAGCGGCGCGTATTGGTCACCGGATCGTGCCTCAAGGCCAAATGTTTCCGTAAGATCCAGGACAGCGCGCTGGAGGCGATGTCCAGTGAACGCATCCCAGACGAGCAACATTCGGTCGCAGCGTGATACCAGGTAGCGACCCTCTGAAGAGAAACGCAGGCTCAGAATACCCCGCTCGGATGATGGATGTGCCCGACGATCCTTTGCGAGAGCACACCCGATAGGTCGTGCCTCTGCTGACGTGGACGCTATCGGGCTGTTCCTTTCCAAAAAGATCCATCCGGAGGCGACATCTCTGTATCTGGTTGAATCGAGTCGCCATTCCATTGCCTGAGTACCAGCTGCAATGCCCCATGGCGCCGAGGACGAATCAGTTCGGGAGCGTCGTCGCTTGCCCGCCAAGCCTGCCGATGACGGGTGCACCGTGACGCTTCCCAACTCGGTGCCTGGCTTGTGAGCGTCCATGAGGTTCCCAGCGCTAGGACTGGCTTCCCACGGCTGCAGTCTTGAACGTGTGGCTGACTCGGACCATGCCGTGTAGCCGAGACGAGCACTTTCTGCAAACGTATTCGGTTCGCGCATCTCATCAACAGACGCCGATGATGCATCCACAGACATCGCTATGGATTCTGGCTGGTCTCGATCTGGCCTTGTCGGACGGACCCCATCCGTTGATGTTCTCGTTGACGGAGCCACATGATCGAAATCGAGCACTTCGAGGCAGGCGGCGCGTCCCCCTTTGCGAATGTCCCAAACACGAATGCGGCCATCGGTGGAACCACTCACCAGCCAGTACTCGTGAAATGGGAACCATCGTACTGATGAGATCGCCGCTGTATGGCCCACGAGCGAGTGTGTTGTAGCGCCGCTCACGAGGTCAAGCAACCGTAACTGGTGTTCGGTCTCGGCCGATGCCACCGCGATGAGATATGGACTTGCAGCACTACCCTGGAAAGTTGAGAGCGAACTCAATGGCTGTGTCGATGGCACCCGAGCCGTGCTCTGGCGTAGGCCGCGATTCCAGTCCAAACCGCGGACGGGTGGTCTAAACGAAAACGTCGACACAGGCTGAAACGTTGTGGCATCGAAGATATGTACCATTCCGTGGGCATGTGCACTCACGAACAGGCCATTATCGAGCGGATACCAAGCGAGCGCTGTACAGAGATCACGATTTCGCGCAGGACTCCGAGATGCGCTTGCGGTGTCCAATACCAAGTCGGTATCAGTTGCGATGGAGGCACCTCGTTGACCCAAAGCCGCATGAACGGATGTTTCCATCAATGGCAAAGCGCTCACAGCCAAGACCTTCCCCATGCATGGTGCAACTCCAGGATATGGACGACTGAGCGCCGGTTGTCTCGCGAGTCGAGTTTCGCTCCATTGTCCAAGCAGCATCCGGTTGAACATCAAAAAGCGCGATACGACTACCATCACCATGGCTGAAAGCGCATAGAAGCCATCGACATTCGACCTGGTCAAGCGCCAAGGCACTTCCCAGGGGAGCTCGCGATGGCGTCCTCAGTCGGACGATAGCGATCCGCACGCAAATGCTGCAGTTCAAAGTGCTTGACAGAGAAGGTGAGGCGAGTGGCAGCCCCGCTATCCCCACATTCACGAGCACCAAGCCAGGAAAACGTCGATTCATCCATGGAGAGGCGTCTAGAGTGTAGTTTTCGAATTCTCGGCTCCGCCAGAATAAATCCTGTAACATCGATGAAGACTCGTGTCCGTAGGCCTTGATGATGACATCGATTTCGAGCGGCTCATATCGAAAACTCTTTCATGAATGACTCCGACGATGAGACACCTCGTCAAGAGGTTGTGCTTGCTGATTAATGCTATGATTCGAGAATTTATCGGTACAGTCGAACGACACTGCCTCAGTAGGGATCGTCAGCGAAGGTGTCGATCGCCTTTCCCTTCCGGACACGAGGTAGCTCCGTGCACGCTTTCAAAGCTGGAAAACTAGTCTTCGAAGTGATTTCCCTCGAACAAATATTCTCCCCTGGCAGTGTAAAGAAAACACGAGTTTGCTGTTCGGTTGACAATCGCGCGCTCCCGACTCCAACCGCGGAACGAGACACCAGCCCGAGACGAAACCACTGCGTCGTCTCTGACTCGTACCAAGCGCCAGCAAAAAGGGCCTAGTCTAACCTAGATTCGAGTCTAGTGCACCTCTTGACGAATAAACACTAGTTCAAGCACAAACAGAAGAGTCTTGCGTCCTCTCTCGGTTCCAGTACCAGCGGTTCTGGGTCGTTCGAGACCTCACGGTTTGAGCCACAATCAGGTCGAGCGTGCTCCAAACCACACAAAACTGTGGTGAAACTAGGCAGCAAACGACGAATATCCTCCAAAGGGTATACGCTCGAGAAGATCAAACCAGGTCGTTGGAATCATCCAAAAACAACCAAGTGGGGGTTCCAAACGCTGCGACGCATTCAGGAAGGACGCTGTCCGCAGACGGACTCGTCGGAAACTCAATGGGCTTCGATGTTCTCCGTTTGTAGTTCCTTGAAGAGTTGACAAGCCTTTCATTCGAGCTGTGAAAACGAAATAACAGGGAATCGTGCTTGGTCGAGATAACGCTTTGAACGGAAGGTGGAACATTGGAGTCCTCTGGAACTGGTTCGCTGTGCAGCGGGTTGCGTTCGAAACGTCTTCCGAATCAGACTCGTGGTGGCTGGCTCGACGACTCTACCGAGGTTGAGGAGTTTCAACAGTGATAAGGGATCTTCATGGGAGACGCTACTGGTGCGGGTGCAGCCCAAGAGCACCGCAAGCAGTGTTTTTCACCTGAGGCTGCGGAAAGTAGGTGGTGTCGATCGACTGGAGCGCGCCCCAGACTCGGCAACAGAACCCATCAAGGCGGCTACTGAGAGCCCCCTTGCCTCGTCTACGAAGACAACGACGTTGCCGGATAGAGAACGAGCCGATCAAGTGGGAACAGCCCGTCGACCTCGCAGTCAGAAACGACCACTTGGTTCACTGGAAGACAACGAGGCCTTGAGCGCTGCCTGGCCTGCCCTGAAACGAGTCCTTCTGGCAGCCTTGGACCGCATTCAGAAGCGAGACGTGTACGACATTTTCGCTGAGCCAGTTGATCCAATAGCCGTACCTGGTTATTTGGATATTATCAAGGAGCCAATGGACCTGGGCACGATCCGTCGTCGTATTGAAGACCGAGTATACACCAGCTTTACGCAAGTTGTCCGCGACTGCGACCTCGTTTGGCGTAACTGTTTCTATTTCAATCCTCCGGAATCTATTTTCTACAAAGCTGGTGAGGTATGTAAGCAAGAAGCTCGACGAGCTTGGAAGCATGCACGAGAACGACTTGTTCGGCATGAAGGAGCCCGCTGTTCGGGATGCAGCAGAACGATTTCTCCATGCTCGCCCTCCAAAAAAGAGACCCAGTAAGGCTCCGGACTCGAATGGGGAACAGAATGAGTGTCGTCGTGGATTTGGTGTAGCTGCGGAAAAATCCAATGATCGTGATGGGTCCTTGTCGGTCATATCGAATCGTCCTGGTCAAGAGGTTGCCTCGGAGAGCGTCGAGGAGTCGAGCAGCATGCCGACGACCGTACGATTCCGAGCCGGTGATGCTGGGACTGACCCACTGCTCTCCTTTGAGGATACCACATCCGCAGCAGCGTGCTCGGGAGAAAACGTCTGCAACCGCTGAACAACCGGGACAGGACAGATCCGAAACAGGGAGCTTGTCCACGGTGCCGATTCGAATTTCCTTTCCAAGAGATGTTGCAGCACCCCCAATCCGGATTGAAGAGGAGCCGGCAGGTGCATCCTATCGATCGGACTCGAGACAACGTGCAGACGCTGCCGAGGCGTCCTTTCCGGTTGACAGAGAAGGTTCTGGTGGTCCGCGTTACACCAAACATAACCTGGCATCCAACACTGCAATCCAGCGTCATGCCAACTGGATGGAAGCGGTCCTGCCAGCAGAATATACTGTGGCCGCCACTGCTTGGTCGAATCTCTTCTTCGTTTCTTCTTCTGCAGGAGACGATGGTGCGGGATTGGATGCGTTACCAGCATCGACTAGGGACAGTTCTTCCAAAGTCAGTTGCTGGCGCTGGCAGTAGTACTAGTAGTATGGATGGTGGTGGTGCCAATCATTCGCCTCGAGTGGCCACCTCCTATCGACAGCTACTGAGCCAGGTCTCTCGAAAGCTGCATTCCTGGACACGGCGGACGCATGTTGCCATGTCAGTGACCGGTGTGTCCGCTGTACCGTTGCAGACAGACCTGGCAGCCATGGATCCAAACCACGCGGGTAGTCCCAGTGAAACAAAGCACAGCATCGATCATGATCCTGCGTCTGCCAGTTGGTTGTATCATCCGAATCCTTGTAGACCGTTGCAAGGGCGTCGCTACATGACCTTGGCGGCCTACGCCCACTCGTTGCATCAGTTTATTGATGATGCTGGAGATATGGCTTACCGTATTGTAGACGAACTGCTTTCGCCGGATGCCGAGCGCGAACGACTCGTGAAACAGTGGCGCCTTGAGGTCGCCGCCTGGGAGAAACAACTTGAGGAAGCACAAGAGGCTCGAATGGAACAGTTCGATGAAGCATGCCAGTCATTTCGAGACAAGGTATTGCGTCTGCAACAGGAAGGAGTTGATTTGGACTGGTTGCGGGACACAGTTTTTGATGCAGAGCTTGCCGAACAAGTCGAATCGGTTCCGTTGGACACCATTGATGACAGTGCGCCATACGGAGTGAGTTCCAAGGAGCTGCAGGCGCTTCGCGACTATTTGTGGGAGCGCACCAATACCTACGGAAAGCGCATTCCATGGCTCGATGCAATGATTCAATTGAGTGAGCAGCAACCGCTGCCTGGTCAAACTTGGTCACCAAAAGGATTCCTTTCATCGGCCATAGACACCTCCTATCAGGAGAGACTATCGAAATCCGTTGCTGGGACGAATTCGGCGACAGATCAGACCTGGAGAGGCAAACAAGCTGCAGGACATGTTCGTTCACTGGCAGCCAGCGATCAGGCGGCAACTCGGCCACGTCTCCCGGAGGTATCGCGACCACCAAGCCCAGTGACGATTGCAACAAGCGGCGTCAACCAAACGAACAGCAGTCATCGATTCATAGGGAAGACTGGACCGACGCTGGCTTCCTCGAGCGTGCCGGTACCAGACACGCCGCTTTGTTGTGCCAACTGCGGCACAGCGGACACTCCTGGATGGCGACAAGGTGAAACCAAAGACCAACGACTCTGCAACGCGTGCGGTCTCTTTTGGGTCAAATACAAGCGACATCGTCCGCCCAATCTCTGGCGTCAGGGATCACGCCCCACGAAACCTCTCTTGACGCCGTCAACAGCAACACCAGCGAATGCAACCACAAATCCAGGTCGTAACGAGAGCACCTCGATGTCTCGCTGAATGCCAGAGAGTCATCGGACCAGGCGAGACGTGGCTCGTTGCCTCAGGCATCTTGTCGTGTCTGTTATCTGCTGTCCGTTGACTGGACTCTTCCAGTGACGTATGGTTGATTCCGATGGTTCTCTGGGTTTCTCTGGCCACCGCCCTTGACGCTTCCACGAAACGTCTGTGTGGTAGTCATCAGCAGCAGTTCAGTTCCGCATCGGCACCGTGTTGGCTGCGTCTCTCGGGAGGTCTCGGGAGCATTCACGGACCTGGATCGCCACGAGCAAGCTTGTATCACGGGACTTGTGTGGTACATATCGACATTACAAAATGATTTCAGAAAGTGGAATGTCTTCCTGAAGCCCCAGGAAGGATCAGCTGATTCAAGTCATTTGTTTCGGGAAAATGTGGCGCTAGAGAGGTTCCCCAATCCTCTGGACGGGTTGATGATCGTTCGGGAGATGCCGTCATCGGGACGATACCTATGCTGTGAGAGCGCGTATTCGATCCTCTTGGCTGCAATAGAGTGATAGAGACAAACTCGACCTGTGACTGGGAGCGCCTTATCGGCTTTGATGGAGGCCAGTGTCGAACCAAGTGCTTGTTGTTGCTGCTGCTGCCAGCGAGACAACACCGGGGATATCTGTCGCGGTGATGCTCAAACGCGCGCTGCATCTCAGTCCATAGAGGGCACGGAGCCACATGAATTCCCCGGGTGAATGGATCGAAGAAAAACCCAATGTGTCGGCTTGTTTTTGGTCCTACGCCTTGACCGACGCTGGGACGAATACATGCCGGTTGGCAACAAGCAACGAGTGACTGCCGGTTACGGCGACGACCTCGATCATGGTCAGCAATACCTCTTCCTCTGCGGTTCATGTCGATCAGGGAAATGTTCAAGCAGGGATGTGTCGCTCGCGTGTGCTCGGCTACTCCTCGATCGATTCATGTCCTCAGAGTCAGTTGTTGTTGTTGTTGTTGTGCTGCTTGACCAGGTACACCGAGTGTTTATCTGGGTCATGCCGTGAACTCGATCAAGTGATGCGACACTCAGAGACATGTCCTGCAGAACGGTGAATCGGTGGTGAGCGCTCGAGCCCAGCGTCGATACTGCTATCGTCTGGAATCATATGCATTCCGTGGTTGTTGCTGGAAAAAACTGAGCAGGCCCTGGGTGATTATGGGACACGAACGAAAAACGCGACTTGTTCTTTGAAGTAACGATAGGATGGTATTTCGAGACGGATCGACTGTAACGGACGAGATCGTATCCCGGTTTGTCGATACGATCAGCTCGCTGCTGGAATGAAGCCGAGAATCTGAACACCTGGTTGGCGGCCTAGAGTCTGAGCCTCCTCCAACGAATCACCTGGATCGGACAGCAGAGATGCCGCTCTTTACATGATCGCTTTACAGCGACAAAATCTTAAGAATATGTCTTCGGATTGCATCGTTGCACCAGGTTTTCGGCACAGGCGCGTAAACACTGCAGGTCGCGTTCTTTCAGATACGTCCCCGGTGGTTGACTCTCCACGATTCGCACAGCGAGCGCGAGTGCAGTATCGTATCGTCGGGTCTGCTCCTCTCGAGAACGGTTGTTGATCTGGGCAATGCGTAACGTAGCAACGGCGTGTCGAAATGCATTCCATAGCGCCTTGGGAGCCGGCCTTGGCGTTGGTATCGAGCCAGAGGTCCCAACGTTCAACACGGAGGCGTCTCGTGCATCCTGCTCGAACGAGTGTCCAGTCCTACCTTCCATAACGTTCTGCGGCGTCTCGGATGACGAGCGCATCCTTTCCGACGATGAGGCGGACGGCACGCGCGACTTCCATGGTCCTCGGAGCATATTTTCGGGGATTTCGGCAGCCTCGAGCACTTCCCCAAAGAGCTGTTCTGATGCGTTGGCTTCTCTCTTCACCACAGTGCCGAGCCATTGAGAGAGCATCGCTCTGGCGTCGTCACCAATAGCACGTGTCCTCTCCGGCGCCTGCTCTTGGTGGTGATACAACTGATAGTGTTCTTTCTCTATACGGAGATGTTTTTTTCGAGCCAAGTAAGCTCGCCACACTCGTTCTATAAATGCTGCTGGATCCTGAGCCGCCACTGCATAAGACGCTTCAGGATCTGACGCCTCATCAATGAGAGCACGTTGAATCCCATCTGTTTTTGACTTGGTCTCTGCGCCCGGTAGTCGTGTTGCTGTTGCCGTCGCTCTCGTTCCGGGCAGTGAGCTGGCGTCTTCGCGAGGCTCCAGATGAACCCGCAAAGACAGCCTTGGTGGAAGCGCACTCGAACCCGAACTTGTTCGTGCCATTGGTCTCTTCGTTGCAGCCCGACCTGTTCTTGTTGTCTCGTCGCGTGTGTGCGTTGAAGCGCTCGCTGTTTGTCCCTCGGTTGAACTGGGCATCGCGGCAATTCCACTAAGGCGCTGTCGAGCCCACTGGACTTGCTTGTGTGCCCATTTTTGCAATCGAGCAGCCTCGCGGTAATAAATGCTATTTGATGGATTGTACGTGAAACAGTTCCGCCAGATGAGCTCCAAGTCCTGCTCAACTTGATTGAGTCGTCGATACGCCCCGGACTCGAGCTTCTGCTGCATCGTACCGAGATCCATCGGCTGTCGGATGATCTCATCATAGTCGGGTGCCTCTTCTCGATCAACGGGAGCCGAAAAGAACCCATATCGATCATGTTGACGCAGCTGTTGAATCAGGATCGCCACGGTATTCAGAAACGTGTCTGCGTCGGACGGCGCTTTCGGCAGGTCTGTACTGGCTCGAAGCGATGCAGCCGATCGCGTTCGGGTGACAACGTTCCGTCTGGAGCCGCTCTCTACACTGCTGGTCGATGGACGCAGTCGTCGCCGTGGACGACCAGGTTCGCTGGTGTCCGTGCTTTCAGAGCCTCCCTGTCGAGAACGACTGCGTTGCCGACTGCGCAGGGCGACGGCATTCGATCCCGTATCCTCATCACTTGCTACAGCGGATTGATCACTGGGATCGTCATCGTTCTCGTCGTCAATGAAAACCTGGTGTCGGGGACGACGCATACAAGCCAGTGCACCACCGAACTGAGACCCGTTGAAGGGCAATGGAAGAGGCGCGAAGAGGGCGCGACGCCAAGGACGTGCAAGCCAGATGAAATTTGTGCGACATCTCTGTATATATTGGCATACAACTGTCCTTGCGCTTGTAAGACCGAAAACGCTCCGTGGCTTGTACGGTAGGTACGCTGTTGATGCTCATTAGTTCGTCTACATCCCGGAGACGAACTGATGAGCTTGGAGTGAATGAGTACCAAAGGGTAGAGCACGATCATAGACGAGTTTTTTGTCGATGATGATTTCGGTGAATGGTATCGCCTGTTCCACGCTTGGCTGGCTGAACGAAATCCTCGACACGCATCGCATTGCGTCTCTTCCTCGTGCTGTGTTGAGTTTTCGCTCGAGCAGGGACATGTCCGTATTTGTCTTTAGAAATGTGGCCAAGTTGTTTCGGTGTAAGGGTTCAGCCGTCATCTGTTTGATGGACGAAACTGTTGTATGCTGATGAATTCAGATCGTTGAAGGCGAATCGAGCGAGCAGAGACTTGCAATATCATTCCAGGAGTCTCGTCAGTCGCCATAAAACACCAAGCTCATGCCCGAATACGGCCGATACAATGATGCGGGTCAGTAGGAGATATGAGCGACCGGTTGTGTACGGTTGTGTCGAGGAGCGCTTCCCTGTCGCTTCGAAAGGTATATTGCAGCGCTCTTCGATTTCATGGTTCTGGGGTTTTGCCTCAAAGCCTTGCGCTGGCGATGGTTGCTGAGGCGATCGCTCAGATAATGCCAACTGGACTGATCGAGCAACGGGGCGTCGGTCGTTTCTGCAACCTCTTCCAGTATCACGATCGCTTGATACGATATCGGATGCTTGCATATTGTGGATTCGATACTGCGAGCAGGTTTCCGTACGTTGCACGCCATCCGCACCGGTTGCGTGGTTTGTAAACCAAACCTATCCAGACAGGAACTCGATTCGTGTCCAGTGCAGAGGACCCTGCAGCTTCGATCTATACGGTTTCGATCCATTGTTTTCTAGGATCCTGTTTTTTATAGATTTCTCGGCCTGAGAGGCTGTCTGCTACTGGATACTGCTCAACCCTTCACTGTAGTTCTGTGAAATCATCTCGATCACTAGTGTGCGTTAGAGACTAACGGCGATGCGGTTGGCATCGACAAGTACAGTGGCGGGAGATTATGCCGTTGTGCGGGTAACGGGAATCCCGGGCTTGTGGTGGATAGCGTTGCTCCCCGTCACAGTTTTGTCGGTTTGTTCTTTCGTATTGGCCACGAGCTGTGTTTTGTAAAAGCACTCTGGTTGCGTTGGCGTTGCAAACCGTTAAAGTTGGGTGGTGGGTTCCGAATCACAGGGTCATTGAGGGGAAACGATCGCTTTAGGTCGATCGAGCCGAAACGCACTGCACCTCGTCGTGTCGCGCTGCGCTGCCTCAGGAGGGACCCGTGTTTCTCTCAGCTGATCAGGCCGTGTGATGGAGGTCGGTGCGAAGTTGGCCTCCAAGGAACTGACTGACGTAGGCGAGACGCAACGAGCAGCCGAAGTGGAGCGACTGCGCGAGCAGAACTTGGCGTTGACGAGGACGTATCGCTATCCTGTCAGGTCAGCTGGCGAAGACAAACGCGACTGCAGATTCTGAAACATCCAATGTTCAGGCGAAAGAAGCTGCAGCATGTCGCGTCGCAGTCGCTGCATCATAGCCAGCAGCAGCAGACTGAATCAAGTGGAGCGTCACTGCCTCGTTCGGAACAGTTGGCGGATCATCGCATGTTATGGGAGCGACACCAGTGGGAGGCAACCCTCGCGGCATTGCGTACCCAAGTAGACCAGTTGCGATTCAGTCGTGTGCTGATGCAGCGTGAGCTGGAAGCTTTGCGTGCCGATGTTATCCGCTTGCAGGTGCCTTCTACAACGCAACCTACAAGATACGGCGTGCAGTTCTGGCAAGGAGAGCTGGTGGACGCTGCAACCGCTCTCACCAACGGCATCAACCGGGTCGTCACCATTCGCTTCGGCGCGTACGATACCATCGAGAACAAACGAGGAGCAACTGCAAAGCGAGCGAAGCCTCCTTCCTGGTTGGATTCGTGTCGGGGATGCTGTCTTCGAGGGCACGGTCGACATTGTTCCGCCAACGAGTGCCTCGGCCATGGCGGTTCTGCGTTGCCGCTTGGCACGTGCGGTCACTCACAAGCACGAGACAAGTGATCCAGAACCTGAACTTGTTCTGGGACTGATCCAACGACGATGGAGTATTCATCCGGCTCGCGCTGAGGATTTCCAATCCATGATTGACGTTTCCGCGTGGAGTTGGCTTGAAGCCGAAGCGCCGTCGGTTTCAGAATGCTCGAATGCAACGGCTGCTACTGCCGACAAGGAGCGCACGCTCGCGTTTCTTGCTCGCAACGAGACCATTGCCGCGATGCTGGAGCAGATTACGCTGCTGGAGCGAGCGTTTGGAGAAAAAGTTCCAGTCGCGGATGTAACGAATCCTGTGCGTACGTCGGCAGCAGCGCCAGTATCGGCTGCGCAGGCAATAGCTGGCTCTTTGAATGACTTGTCCGGGAAAGAGGAGTCACCGAGCGATATCTGGGGTAGTTTTGGTCGGCTGCTTTCTCGATGGGTCTGGCTGCACCCTTCTTCCGCGGGTGGTGGCAGTAGCGGTACCAACAACGATGACGACGACGACGACGATAACGAAGAGAATACACTGGACAAGCGAGGTCGCTCCGCGCGACCCTGGATAGACGGCGCTTTACTCGATGCCGTCTCAGAAACGTCTTCTTCACCGGTGCACCATGATCTTCCAAAAGATACCTCCCGCAGGACGCAAGAGGAGCGCCAATCATTACAACATGCTGCGACTCGTCATGAGCGCTCGCTCTCAGCGTCGAAAGAGACTCTTGGCGAATACACTCAGCCAATGAATGATGCTGTCAGACGCGAAGGCAACAAGCACGACGAGAACGAGTCCTCCCCTGAATCGCTTGGTGGAGTAAGTCGTCACCCGGTCGACGAAACCAATGAGTTCCAAATTCATTCGCAGGTTCTCCTTCCGAGCCATGTCAAGGCCATACGAGAGGCGTTGCCACATCGTCATCGCCGCTCGAGCTGGTACCTGGTCTACTCCACCGCAATTCACGGTGCATCGCTGTATACTTTCTATGCCCGAACACAACGGCTTTCACATAGCATCCTAGCGATTCGAGACCGTTCTGGACAGGTTTTTGGTGCTTTTGTCGCTGAATCATGGCGGCCGAACGCGAGTGCATTCTATGGAACCGGAGAATGTTTTGTGTTTCGTGCAGACACCCAGGGCCGCATCCAACGATATCCCTGGACTGGAAAGAATACTTTTTTCCAGTATTCTGGCCCTCGATTTCTTGCAATCGGCGGAGGCACTCATTTTGCTCTCTGGTTGGATGATGCGTTACTTTCCGGTACATCTGGGTATAGCGAAACCTTCGATAATCCACCGATCTGCACAAACGCGAACGAGGGAGAACATCAACTCTGTGAGTTCGAGTGCGTCGTGCTCGAGGTTTGGTCGATCACCGAGCTCGCTGATGCTCGTTCGACCTGATGCCCTCTCCAGTTCTATAACATCACGACACTCACCAGCGGGGAAAACGTCCGTGGAGTGGGCAGCAGCGAAACTCGGAAAAGAGCCAACTGAGGCTCTGCGTTCGCCCAAGTCGTCGCGTAGTCGCGTTTTCTAGACGGGGCTTTGCTAGACTGTGCGACCCGAGTCCGTCAACACTTGTTCGAGGGTTTTTTAAAGGGTGATAAGAGCGCTTGCGTGCATCAGTAAGCTCTGATTTGGCTGTCTTTGCTGGCGAGATTGACTCTTCGTGGCTGCAGACGAACGAGCGTGGAGCACGAACGAGTTCAGTGGTAACCGAGTTCTGCAGGGACCTGGACGAGAGCTTCGTTCTGGGGCCAGGAAAAGCTATTCGAACGAGCACTAGGTTCACCGGAGGGATCTGCTCAGAACTGGCTTCTATACGGCACGAGGTTTTGGATACTCTTTTTTCCAGTCTACCTGACTGGGTTGCGCGTTTGGGTACAGCGCACGTTTTGTAGCGCATCGAGCGATAGTGCCATCCTATGCGGTTTATCGGCGAAATCAGCCGACTTTCATCGTATGGAAAACCCCGCCTGTATACCATTTGAGCGACAGCATAAAGAGCAGGCCAAGTCGCTGCTGAGTGGCGTGCTTCCGGTGCCACTGGTGCGCCTCTCCCAACGACTGGAGGAGGCGATCGACCGTGACGCTCGCCTGGGACTTGCTCACGTGGCGGTCTATCGCCAAGCTGATCAGTCTGAGCGAGTAGTTGGTATCATCTTGGCGCATTTGGAAACCACGACGACCTCCCTTGAAACTTGTTGTGCCATGATCTATGTTGATGCCTTGGCAGTAGATGGAGTTTTCCAGGGTCAGCGCCTTGGAACGCGACTCCTGGAGCGAGTTCTGGTTCCATCTCTCTCGAATGGACTCCGAGTGCGGGAGGTCTATTTGCACACACCCTGTCATGACAACGAGCTGATCATGTTCTATCGCAAGCGTGGATTCGTTCCAGATGGAGATGTGGTCGAGAACTATTACCCTCGGCGGTGGGTTCGACCCCCGCACGCCATCGTCATGCGTTGGCGGCCCTCAGAGACAACAACAGCAACGCCCAGGGCGTTGTGATTCCTGCCGCTTCTCGAGGCGCTGTGCCAAAGAGGCACGATTAGGGTTACTCATGGGCCAGGGACTGTTGTCTCGGGATGACCTCCGTTGCGGTAACAAAACAAAATGGCCGACGAGGAGACCTGTTCGGGAACGCCGCCGAATGGGGCGACGAGTTGCTGCTGATCAGCGACACTCATCCGGATATACTGGAAATCGAGACACCCGACTGTCAAGTCATAGAGCATGGGCGTGATCACGACTATTTTGAATCAACCAAGGACGCACCCCCCCGTTCAGGACGGGAGGAAGCGTTCGCAACACGAGCAAGTGACAATAGAACCATCGAGAATGCATCTTCTCTAGGGCCATGTTTTGGCGAGACTCCGACAAGTGCGAGAGGGACTCTTTCCGAACCAACGCTTTGCGTGACGAACGGATCTTTGACAGGATGGCGTGGCATGCTCCATGGAATGCTTTCAGGGACTCGCAGAGCAAAGACCAGTCCTGGTCGATTGAACGCATCTTTTCTGAGCCGTCATTTTTAAACGACGAAACGATGTTGCTCAAGCCGGTGGAGCGCCTGACAATCATGATTGGCGGTGGCCGTGTCCAGACATGTACCCTGACAAGCATTCGCGCTTCTTGTTCGTGCTGCAGGCGCAGTGGGGTTCCACTCGATCGCATGCGAAACCTCATGGTGATGCTCGGAGCGATGCGAGCACTCGAGGGATGTTGTCGTAGGCCCACTGCACACAGTCCCCGAACGATACACCGCTCACGTAGTTTCCACCGACGTAGAGTCCTGGAAAGCGCTCCAGACCTTGGTTGCATTCGCCAAGACGCCGCAAATGCCCTCGAGTATACTGCGGAATGGCTCGCGGCCAGAGCCTTACACCTAGCACGCGCGGTGATGGAGCGTCAGCGCGTAGGAGAATTTGGCGCATATCGGCATCAACTTGGCGCACGACCTCATCTGAGGTGCACTGCTGGATAGCTTGGTCCCGGGCGCCACCGATATAGGAGAGCACCATATGCATGTCAGGCGGTGCGCGTCCTGGAAAGAGACTCGACGACCAGACCATGCCCAGCGTTCGAATACCGGCTGAGCGCGGAATAAGGTTGCCAAATCCCGAAAGCGGAAATCGAGACGAATATTTCGGATACGCCAAAGTCACGGAGTAGACCGGGGGGGACTCAATCTCTTCCAGCAGGTGACTCCCAGGTACACCAATACCCTGCAGGAGTGGCGACGCCACATACGCTGGGACGGTGAGAATCAGTGCATCCGTCTCGATTGTTCGCTCGCCGTCGGGAGTCTCAAAGAATGCTGTATAGCGCCGTTTCCGTGGCTGATCTCCATGGAACTCAATTCGGTGCAGTCTGTGGTTGGTTCGCATCCGCTCGGGACCGATCAGCTGCTGAATCGTGATTGGCAGCTGCTGTAATCCGCGTTGGAATGAGCCCAGTGCACCTGATTTGACTCGAGGCAGATTCTCTGCTGCCCATAGGTTGCGCTCGCGACGTCGTTGTTGCAGACGAATGAGGGCTCCTTCGAGAATGCCGCGCGTGCCGCCTAGTTTCTCCAGGGCGTAGACCCGCTTGAACGCTGCGGCCATGGAGAGTTTGCTCGGGTCACCAGCGTAGACACCACTAACGAATGGATCAATTAGTTTCAGGAAAACCTCTCGACCCAAATGACGGGTGACGAACTCCTCGACCGACTCATCATCCAGGTCCGATACCTGGTCAGAGGCGTGGCCCGCGATTCCAGTCGCTCGCTTTGGTGCGCCGACAAAACCCAGAGCCCCTAGCGCCGCTCGAATCTTTCCCGCGTTCGTCAACAAGTTAAAACGACCGTTCACCAAATCGGCTGGCGACATTGGCAACGCATGTAGGACGCCATCCCAGAAGACATATCGTGGGAGCTTGGCATCAGCGAATACGAGTGCGGACTCGAGACCCACGTCTCGAGCGAGCTTCAAAATCGCCGGTGTAGGCTGAAAGGTGTTCGGCCCTTCCTCCCACAGATAGTCGTCAGCTGATCGCGATATGAGGTTTCCGCCAACTTCATCGCGCGCTTCCGTGCAGATGACGTCAGTAACGCCGGCTTGATAGAGCAGAAAGGCGCACGTAGAGCCCGTAACGCCCGAGCCCTACGACCAGTGCCCTGGTTTGCACAGCTTGCGGGCGTGCTGCACCCTGCATTCGTATCGTCCTGCTACGCCGGAAGTGCCCTGCTTCTTTTTGGCGCCCACAACCAAGCACTTGAGCGGTCCGCGACTTGGAGCCCTGAGTGCGCCCTATGCAAAATCGGGGTTCTGACGGCCAGAGAGGCGGAACGAACGCAACTTGGAAAGCAGTTGCTCGCTCTGTTGTCGATTCAACATAGATAGACAACTGACCATACTTCTCCGTGGTTGAAGTATTTTCCACGTGCATCTTTGTATGCGTTCGCTGACAGTTGGCGCCCACGCGTTGCCACAGAACGAGCTCACCTCTTCTCGTTTGGGGCGGGTGCACGCCGTGGTGCACGCACCCGGCAGTGTCATGCGTGCTCATCAGCGGCGATGCGTGTCATGCGTGCATCGATCGGGTGGATGGGCGCTCGGCGGCGAATCAATCGCTCGTATTCGAATCGATACGATGGCGTCTCCGTCTGCTCAAGCACGGACGCAGTCTTTCATCTTCGTCGCGTGTTGTGCAGATGAAGGATGCAGAGCGCATATTGGCAGCATCTGGGACAGGGTGGCACGATTCGGTGCGAGCGTCCTCGCGTACTGGAACTCATGCAAGCGCATGCAGGAGATCCGGGGTTGCAATTGCGTTTTTATAGGGACTCTGGGTATGTGCATTCAAGTGATTTGGGGTGACGTTAGGAGAGATTTTCAGCAGGTGCACCGGGGGACGCATTGCTCGTTTGCATTCGGCACGGGCTCCCGCGCTGGAAACACGATCGTATCTGTACAGATGAGCGGCGTATCCTTCGTTTTCTGAAGGCTTCATGACCATGCGTATCGCCTCAGCGGCTCTATCCCGACTGTTCTGCGAAATGTTCCACCGAAATAGGCGTGATGCTCATACATGGCGTGCTGGAAATCACCGGCCTGCGGGCTGCGTTCGGTCGCTCGATGCATTCCAGCTGTAACCGGGGTCTCGTTGTTGATGCCAAGCTCTTTCCATGGCCGATGCTGCTGGGTCAGCCATGGCATTTGTTTCGATGGGTCCGTTCGGCGTGCTTGGAGCAACTTTGGGTGTCTCGCGACAGCGGCAGCGGCAGCCTTGGTTTCCTCCGGGGCGACCACTTCCGCATCCAACGGTCGTCGCGGTCCCTGTTGTCGACAAAACGGATGGGCATCCGGTGACGGTGGCGCTCTCTGACCTGTTTTTCCACTCACAACAGGACGGGGTTTTCGCTTCTCTAGAACGAGTCGGGTTCGGATAGATTTGGGATCCAGTGTGGCGCTCCAGTAGCAGTCCATGCCACAGAACACATTTTTTCCGTCATCACTTAGCAGGGGCCCATGACTCGCTGCATATCGCGCATCGAGCACAGGCCGACACGACGGCACATGATGGACGGCATGCGCAGAGCAGGATTCATCCTGTGGCGATGAGCCAGCAATGGAACACAGGCTCGCCGCCGACCAACCGGAGGATATCGAGGAGACCCGTCCACTGCCTTGACGCAGAGGAAGCGATTGCTCGCTCTGCGCAAGTCCAGGCGATCTCCCGCCGCTAGACAGACTCATCCAAACCTTCCTGCCACAGTTCTGGCACCGAAGACAACCAACAGGCGACGACTCGTTCTCACTCGAACGAAGCAGCTCGCTGACGAGCTCCCGATCAGCAAGCGTTCCGACACGCACACTTTCGCTAGCGTGTCCAGCAAAACTCAATTCAATCGTCTTGGCGCTCATATCAAATAGATTATGGACACTTGATCGAGAGCGACTAGTTCACTTTTGCTGCACATTCAGCAATACAAGGCCAATGGAATGTTACGTTTGTGCCGGGTCTCCGCATCCGTGCATGCCCCGGTGTCGTTCGACGACGAGGCAAGATGCGACGTGTACGCGCGCATCGCCGAATCCAGAACCGGTGGCGGCAGGCACGCGGCGCGCACCCTCTGGATGCGTGTGTGCGCGGCGTTGGACACGCGGCGCGCCCGCTGTCCTCGACAGCCGCCACCGCCAGAGAAGCGAATCCCGTGTCGGGGATCCCGGGCCTACTTGGAATCGGACCATGGCGAAGGCTAGTGCCGGCACCCAGATGCCCGATCATGAAGATGTTTGCGCGCGTTCTGCAACGATCACGACGGACCATGATCGGCGACGCATCGGGGACGAACGTTCCGCGCGGGGATACGCGGCGCTGCACCCATTGAGCGGGCGTTGACTGTTGTCGGTTCGGATCGAGCCCTCCAGAGGATCGATCCGTGGCGGCCCGCAGTCGGCGAGGCACCTGCACCGCAACGGATCCTCGCATGCCGAGAGCGTGCGCCTCACTGCAATAGATGAAACCGATGAACAGAACAGCATCTGACCGATGGTTGGAACGCGCTCGTCTCAGGTTCCTCTTCGATCCACGAACAAGACAGAAGACTTGTTCGGATCAACATCGGAACGATCGTAGGTCGAGTTGTACTCAACAGACACCCTGGTTGCTGTGCGGCCGCATCTCCTCGCCGAGCAAGAATCAGCCGATGGAATTCGAGACAAGCTCGCCATCATGGCCAGCCTCATCGACGACCCACCTCTCTAAAGACCATAGACCAAAGCCGATGGCTGAGTCTGACACGCATTTCCCACCGAGCGCGGCTCCATCCGACATCGCCCATGAAAGAGACCATCCAATATACAGCCAGGTTCCGTACAGTGCGATCCTGTTGTAGAAATGGCGGGGAGGTTGCCACACAGCATTGTCCCCGCAGGCCGCCATCGCTCTGTCCGCACGTTCCAGGATCACGGCGACGCGATATCAACGATAGAACGCCGTATCCCCCAGCTCGCGCCGTAACGTGACGATCATCATCACCAGGAGCGCAAGGCGTGACGATCATCATCAGCATATCAGCGTATCGACGTCGTCGTCATTGATCGCCGTCGTCTTCGATGCCATGGCGGCGGGGAACGAATCGCTCCACGCCGTCGAACGCCGCGGAATTGGACGGAAGGGCGCGGCCCGTCTCGCAGACGAACAACGCCATGCCCGCCGAGGCGTGCGTGCGCTCAAAAGTGACATCGACGACGACGACGACGGCGGCGGCGGCGGCGGCGCAACCGGATGCTTGCAGAGATCGACAGAACATTGGGCAAGCGCAAACACTGTGCACAGAAGACGCTATCTTGGTTCTAATGGAGACTATGTTCGTCACGAATGGATGTCCTGGTGTTTTCAATGCAGCGAGTCGTCTTGGAGGAAACAGGAGAGGGTCGATGAGGAATGCAAGGCGACACTCGGGGTTGTCTGTTCACATGGCGGCGAAACAGGTTGTGTTTCACGAGGAGTCTCGTCGTCGGCTCGTGCGGGGCATCAACGCGGTCGCGGATGCTGTTCGCATCACGCTCGGACCCCGCGGTCGGAACGTCGTTCTTGAACGTTCGTATGGGGCCCCTGAAGTGGTGAACGATGGAGTGACGATCGCGCGTGACATCTCTCTCGAGGATCCGACGGAGAACGTGGGTGCACGCCTGCTGCAGGAGGTGGCGTCCAAGACTGATCAGCGGGCCGGCGACGGTACGACAACGTCGACTGTCTTGGCGCAGTCGATCATTAACCAGGGGTTGAAGCTCGTCGAGTCTGGTGCGAATCCTATCGCTCTGAAGCGTGGTCTGGATAAGGCTGGGCAGTTGCTGCGCATTCAGATCCGTGAGCTGGCGGTGCCGATCAAGAGCCCCAAGGATATTGAGTCGATTGCAACGATTGCATCCGGGAACAGTGAGGAGTTTGGACGCATTATTGCTCAGGCGTTTGAGCGCGTCGGTGAGAACGGTAGCACTGTCGTGGAAGAGTCGCAGACCATCACGGACGATGTCGAATTCTCTGAGGGCATGGAGATCGACCGTGGTTATGTGTCTCCGTACTTTGTGAAGGAGCAGGATCGGCAGACATGCACGTTGGAGAAACCCCGCATACTGATCACGGATATGAAGATTGCCAACGTGAACGAAATTATCCCGATTTTGGAGCAGTGCGTGAAAGACAAGGAGCCTCTGCTCATTATTGCGGATGATGTCACTGGAGAGGCGTTATCGACCTTGGTCGTGAACAAGATGCGCGGTGTGCTCGATGTTTGTGCGATCAAGGCGCCCGGCTTTGGTGACCGGCGCAAAGCGTACCTTCAGGACATCGCGGTGGTCACGGGCGCCTCTGTCATCGCTAGCGAGCTAGGCATGACGCTGGAGAATGTCGCTGATGCGGATTTTGGCCGGGCAGAGCGCGTTGTCGTTGGCAAAGAGACGACCACAATCATTTCTGATGGATCACACGAGACGGAGGTGAAGGAACGCGTCAAACAGATCCGTAAGGAACGCGAAGATGCCGATACCCAATTTGATCGGGAAAAGTGCGATGAGCGCATTGCTCGTCTGAGTGGTGGTGTGGCTCGAATTCGCGTTGGTGCCGCGACGGAAAGCGAGCTCAAAGACAAGAAACTGCGTTATGAGGATGCAATCAATAGCTGCCGCGCCGCGCTGGAGGAGGGTGTTGTCCCGGGAGGCGGCGCCACGCTTGTCTGTATGATGCAGAAAATTGACGAAATCAAGTCCAAGGTTGGCGGCGACGAGGATATGCAGCTAGGAGTGGAGCTCCTTCGGCGGTCCCTGAAAGCACCACTTGTTCAAATTGCGGAAAACTGTGGCCTCGAAGGCGAAGTGGTCCTCGGTAACGTTGTCGGCAAGCCATTTGGCTATGGGTACAACGCCGCCACCGGCGAGTACGGTGACATGATTGAGATGGGCATTCTCGACCCGGTCAAAGTCACCAATAGCGCCATCGAGAATGCGATCAGCGTTGCGGGTCTCGTGCTGACCACAGAGGCGTTGGTCGTGGAAATCCCCGAAAAGAAGGATGACAAGAAAGCAGCAGATGATGGCATGGATGATCTCCCCGGCGAATCATACTATTAAATGGGCGGATAAGCGAAAACGCCTCGAGACGCATGGAGATTCCCATGAATCAGAGGCGGGCGAGTGAGTGATCTTATCTTGAATTTCTCATACAATGCAGTGATCGAGTGTTTTTTGCTTCCTAGTGCCCGGCGGTAAAGACCTTTTTTGTTCCGGAGAATTCCCAGCATTGACCTAGAACGGAATCCGAAAAACCCGTCCATCAATAGGAACAAAAGCGCTGAACATGAAGCAGGTTATAGGTGAGTCGGTTGTATTCTCCGCGAGCGCTCGCCTGGTTTGCTCGATGAGGGTATTGGCGAGCGTGCCCAAACCAACAGATGTGGTGCAGGGCGCGCTCTGAACTTGCGTCAATCCTCTTTACGACGCCGTCAACCTGTTGATCACAGACAAGGATGATCAAGAATGGCGGTTGGCGCTTGAAGTCGGTCGAAGCACATCGCGATGGAAACCGGGATGCGTTGGCGAGCGTTCTGCCACCCAGTTTAGTCTGTCGCTGAGCTCCAAGACACCGCATACGCCAGATGACTTGTGCTCCAGGTCTCTTCGTGCTCGCAGTGTCGTTTCCGGTGCCGGTACCCATCAAAATCCCGATTTGATGAACTGGAATGGCTAGAGCATGTTGGATCTGACGAATACGGATTCGCAATATGCTTACCCTCTATAAACCAAGTTGCTTCTGCAGGCGCACGCTAGGGATAGGGCTTCGACGCTTGCGAGCGGAACCAACACCTATCCGAAACGCTGGGACGTTTCAACTCGATACCGCTGATCCACGTGTTGGCCAATACGGTTTTTCCCCGAGCAACGGACAGAAGAGGTATCGCACCAAGTGCCATATCTATCAGCGAACACCCACAGATGACGGATATGGCCTTGCTATTCTGGAACAGAGCGCTGGGCCTCGACCGGGAGCCAAAACGCTGCGTGCATCCTTCTAGACTCATCCGTATCCTGATGCCAACCGGAGAAGTAGAGGAGTCTCGTGTCGAGGTGAATGCTGTGGCAGCGATCGACGCAAGCCGCTGCTCTATTCGACACGTACCATCAAAGCGTATCAGTTCAGAGCGATTCCTTGATGAACCCAGTCCCAAAATCGCTAGACTGGTGGTGCATGTGGTACGCTACCGCTCATTCTCGCATAAAGTCCATTGGTTATGAATTGGAGGACCAAACGTAACCGATAGACAGATCTATTCGTCCCCGGTGGACTGGTTCGGCAGTGCCGTGCTCGCTGCGGCGCAACGAGCGGGCCGCAAGACTCGGTCGTCGGACGCCGAGTAGTCGTCGTTGGCTATTTCTGGTATACCAACGGTTTACGTCTTGTCAATCGCGTTTTGATCGTGCATTGCTCTCGATTCAGGGTTATTGTCGGTGTGCGTGCCGTTCACGACTCCATAGTTGGAGAAAAATCGGCAACTGCAGACCACGAAGAGCATGCACGAGACAACTGCCCTGTTGCGAGCGTGGCAAGACCGTCTTTTGGCTTGGCAGGCGGAAGCACCGAACGGGGCGTCCGCAGTGGACTCCACACGAGCCGCTGCATACCGACAGCTCTGTAAGGTGTTTTTCGATGCGGCTCGGAGTCAAGGGCCCGGGCGATCAGGGTGTACTGGTGTGCGTCTGTCGCTCGGCCAGTTGGCGCAACTGGCGCTCGAAGGCTTCGACCTGGAGCAGGTCTGGGCGGAGCTGGAAATCCGCAATCGATCCTTGTATCGATCGGCAACACGCGCACTGAAACGGTTGGAGCGGAGTCTCTTTCAAGAAGATGGTGGTCCTTTCGAAGGCGATCATGTCGAGGGCGCTGGTGCCAACGGCGGAGGTGCTGTGAAACGCGTGCGTTTCGCCGAGGAACGCAACGAGACGCGCGAGTTTGCCCGTGACGAAGACGAGCAAGTTGGTTGTATGTCGCCGAATTTTTTTCTCGATGATGATGATGACGACGATGACGAGGAGGCGGACCTGATGAGCAGCAGCGATGATGATCGCGGGGAGCGCTACGCGCGCGCCTGGTGGAGCAACCCCGAGTCATCCGAATTCTCTTGTGAGCGTAGTTTCGACTCCATGCATAGGGAGACAAGTATTGAGGAGGCGTCTAGCGAAAGTGAGACAAGCGCTGATGGCAACGATGGTGCAACCGCTTTGAGAGAAGCGTCCTCTATGGCTGCCCAGCCTGTTTCGACACAAAGCGGCGCTTTATCGGAAACCATGGAGTCTGTGTCGGACGCGTTCGAGAAATCTCCCGGTGATGGGTCGACACAGAGTGCGCCTCAAGGAGGCCCCCGAGTCCGTCATGACGAGGACGCCGACTTGCGCCTGGATAGTGACGGGACGGCATGCGCAGGTCCTGTGCGGTTCCCGCACCAGCCGGGTGAGCTGCACGACCCACGGAGACGCTCCTCAGTGAACAGTGACCCGTCGGTCGACGTCGCACGCGACCAAGTGGCTCAAAATACAACGAGTGAGGCAAGATTGGCATCAGAAACTGACGTGCTACAACTGGAACCAACGGCCTCAGACGACGAACCGGGTCAAGTTTTGGACGAGTCATCCGATGAATGGAGCGCTGGCGGCAGTTCGCCCACTTTAGACAGCGACGAGAACGAGGCAGCATCTTCAGATTCTTCTGTTTTGGAGTCAGACACGGCTGATTCGGCCGCATCTGCGGAAGATGCAGTCTACTATGCTGATTTTTTTGAGACGCAATCGCCACGCAATCAGGGCAAGTACGAGCACTCGCACTCAGGAACGGAATCGGGCCTGAAATCCTTCAATCGCAGTCGTCATCGGGCCGAGGACAGTGTGCCAGGCTCGCTGAAACTCGCGAAGAATTCCGATACTGCGCAACGCTCCGAAACCAGTGATGGTCCCGATGCAGACACGACAACCATGGGAACAAAGCGAACGACCAGTATCCCGGAGACGGCTTTTGAGCGATGCGAGGCGCTGATGCGCGCACGGGCAAGATCCATAGAGAGCTTTCATATCGAGGAAAAGCCCTGGCAGCTGCGAGGCGAAGTCGCTGCTGCCGAGCGGCCTCTGGACTCGGTCCTTGATGCCGAGCTCGATTTTGATTTGTCTACTGCTCGTCGACCTCGTGTTCGAACACAGGCCTATGAAGCTGCCATCACCGGTGGAGAGATTGACGAGACGCTCTCGGAGCTATCCTCTGACTCGGATGATGGCGGGGATGGGCTCAGTGAAGCAGCGGTACAGGCCCGCATCCTCCAGCGGGTCACCGACCAGGTCTATGACGATGTTCCGCGGCGAATACGACCATCTGCAGAGATGTTGCGTGCATCCGTTTCAGCGCACGGTGCAGAAGCTGACGTCGCGCTGGACAGACCGCAACAGAGTCTGGCACAACTGTACGCCCAACGTGACACCAAGACCGAGGGATTGGCAGCGGTCGCTCCCGGCAAAGCAACGAACCAGGGGCGGGACTCTGCTACAATAACGCCTCTGGAGCAGGTCGATAAGCTCTTCGACGAACTCTCGGCCCAGATCGAGACACAGACGCAGCTGGCCCTCAGGCCGTTTACGGAAACAGATGAATGGTCTTTGAGACCTCAACGTCTAGAGTCCCAGGCAACGCACACTGTCGCCATGGAGGAGCCGGCACCACTCTTTCTTCGATATGAGAATCGCACGGCACCCGGGGACACGTCCCATGAGCTCGAGAGTCTTCGCGACCGAGCGGCTCGTTTGCCGTTGGACACCGATACAGGAATCTCGGTGCGACTCAAGCACGGTGATATGGAGACGTCGCGCTCCAGTCGACGCACCCGACGGAATCGCCTCAAACGACTCCTTCGAGTTCGCCGGCGCCAGCAACATAGCGTGCAGGAACAACGACAACAGGCCGCAGAATGGTTGCAACAGTCCGCATTGCGTGATGCTATTGCCTCCTGTGAGGCCAAGTCCAAGAGCCGCTCACGTCATGAGTCGCGCATTGCCGGCGAATCCGAACGAGACCAGGAAAAGGTCTTTGAGCAAGCCGTGCGTGTTGTGAACCAAGTTGAGGCGCAAGCACAAGCCCGGGCACAGTTGCAAGTCGATCGAGGTTATCACGCCGGTATTCGGATACGAAAAGCGGAACATTATGGTTCTCGTCCTGATGCTGGCACCAGCAATGCCATAACGTCTGCTTTAAGCAGCTCGAGACAGCGATCGCGACGTCTGGAAGCAGGCGATGATCACGTCCAAGCGGGAGGCGGTTCGGGTTCCTCAGCACTCTATCGGCAACTGCGAAAGCAACTGCAGGATGAGCTCCAACGCCAACGTGCAGCTTCATCCCCTGAGGCGCGTCACTCGGACGGCAAAGGATATCGAGGGTCGGTCTAAAGCGGCGTCCGTTCGTGCCGTCATCGGCAGTGCGCCATGCAGAGTCCAATACCCACTGGAAGCGACTCGAATACTGCAAATGGCTAGACTTTGAAACCGCGGCTCCTGCGACGTCCACGAGCACGCTCGAACTTGCGCCCTTTGGAGCGCGTATAAGGACGAGCGTGCTCTCGGCCCATGACTCCCACAAAGTGCTTGTAGCACCGGCGCTGGTGTAAACGCCCGCGAATAAGCACGGTGTTCTCACCACGAGGCGCCATCAGCGCCAGCTGATCCAGCGTGATCACTTGTCCCCCGGCAGCCTCGATCCGAGCACGAGCCGTCTCACTGACCTGAAGCGCACAGAGCCGCACATTCGGGGGTATTCGCAGCTTGCGTTCATCGTCCAGAACTTTCCCAATGACAACAGCGATGCGACCCGCTTTACGTTTCGACTCGTCATAGTAGCGGAGCAACCGTGAAAGCGATATTGGCGGGCGATTCGTCCGCGACATGCAGAGCCGCTTCCACACCACCGCGTTGAAACGGGCTCCCGTGCGTCGCGCTAAAAACGCGTACAAGCGCACGAGCAGACGAAGGTACGGATCCTGAGATCGTGGAGCATCACGCTGCTTCCGCTTACTGCGACCTCCAGCACGCAGATCAATACCCATATCGAGTTGGCGTCAGCGTCTTTTACGTGTGCGTGAGGTCACGAGCCTAGACGACCACCTAACGTAGATAGCCGGTGCGTAAGGCGATAAAAGGAAGCAGTGCGCCGGGTGCAGCACGGCGCTGGGCGTACACGACGGCCGCGAGCGATGAAACAAACCAGGACCAATAGAGAACAAGAGGTTCATTTATGTACTTTTCAAACAGTGTGCAACGCAGCCGCGATTCGATGGGATCGGTCGGCGGCGGGTCCGTTCGCGTCACCGAGATCATTTGACGCGAGACGGGCCCAGGTACCGCACACGCCTCTGAACCCGAGACGTTCGCATGGGCATCCTGCGACCCAACTCGGATGAACGCTCCAAGTATGGCTCGCTACGGGCCTTTCGTATGCCACGCATGACTTTATGGGATACGGATACGCCTTGGTTGATACCAGGCGCCGAGGATAGACTAGCCTCGGTTTTCGAACGAGACGTAGCACTTGGTCATGTTCGGCTAGGTCTCGATCGTTCACTGACAGCTGTTGTCGTGGCAATCAACTTCGGTCGGGTCAGCGCTATACCGCCCAAGCCGGTTCTGGTGTCAGCGTTTCCAGTTCGGCACGACCGCATTTGCTGCTGGCAACGTTCGTCTGCGGTACTTTGAAGAGGTTGCTGCGATTCTCGTTTTTCGAGTTTGAAAGGCATTTCGGTCAACGCGCATAGCGGCGGGTCCACTCACGCGCCGTTTCATCATGTCTCCTCCGGTTTGTCAAATACTCCTTCGCAATGCTGCCCACAAGGGGATCGTGCGGATTCGCATCCGTCAAAAGACTGCAAATAGAAAGCAATACTTTGCCGATTGTCAGCGCCGGTGACCAGTTATCCTTCAGTGTGTCCAAACAAATCTGCCCCTGACTATTGATATTACAGTGATAGATGCGGGTCCGGAACACGACTTGAGGGGCCTTGAAAGGATACTCCCGCGGAAAGGTTATATCCAGAAAGAAAACCCCGCCGGCGTACGGGGTATCAGGCGGGCCCACAATCGTCGCAACCCACTCGAACAAGTTATCGCCCTTGGGTCCGGCAGAGCAGTTACAAGGCGGGTCCATAGTGATTTCAATGAGCTCTCGTTGGATGCGTTTGGCGGCCACCGAGAGGTCAGCACCTCCGCTGCTCATCCCGCTCTCCGTGCGTCCTGTTGCCGCACTCGGTGCCACGTTGTCTGTACGATTCATGCTTTCGTTCAGGTTATTCGACCGATTGTATGCACACGCACACAAAACACAAACCCTGACAACTTGTTTTGGCCCCAGACGCAAGGCTCTTGCCGTGCACCGAACACCAGCTCGATGGCGCGGACACGTTCCAGACAGGTACACGCGGACACGCGCGTTTAAAGAAACGAACGCACGCACGCACGCACGCACGCACGCACGCACGCACGCACGCACGCTGTGACCGCAGCGACCGCATGGATGGTGTTTGTGACCAAATGGTGCCTGCGCGCCCGCCCATCGAGCCAGCGCCTGGCGAGCGACACGACCGCGAACGCGCGTTTCAATCTTGGCGCGATCTCATGGCAGGAGGTCGCACGCCACACCCCCAGGCACCCCGTCTCGTCGTCGATCCTTTGACGCTGCCGGGCCGGCATCATGGAACGCGCTGAAGCGCCATGATGGATTTCGGCCAGCGAAAACGCCACCAGGCGTTCATGCGCGGGCAGGCCGGACGAATGACGCGGGAACACGAGCCGCTGCCGTGCGTGCGCCGCGAACGACGCCATCGACGGCCGGTTTGAGTCGCGGTCCACAGCGACGATGGGGATACCGTCGATGGCGTGGGCGTGCCCCGACGACGCCAATGGTCGTCGATATTGCGTCTCGGATGGCGGGGTGTCTGTCGACGCAACACGGATCCATACGACGTCTCTATCTATCTGACTGCCCTAGCAGTGCTGAACGTCCACGAGGTTCCAGACTGGTGCGACTGCGTTCGTTTGGCGTTACAAACGAGTGCGTGTTCGACGTCTCTGCGCCGGAGCGATCATTGCCACGTTCAATCCGTTCAGCTTGAGCAAGTGTGCACGCTCTCTATGGCTGTTGTGCGTGAAAAACGTTTGCAACGCGAGTGGGAGATTTTACAGCGCCAGCCACCTCCGTTTGTGCATGCGTGGCCACGTTCAGCGGACGTTTTAGACCAAGTTGAAGCGATTATCGAAGGTGCACCCGATACGCCCTATGCTGGAGGTCGATTTCGGGTGCAAGTAACTGTTCCTGCTCGTTATCCTTTTGAGCCGCCTTTGGTGCGTTTCTTGACACCGATCTATCATCCGAATATTGATAGTGCAGGGCGGGTTTGTCTGGACCTTTTGCAAATGCCGCCGCAGGGAAGTTGGCGTCCGAGCGCGAACCTGATCGCTGTCCTGGCCGCGCTGCAGCAGCTCCTCGTTGAGCCGAACCCGGACGATGCCCTAGAGGCAGATATTGCTCGAGTTTTTCGCTCGAACCGCGAAGCCTTCGAAAGGACGGCTCACGAATGGACATTGCGGCATGCCCATGAGTGACGCTGGCTCGAGCTACAGACCAGAGCAGCCGTTGGCGAATCAGCCGAAGAAGCTGGTCGAGAGGTCTCGAGCACAACAGCAACTCGGCGGTCGTACTGGCCCTCGTCTACGTATTGCATGGCCTTCGTCTTGCCCCGGTTGTCGCCACGGACCTGCGTACCCTACCCCAGTCGTCAAGAGCGCATCACATGAATGCTTCGGTACGTAGAGATGGAGTCGAATGATGGCTCGTGTGTTTTCCGAGACCGAGTGACCGACGCTGCGACGCGAAGCTCCAACTCGTTCGTAAATAGCAGCATCTCTTTTCGACCATTCAAACGTTCTTATTGGGGTTTTAAATCTTGTTGCAAACGATGCGCAGCCGATTCTAACGCTTTCGATCCGCGAAGCTTTCATTCAAAATCTGAACTAGAGTCATCGTCAGAGGGTTCGAACTCGTCATCATCATCATCGTCGTCGTTGAAAGGCTCTTCGCGTCCATCGGGGTCGGATGCTTCCTCATGGGCGCTGTCCAAGACACGTTCCCCGGCTTCGTCTTCATCGTCACTGGACTCGACAATGATGCGCGGGGGTGGCAGCCTTACTCGACGACTCCGCTGCGGACGACGAGGCGCATCCTCATCCTGACGGGTTCCAGTCGTTGCGGTCGCGGTGGCGGTGGTCGTGCTTGTCAGCGCCCGCTCCGCAGATACCTCGCTGGCTCGCAAACGAGCACGCAGACTCTCCAGATAGCTCGACGCGGAGAAAGAACTGGGACTGCTCGCTGGACGCGGTAACCGAGCCACGCTGTGTTGTGAGCAACGAGGTGGGCGCAGACGCCTCGACACGTGTCTGAGGACGTTCGGTTGGCGGCTCACCAAGTCGAAGGTGTGACGCCAAGCGCTCACTGAGCGAACGCTCTGCTCGCACGCTGAGGCTCACTTGCGCAGCGTCGTCCTCGTCAGCGTCCGCAGTGCTATGCGCTCCAGCGCCTGAACGCGTTGACGACTTGGCACGCTGCACGGGTGCATCCGTCAGCACCGTTGCAGTCGTCCGACTCGTCGTCCTGGTGTCGGTCTTGGGGGCGCGCTGGTGCCGCCGCTCTCCCCAACTCGCTGCTGGCAAAGCTGCAGCAGCTTGGGCAGTATCCTCGACACGACGACGTGTCGTCGTATGGTTAACCTTGGCGTGACGATGGTCGTTATCCGCGGGGACAGCGTCACTGTCCTCGCACAGCGAGACGATGGTGCTCGCACTCAACGAACCGCTCTGGTTGGCATCTGCATCAGACACGCCCTGGTGGCTCGTCACTGAATCAGTAGCGGTGCTGCGGCTCTGAGTACGGCTTCGACGGACTGCGGCCTGCACGTGGCAGGGGCGGCACAATTTCCCTGAGACTGCTCTCTACTTCATTGTTGATGAGCGCAGACTCGGTCGCGCGACGGCTTGTGCTCGTTTTGGAAAGCGCCCGACCAGCTCGGGCCGCACCCTGTGCTTCCTGCGCCATCGCTGCATCAACCGTATCCAGGGCTTTCTCCAACCGATCCAGGTCTTGGTTCCAAAGTTCCGTTGGTCTGGTGGCCCGCATCCGCTCCAGTTCGCTGGCTTTCTCATCGCGCTGGCGGCGCAGTTCATCGACGCGCTCTTTGGTGAGGCTCCACAGCGGCATGCTCAGCAAGTAATCGTATCCTGATGAATCGGATTCACTAGATTCGGTGCCCGTTTGGTCCTCGTGAGTGCCCTGGCTGGCTGCATCAGCGAGATCAGTGCTGCTGCTGCTGCTGTTGCTGCTGGTGTTGGTGTTGGTGGTGATGTCTGTCTGTGGGCCTCGTGCCGCAGTCTCAGGGAGGTTGTTTGCGGTCAGACGAGCGAATCCGCGATGGTGCAGGTCCCGTAACAGCTCACTGCGTTTCCGATTCGAGATTACAATTTCGTTGTGGATGACTGCGAGAATGAAACGAACTTTGTTGTCCAGACGAATAAGCTCGCGCTCGAGCGCCTGAACAATCCACGCTTGTCGCTTGCGATAGAGACAGAGACGCGTCTCGTAGAATTCCATAAGTATCTGATACGCGTTCTCGTAGCGACGGATGAGTCCCTTCGAATCGAATAGGACCATGTTTGACGTGGACAGAGAGCCGATCAGACGCAGACGCTTGAACAGAGCCCCAGGGTCGACCTGCTCTAGATCCGTCGGATTCGCCCAAGTGAGGGTGAAATCGACCAGCGTCTCCGTGCTGTTGTCAGCGAACTCTTTCAGGAAGGGTCGCTGTACGCTGCCGCCACCTGCTGAGGCGCCGCTGCTCGATGCGCTTGTTGAATTGGTCGTCGATGTGCCAACAACATGAGCCTCGAGCCACTCCTTGTATGGTTGCGTCCAAGTACGCAGTGGTAGTTCTCGCACCCGAATTCGGCCATCTGGCAAGTGAAGCGCTCGACCAAAGACTTCATAGTTTGCAGGACTGTTGGGGACTGCAGCAATGGTGCCCTGAAACCCACGATACCATGGCGTGCAGCGTCTCTGTTTCCCTTTGCAGGGTCATTCCGTCTGCATGCCCTAGCAACGCTCGGAGGATACGAATCAGATCGCGCGGGTTGTAGCACGGAATATTGGTGCTCCAGCCAGTCCCAATACCCTCGGCACCATTGACCAGAACCAATGGAACGACCGGACAGTACCACTTTGGTTCGATCGAGAGGCCGTCCTCTTCCAGATATTCGAGAAGCACATCGTCAGCTTCGGGGAAGAGCGCACGTGTGACCGGCGCAAGGCAAGTGAAAATATACCGGGGCGACGCAGCGTCTTTGCCTCCCTGCAAACGCGTGCCAAACTGACCAGCAGGAACCAGCAAACTCAAGTTGTTCGAACCAACGAAATTCTGAGCCAACCCAATGATTGTCGCCATAAGACTCGCCTCTCCGTGATGATAGGCGGCATGCTCGCTCACGTAGCCAGCTAAGCTGGGCAACCTTGATCTCCTGATAGAGTTTGCGTTTGAAACAGGCGAAAAGAACTTTTCGCTGGGATGGTTTCAGGCCATCAACAAGACAGGGAATCGAACGAGCGTTATCGGCCAATGAGAACAGGACCAGCTCCTTGTGCACAAAGTTCGCATAAGTGAGGGTATCGGCTGCGTGGTCGAAGTACGTACCCAGTTCGTGGGCAGCGAGCCAATCTTTCCGCTCTTGGACCTTGTGCTTGCTGAATGCCAGCTCAATCGAGTCACTATCTTCATGATTTTGCCAAACGAAGGGAATCTGATGTCGAGCGAGATTACTAAAGTACGCGCGAGCTTCGGTTGCGGTGGACGTACCCAAACCTTTGTAGTACTTGATGGTCCAACCGCGCAGCGAGTTCTGGGCCTGACGCCACCGCTGGTACTCTGGGATGGTGAAGAAAACCACCTCTTCCACTTGGTCGCCTCTTCTGGAGGTAGCCTTCACGATCGGCGTGATGAATTCTAAGAGAAAGCCCGGGACGCGGAGCAGCGAAGGCCAAAAGTGGTGGAAGAAATTCACCAGCAGACCTTTGATATGGGATCCGTCGTGATCTTGATCGGTCATGATCATTACATGCCCGTAACGAAGCTGCTTCGTACTCTCCACGTCATAGGTTTTGCCGTGCTGCAGCCCGAGAATCTTTTTCAAGTGATTAATCTCTGCATTCTCCATGATCTGTTTGTGCGTTGCTTCACGTACATTCAACAGCTTACCACGTAGTGGGAACACGCCATAGTAATCTCGACCGACGACAGAGAGCCCCGATATGGCGAGCGCTTTGGCGGAATCTCCCTCAGTGAGTATGAGCGTACACTTTTCAGACTCTCGCGTGCCAGCCTTGTTGGCATCGTCGAGTTTGGGAATGCCGAGCACTCGTTGGCGCTTCCCGCCGTCGGTCTTCTTGAGTTCAGCGTCTTGCCGAAATCGGGCGAATTCGAGCACGTGTCCGATGATATCGCTGCGGAGCAGTTTTTTGATAAAGTCGGCACCGAGCTCGCAACGCGAACCGAATGAATGTGGCCGAGAAGTCATATTCTCTTTCGTCTGACTGTCAAAGGCGGGGTTCTCGATCAGACAACGAACAAAAAGCCACAGATGGTTGCGAACCTGAAAGGGTTTCACTTTGAGATTCTTGTGCTTGCGGGTCAGATGTTCGAGGACCGCGCTCACGACCTGCTCGGTCACCGCATTCACATGGGTACCGCCCTTGATTGTCCATATCGAGTTCACAAAACTGACTTGCATGAACTGGCCGTCGCTGGGTGCCAAGGCGACCTCCCAGCGTTCGTTCGCGCGTTCATAGATAACGTTCGTCTCTTCGCGGTCGGCCAAATAGAGTTGCACATAGTCCCGGAAGGATCGAACAGCAAGACGGATCCCATTCCAGTACACTTTGACACCCGGATTGCAACCGGCAATATCGTAGACGCGTTTCTCCATCAGCGCTAAGGTATCGGCATCAAGGGCATTCATACCGAATTTGGGTAGGTCTGGAACGAATGAAATGCGGGTAAAGTTTTCCTTGGAAGAGCAGGGTCGGATTTGTGGTGACTCGCAACATTGCATATTCGATCGAAAGACCTGGACGAAACGATGACGGCCGTCCGCAGTTTCCACGACAAACTCGCTACTGAAAATATTTGCGAGCTTGGCGCCGAAGCCGTTGCGACCACCCGTCACCTTCCGCTCATCATCATCATAGTTGCTCGAGGTAAGCAAATGGCCAAAGATCAGTTCAGGAACATAGCATCCTTCCTTGCTGTGTATCTCGACAGGAATCCCTGAGCCGTTATTGAATACCGTGATGCGCGTGTTCTCAGCATCAACATCCACGCGAATCTCGTTCAGGGATGGATCGCGTTGCTTGTGATCAGCAGCATTCACCAGGATCTCATCAAATATCTTGTACAGTCCAGGTACGTAGGAGACATCCCGAAAAATCATCCGTCGCGCCGTCGATGCACTGGCGCCCCCGTCCATCTCGGTCTCGTCCAAGACCCATAACTTCTCAGTGGTCCGCTGTGTCGATCCGATATACGTGTCCGGCCGCAAGAGAACATGTTCTAGCTGGGATAGCTTCTGATACGTTTCCTCGACCGATTTGGGCCGTGAACCCATCAGAGACGACTCCGAGCGTGACTCACTTGCCATAGACATTCACCGAAAAGCCAAGTCAACAAACAATCAAAAAAACACAGCGATCTCCCTCAATCTTCAGCAACTTACCGCACGCTTTTCACTTTCGAAAACGATCCGATCAACAAACGCGTTTCTTCAGCAAACGAGACGACTGCTGCAAGACGAAAGCGAAGGTCCCAGGCTGTTTCGCTTCGTCCCCAGCGCACAGCGTACGTTCGCGACGCTGCGACGCGATCCGCTCGCGATGGGACGGGCGAGGGCGCCACGCCCCAGCGGGAATTCAAAAATGCGCACGAGGGCGACACATCATCGTGTCACACGTGACGCCATCGAAGGGGCGGGCCACGATGGCAGCGGCGGAATGCATTTTGAAACGGCCACGAGCATGACGGCAGCGGCGCTTCAAACCGCCTAACACTGTTGCGTTGTTGGCTGACACCCGTATCCAGTCGAGCGTTTGGAACCCGTTCTGGACGACGACAATTGATTTTTGGGTAGTGCATCTCTATCAGTGCTTCGAGTTGGTGCGGTTGTGTGTCTTCGCGACACATCCCTAAGAGGCGTTTTTGTACGCTGAATCGCGTTTGGACGCGTTGTTGCGGTGTTTGGTGATAAGGGTTGAAACGGAAACGCACGCACGCGCCCAGAAACGCACGTTCCAAAGTGCTGTGATTGTTTTTGGAAAGGTTTGTATCGTTGGTTGACGTGTTCAGCGAATCAGTTCGTTGTTTCTGTGGTAACTTGCTTGTAAGTAGAGTGAGCAGAGGCTGGAACGAAGGCGTCTTTGTTTGACGGACGCTGAGGTCGGGTTGGTGCGGTGCTTTTCTCTTCTGAGGCGGTGCGCAACGTTTTCGTGTGACGATTGGACCGCGTCTGGTCGAGGTGATCGTATTTTGGGAACCGTTGTTTTGGTGCGTTCCAGAGCCTTTATTTCACTGGAGATACACTTTCTTGTGTGAGCTGATGGCGGCTCCGGTGAGCTCGCACCGGACCGGTGGCATGCGCTCTATCTACGCGACGCCGCGTCCAACGCCAACGATGGGGCGCGGCCAAGTGCCATTGGACTCTACCGGCAAACGCTCGAGGGCGGTGACGCCTGCTTCGGGGCGTTCCGGTCGCCAGTATTCCTTTCCCCTGCTGCCGCCGACGGAGATTGTCGCATGTATGCAGGAGCTGCGAATTCCATTTTCTGAGCAGCAGCTTACACAGCCAACGCCTGAGCACGTGCATCTCGTGCTGGAGCAGCTCGTAGAGCTCCTCACAGCGACCCGTCGGGAGGAGTTAGCGAATCCCCCACCACAGGCACTCGAGGCATTGGGATTCCCAGAACTGCACGATGAGTCGGCGCCAGTGGTCATGTTTCATCGGGCCACTCAGCGTCTCATGAAGGCGTCTGGAATCCACGATTTCTCCCTGAACGACTACCTCAAGCCAGAGTATCCTCGGCTTCGTCGTATCCTCAGCGGCATTATCAACTTCGCCAAGTTCCGCGAAGAGCGTCTCATCCAGTTCCAGAAAATCGTGAATCGTTCCGAAGAAGCGCTCCATCGCCAGCACGAGCTGCAGGCGAAGTGCAGTGAACTTGAAATACAGATTCGCAAATGGGGCGAACGAGCAGCCACAGAGCAGCCGAAACTCACCGCCCTCGAGTCCGAGACCGGCGAACTAGCGGCAGAGATTACCACCCTGAACAAGCAGCAGTTGCAACTGCAGGCTCAGATCAAGGAGCTCAAGGCCAACGTGAACGAATACGCTGATCAAATCGCCAACCACAAGTTCGAACTACTGCAGACCAAACAGGAGATCGCCAAACTACAAGCGATGCTGGTTTCATCCCCGGAACGGGTGCAGCAACAACTTGTGGATATGGAGTCGAGTTTGGAGCACGAAAAGCGGCTCGTTGAGCGAGTTGAGCACGAACACCATCTCGCACAGGTCGAGACCGAGGCGCTGCGTGACGTGTTGCAACAGCTCGAAGAGCTCGTCAAGGCCCTGGAGCACGCCGAAGCCCAAGTGTCGCGATGTAAGCAGTCGCGTGACCTCGTTCAGAAGCACCGCTCGGAACTGCAAGAAAAAGAAGAGGCGTTGCGATCTTTGTTGCAGGAAGAATCTCAGTTGGAGCGCCAGATAGCTGCTGCGGAAGAGCGGATTGCCCGGGTACGCACCCAACTCGAAGATCGTATTGCGGATGCCCAGAAAGAATTCGCTGCATTGGAAGCAGAGCGAGAGATCGTCACGCGAGAACGCCACGAGGCCGACCAGGTTGCCCATCGAAATCATCTTCTAGTTCAGCAGATCCAAGACCGTATGCACAGCTTGCGTCGTGAGCACCACGAGCAGATGACTCGGTTACGTAATCAGTATAACGAACTCGAACAGGAGGTCATCGCTTACCATAGACGCCTTTTTTCCGCCTTGCAGAAATGGCGTCAAAGTTCGGAAAACGACACGACTGACTCGGGGATCGTTTCGTGACCAGCGAAGCCCGTCATCGGCGCTGTTGCGGCGACGAGCAAGACTGGGATCTATCTCGCCCAAGCGCTTGAAACGAGATGACCACGGGAATGGTGCATTCGGCTCTCTGAAAAGGGATGCGTCGCCACCAGTCAGAACTTGTGCTCCACTCCGCTCTACTAGAGTTTACCCTAAACAACGAGCAGACGCGTTCACGTACGCCCAAGCTTTGGGATGAGCGCTTTTGAGCCACGCTCCTCAACACATCGTAACCTGGTGTCACGCTAAATACCACGCCTGTCTGCATCATGGAGAGGCGTATACGTTTCCGTATTCACGTTCGGAAACTGCGCCCACGATAACCTGTCCATCGATGCTTGCAAGTCGCCAACCCAGCTCGTCTGCGCAGCGTTCTTCCTCTCTCATCCAAGGAATTGATGAAACCGTTCAAGCTCTCTAGGAAGCATCAATGCTAATTTTTGTGAACATCAGAGATCCCGTGAACCATTTTTGAAGACTTCAGGTCGAAGCCTAAGGACGGGTTGCTCGAGCGCACTGCAACCCCAACGGTTGCACACTGCAGGGCGTCAAGTCGGTCGACGCCGTCGCAGCGGCCCGCTTGCGTTCACGACAGTTTCCCAGTGACGCTAGTCGAGGCTCGCTCTCCGCTTAGTTCAAACGAATCGCGCACACAGTGGACCTTTCGAGTCCTGGACCTGTGCATTCGGTCGACATGAAAACGATGCAAAGTATAACGTTGTTTTGTGCGTCTACGGCTTGTCGTAGTTGGAACTGGACTGGTCGTACGGGCGTCTACACTTCGGCTGGACGAGGCCGAAGTGCTTCAACGCTACCCGAGTCAGCGTTGGTATGGTATCGCGATGCTTCGGGAAGCGGTCGCTTGGCTTCCCTACAGGTGCGTTGCAAGTGGGCGCACTCGCGAACAAGTTCGTTTGTAGCGCAAAGCGTGGCGCCTCTGTTGGCACGAGGCCGCTGCGCTCCCGTGCGAATGTGTGTTGGCTCCGACTCGGACGCACGGAAGAGGCCAGACAATGGCAGAGAGAGGAAACCGCGGGTCCTCTCCGGTGTCCAGCCGACGGGGCGAATTCACCTGGGCAACTACCTGGGCGCCATTCAACAATGGGTTACACACCAGTACGACTACGATAGCTGGTTCTGTGTTGTGGATATGCACGCGATCACGGTGCCTCAGGACCCGCGCCAGCTGGCCGAGGATACGCTCAGCACGGCAGCCATGTACTTGGCTTGTGGTCTGGATCCGGCACACTGCCGTATTTTTGTGCAATCCCAGGTTCCAGCCCATGCGGAACTCGCATGGTTATTGAACTGCATCACGCCGATGGGCTGGCTTGAGAAGATGACGCAGTACAAGGACAAACGCCAGCGACTTGGAGATGATACGCCAGTTAACCTAGGCCTCTTCGCGTATCCGGTGCTCATGGCTGCAGATATTTTGCTGTATCGAGCAGAGCGGGTTCCCGTAGGCGAGGATCAGCGACAACATTTGGAGCTCACGAGGGATATCGCGCGCACCTTCAATCACACGTTCTGTCGGAAACGAAAGCCACACAAGTTACCGAGTGTTTTCCGCGAACCAGAGGCCCTGATCCTTCCCGAAGGCCTTGGGGTCTCTCGCGTGATGTCACTGACCGACGGCACGAGCAAGATGAGCAAGAGCGCCCCTTCGGACATGTCCCGCATTAACTTGCTCGACGATGCCGACACCATTCGAAACAAGATCCGTCGTTGCAAGACGGATACAGAGCGGCATTTGCGGTTCGATGACCCCTCGCGACCAGAGTGCAACAATTTGCTCCATATTTACCGGGCGATAACTGGGAATCGACCCAAGTCAGACATTGAACGGGAACTAGAGACGCTGAATCCCCCAGGCTGGGCTGGATTCAAAGAATTGCTCGCAGAGGCGTTAATCTCCCTCTTGGGTCCTATTCAGGAGCGCTATCACCAATTTCGGAATGAGCGTCTTTTCTTGGAAGAGGTGCTGTCACGCGGACGCGAAGAGGCGAACCTGGTGGCCAACGAGACCTTGCGAACAGCAAAGGAGGCCATGGGCTTCGCAGTAGCCTCTGAGGCCAGAGGCACCTTCACGGAAAAGGACGGGAGCTCAGTGACGGCCCGAGGGATGTATTCATCCTCCTCGCCATCGCCATCGTCGTCGAAACTCTGAACCTGGTTCGTAAAAGATATCGTTCACGTCGCTGATATGAATGAATGGATCCAGATGGGACTGAATACCAGCGACACCAGCGCTGTTGCTGAGCTCACTCGGAGCGTCCGAACAGCTGGCGGGCAACAGAGGTCACCCTCGCTCTATCGGCGTTCAAGCGCGGACAATGGTCGCCCCACCGCAACAATGCCAACTGGGACGCTTTGGAGATCCGCTTTTCGTGATCCCTGAATGCATCACGATGTTTTGGATACTTTGCAGGAGTGGCTCCGAGCACTTCCACCGCGATCGTTGGGATGTATCCGTCATCGCCAAGTTCAAAGGAGATGCGACTCTGACCTGTCGAGTGGCGACAAACTTGGGATGCCCAACGACCGGCTCTGACCAGCGACGGTGAATGCAATCCCGACCCCGAATGTTTCGCGTGACTCCCAAAACGGAGCGTTTCGCACAGAGCGCCGTACCTAGAACAAAGCCATTCGTTAGAATCCGACTGGTGCTCCTTGACAGCAATACCTGGGGAACGTCATCAATTTTTTCGTCCTCTCCATGGATGCGATGCAGACGATGGACGATACTGGGAAGAAGTCATGATATCCGAGTGCAGTTGAGTACTGCGATCTGTGAGTCGGTCCTGAACGTCTCCCATGCGCAAGTTCAAACATAATCTCCGGTCATGAGAATTCTGGCGAACGCTCGGAACTGTTCAGGTTCACGCACCTACTCGAAGACGACTGTCTTAATGGGTGTCTCTGTGGGGAGCCAGAACCATGACGATTCGGGAAAATCAGCGCTCGTCCATGAGGATGAAAACCTCTTTTTTGTGCGAGGCTCAGCATGCCGTTCTGGTTGATGCCGATGCAAATGCCTCATCGCTCATGGTAGGATAACGATTCGGGACTCTGCATCACGAGCAAGGTTCCGCGCAACTCTGAACCGAATGCGCCCTCGAAGCGCTGCAGTCGGTCTTTGCATTGTCTGTCGTCCTGCTGGACCTCTTTCATTTTCTGAAGGCTCCCATGGTGATGCGATGAACACGAAAGCTCTCCTCGAAATGACTCAGAAATCACCGCAACGGTATCATTGCAGGACACGAGTGATGGTTTACTCCAAGGCGAAACAAGCAACGTTGCAACGGGTGTAACGCTAGGCCAACGAGTCTCGCACTGCTTGAGCAAGGCTCAAGCACAATGGCCTCGTCTGCGAACGCTTCGCGCCTCAGAGGCGGACTCGTTCACACCGCTGGCCTGCCCTTGACGTGATGTTCGCTGAGACCGATCTTCTCGAATGCATTCGCTTTTCCAGTTTGATACTCCTATTGAGCTGGATAGACGACCGTGTTCAGTCGCGATTCCCACTGTTTTGATTGGTGCACTTTGGTTCAGTCCATCGTTGTTTCAGCTCCAGTTTCGACTCAACTGTGAGCGTCCGATCCTGGCTTCGCGTTGAAAACCTGGTGGCAGCGGCGCTCAAGTACGGAACATGCCCGGGTGCCAAACTGCATCGCTCGTTTGGGAGTCTCTGCGAGTTCATCGTCAATCGAGAGTGGAGACACGGTCGCCGCCAAACGAAGGATGAGTTTGTCGCCAATACCATCAGGCAAACGTAAATCACATAGCTTGCCGAGCGGGTTTGCGCTTCCGTTGGAAGTTGCCGCTGGGGAATCAGACCCGATCACCTGTCGCAGCCATTCGATGAGGGACTCATCCAGAAACGGGTGTCGGAGCTCGCAGCCATGATCAGCGACACAGCGATCGTCCCGACCCAGGTTTCGCCACCACAGCTGGTTCAGGTCTGCCTCGAGTTCATGGAACAAAGCATCCATGCCACCTCGCTGAAAACGAGAGCGATGACGGCCTTTGTAGCCAGCGAAGAGCTCGTCTGCTCCGAGGCCGCTGAATAGAATGGGCACAGGTTCCGAGCAATGCCGCAGATCTGTGTTTCCGGCGGCAGCTCTGGCCGCATACCACAGGCAAGCACCCAAGGCAATATCCATTGGCGTCGTCTCAGCTGGTTCAATCACAGCCTTGAGTGCAGGCCAGTCGCGTTGCACGTCCGTTACCCTTACCCGAGCGTGGCGGAAACGAAATCGGCCAGGACGTAAAGACAGTCGATCCAACATTTCCAACGCCTTGTATGCCTGTAGCGTGTCTGGTGCGGAGTCCGAATCGACAGCAAGAGAAGCAAACGCTGGTACGGGTGCCAGAGAACCGTTCAAGACACTCGTTTGCATCGATGTTATCGCCAGAGATTCGCCATCGCCGGCACCTTCTCCGCTGGTGACACCCTCTTGTGTAGTTGATGCTGTTGCGAACAGTCGAGTGGGGTGCTGTTGTTTTGTAGAGCCATCCACAACGTCGGCACTGAACGAGACGTGAATGAGATGTATGGATTCGTCGGGGGCAAGCACCAGGTCCAAGGCCCGCGCCACGATCAGGCTATCAATGCCACCGGAGAAGAGTACGCCCAATGCAGGACGCGGTTCATGGCTTCGACGTGCGTCAACTTGTCGCTGAACAATGCCGCAGATCAATCGACCCAAATCCGTGGCCAGTGCTAGTCGCGAAGGAGTCCGCAACTCTGCCAAACGACAAGTACCGATATCTGCCGGAGCGTCCCACTCTAATCTTTTGTACTGCTCGCCCAACCGTAAAGGTATCCAGATCCACGGCGGAATTTGATGAAGCCACTGAGGCATTCCACGAGCTCGATAAGCGCTCCTGCCAAAGCGCAACTGGTCAGAGCGCTCCGAAGCTAGATCGAGAACGAGACGTGCGGTGTCGATCACATACCATTGACCACCCAGAGGAGGCACGTCACGGAAAGTCCATCCGAGTTGGGGCCCTGCCCATTGATTCGTCGTTCCCTGAGCCGGTACGACAGAGCAAAGAATCAAACCAACAGCTGGGTCGGTTGCCATAAGCAGAGAGCGCCGACCGAGCGCATCACGACCAAAATAGAGTCGTTGCTGCTGCCGGTCCCAAATCAGCAAGGCGTACGGTCCAGCGCACCGTCGCAGCACCAGACCAGGGTGCCATCCCTCAGATGACCTCATCGATGCGCTCACCTCGAGTTCTCGACAGATCCATCCAAGGTCGTTGCCACATACAGGCGTTGCTTGACTCCAAACCAGATGATGCCCAACGGGGGCGGTATCGCACGCGATGCTTCCATATAGCTCGCCGTTATAGGCCACCACGAAACGTCCGCTTGCTGACAGAGCCGGTTGTTTACATGCAGGATCATGGTCGCGAATGGCAAGAGTGCTTGACGCCAGCACCAGTTCCGTCGCGGCCTTCTCGCCCGAAGCGTTGTGCAGCCGCTCAGAGTACTCGGCGTAGGCGTCGGGTCCCCGATTCCGAATGTGCTCGCAGCAGCGAACCCAAAGTGCGTCAACTTGCTGTCGCGTTGAATCGTTCGTTGAGCTTCGTTCGCTAACGCTACTTGGCTTACCCAAAGTGATCTCGTCCGAAGGGCTCTTGCTGGAGAGTGCACGCCACCACGCTTGCAGGCTCTGGTGGCCAGGGTTTGGCGCACCGTCGCGCGCTCGATCGGTCCGGCAAACGAGCACGCCAGTTTGTGGCCAGGTCAAAAGTGCTGCGATACCACACATTCTCCTGCATTAAGAGTTGATCGGCCTGATTAGAGTACGTTGATCCTCTTGGAAACGATGATCGAATCGAATCCTATCAGTTGCGCCCAGCATGACCTTCGTTTCACCAACAGGGTTTTCAAGCTGGTGTATTTGCGCGAACAGGTTCCAGTTCGATCGATACGATGCGACGTTTATATTGACGCGGAATGCAGCGATCTGGGCGGTGGTGGGTCCCATGATGGCATGCCATGGACCTAGAAGACGCATTTATTCCATGATGATCCCATTTCTGGTGATACTTCGATTTGGCGGCCAATCGATCGATACGATGCGACGTTTATATTGACGCGGAATGCAGCGATCTGGGCGGTGGTGGGTCCCATGATGGCATGCCATGGACCTAGAAGACGCATTTGTTCCATGATGATCCCATTTCTGGTGATACTTCGATTTGGCGGCCAATCGATCGATACGATGCGACGTTTATATTGACGCGGAATGCAGCGATCTGGGCGGTGGTGGGTCCCATGATGGCATGCCATGGACCTAGAAGACGCATTTATTCCATGATGATCCCATTTCTGGTGATACTTCGATTTGGCGGCCAATCGATCGATACGATGCGACGTTTATATTGACGCGGAATGCAGCGATCTGGGCGGTGGTGGGTCCCATGATGGCATGCCATGGACCTAGAAGACGCATTTATTCCATGATGATCCCATTTCTGGTGATACTTCGATTTGGCGGCCAATCGATCGATACGATGCGACGTTTATATTGACGCGGAATGCAGCGATCTGGGCGGTGGTGGGTCCCATGATGGCATGCCATGGACCTAGAAGACGCATTTGTTCCATGATGATCCCATTTCTGGTGATACTTCGATTTGGCGGCCAATCGATCGATACGATGCGACGTTTATATTGACGCGGAATGCAGCGATCTGGGCGGTGGTGGGTCCCATGATGGCATGCCATGGACCTAGAAGACGCATTTGTTCCATGATGATCCCATTTCTGGTGATACTTCGATTTGGCGGCCAATCGATCGATACGATGCGACGTTTATATTGACGCGGAATGCAGCGATCTGGGCGGTGGTGGGTCCCATGATGGCATGCCATGGACCTAGAAGACGCATTTATTCCATGATGATCCCATTTCTGGTGATACTTCGATTTGGCGGCCAATCGATCGATACGATGCGACGTTTATATTGACGCGGAATGCAGCGATCTGGGCGGTGGTGGGTCCCATGATGGCATGCCATGGACCTAGAAGACGCATTTATTCCATGATGATCCCATTTCTGGTGATACTTCGATTTGGCGGCCAATCGATCGATACGATGCGACGTTTATATTGACGCGGAATGCAGCGATCTGGGCGGTGGTGGGTCCCATGATGGCATGCCATGGACCTAGAAGACGCATTTGTTCCATGATGATCCCATTTCTGGTGATACTTCGATTTGGCGGCCAATCGATCGATACGATGCGACGTTTATATTGACGCGGAATGCAGCGATCTGGGCGGTGGTGGGTCCCATGATGGCATGCCATGGACCTAGAAGACGCATTTATTCCATGATGATCCCATTTCTGGTGATACTTCGATTTGGCGGCCAATCGATCGATACGATGCGACGTTTATATTGACGCGGAATGCAGCGATCTGGGCGGTGGTGGGTCCCATGATGGCATGCCATGGACCTAGAAGACGCATTTATTCCATGATGATCCCATTTCTGGTGATACTTCGATTTGGCGGCCAATCGATCGATACGATGCGACGTTTATATTGACGCGGAATGCAGCGATCTGGGCGGTGGTGGGTCCCATGATGGCATGCCATGGACCTAGAAGACGCATTTGTTCCATGATGATCCCATTTCTGGTGATACTTCGATTTGGCGGCCAATCGATCGATACGATGCGACGTTTATATTGACGCGGAATGCAGCGATCTGGGCGGTGGTGGGTCCCATGATGGCATGCCATGGACCTAGAAGACGCATTTATTCCATGATGATCCCATTTCTGGTGATACTTCGATTTGGCGGCCAATCGATCGATACGATGCGACGTTTATATTGACGCGGAATGCAGCGATCTGGGCGGTGGTGGGTCCCATGATGGCATGCCATGGACCTAGAAGACGCATTTATTCCATGATGATCCCATTTCTGGTGATACTTCGATTTGGCGGCCAATCGATCGATACGATGCGACGTTTATATTGACGCGGAATGCAGCGATCTGGGCGGTGGTGGGTCCCATGATGGCATGCCATGGACCTAGAAGACGCATTTATTCCATGATGATCCCATTTCTGGTGATACTTCGATTTGGCGGCCAATCGATCGATACGATGCGACGTTTATATTGACGCGGAATGCAGCGATCTGGGCGGTGGTGGGTCCCATGATGGCATGCCATGGACCTAGAAGACGCATTTGTTCCATGATGATCCCATTTCTGGTGATACTTCGATTTGGCGGCCAATCGATCGATACGATGCGACGTTTATATTGACGCGGAATGCAGCGATCTGGGCGGTGGTGGGTCCCATGATGGCATGCCATGGACCTAGAAGACGCATTTATTCCATGATGATCCCATTTCTGGTGATACTTCGATTTGGCGGCCAATCGATCGATACGATGCGACGTTTATATTGACGCGGAATGCAGCGATCTGGGCGGTGGTGGGTCCCATGATGGCATGCCATGGACCTAGAAGACGCATTTATTCCATGATGATCCCATTTCTGGTGATACTTCGATTTGGCGGCCAATCGATCGATACGATGCGACGTTTATATTGACGCGGAATGCAGCGATCTGGGCGGTGGTGGGTCCCATGATGGCATGCCATGGACCTAGAAGACGCATTTGTTCCATGATGATCCCATTTCTGGTGATACTTCGATTTGGCGGCCAATCGATCGATACGATGCGACGTTTATATTGACGCGGAATGCAGCGATCTGGGCGGTGGTGGGTCCCATGATGGCATGCCATGGACCTAGAAGACGCATTTATTCCATGATGATCCCATTTCTGGTGATACTTCGATTTGGCGGCCAATCGATCGATACGATGCGACGTTTATATTGACGCGGAATGCAGCGATCTGGGCGGTGGTGGGTCCCATGATGGCATGCCATGGACCTAGAAGACGCATTTATTCCATGATGATCCCATTTCTGGTGATACTTCGATTTGGCGGCCAATCGATCGATACGATGCGACGTTTATATTGACGCGGAATGCAGCGATCTGGGCGGTGGTGGGTCCCATGATGGCATGCCATGGACCTAGAAGACGCATTTATTCCATGATGATCCCATTTCTGGTGATACTTCGATTTGGCGGCCAATCGATCGATACGATGCGACGTTTATATTGACGCGGAATGCAGCGATCTGGGCGGTGGTGGGTCCCATGATGGCATGCCATGGACCTAGAAGACGCATTTATTCCATGATGATCCCATTTCTGGTGATACTTCGATTTGGCGGCCAATCGATCGATACGATGCGACGTTTATATTGACGCGGAATGCAGCGATCTGGGCGGTGGTGGGTCCCATGATGGCATGCCATGGACCTAGAAGACGCATTTGTTCCATGATGATCCCATTTCTGGTGATACTTCGATTTGGCGGCCAATCGATCGATACGATGCGACGTTTATATTGACGCGGAATGCAGCGATCTGGGCGGTGGTGGGTCCCATGATGGCATGCCATGGACCTAGAAGACGCATTTATTCCATGATGATCCCATTTCTGGTGATACTTCGATTTGGCGGCCAATCGATCGATACGATGCGACGTTTATATTGACGCGGAATGCAGCGATCTGGGCGGTGGTGGGTCCCATGATGGCATGCCATGGACCTAGAAGACGCATTTGTTCCATGATGATCCCATTTCTGGTGATACTTCGATTTGGCGGCCAATCGATCGATACGATGCGACGTTTATATTGACGCGGAATGCAGCGATCTGGGCGGTGGTGGGTCCCATGATGGCATGCCATGGACCTAGAAGACGCATTTATTCCATGATGATCCCATTTCTGGTGATACTTCGATTTGGCGGCCAATCGATCGATACGATGCGACGTTTATATTGACGCGGAATGCAGCGATCTGGGCGGTGGTGGGTCCCATGATGGCATGCCATGGACCTAGAAGACGCATTTATTCCATGATGATCCCATTTCTGGTGATACTTCGATTTGGCGGCCAATCGATCGATACGATGCGACGTTTATATTGACGCGGAATGCAGCGATCTGGGCGGTGGTGGGTCCCATGATGGCATGCCATGGACCTAGAAGACGCATTTGTTCCATGATGATCCCATTTCTGGTGATACTTCGATTTGGCGGCCAATCGATCGATACGATGCGACGTTTATATTGACGCGGAATGCAGCGATCTGGGCGGTGGTGGGTCCCATGATGGCATGCCATGGACCTAGAAGACGCATTTATTCCATGATGATCCCATTTCTGGTGATACTTCGATTTGGCGGCCAATCGATCGATACGATGCGACGTTTATATTGACGCGGAATGCAGCGATCTGGGCGGTGGTGGGTCCCATGATGGCATGCCATGGACCTAGAAGACGCATTTATTCCATGATGATCCCATTTCTGGTGATACTTCGATTTGGCGGCCAATCGATCGATACGATGCGACGTTTATATTGACGCGGAATGCAGCGATCTGGGCGGTGGTGGGTCCCATGATGGCATGCCATGGACCTAGAAGACGCATTTGTTCCATGATGATCCCATTTCTGGTGATACTTCGATTTGGCGGCCAATCGATCGATACGATGCGACGTTTATATTGACGCGGAATGCAGCGATCTGGGCGGTGGTGGGTCCCATGATGGCATGCCATGGACCTAGAAGACGCATTTATTCCATGATGATCCCATTTCTGGTGATACTTCGATTTGGCGGCCAATCGATCGATACGATGCGACGTTTATATTGACGCGGAATGCAGCGATCTGGGCGGTGGTGGGTCCCATGATGGCATGCCATGGACCTAGAAGACGCATTTATTCCATGATGATCCCATTTCTGGTGATACTTCGATTTGGCGCCAGCGGTGCTGTCCCGAATGCATCGATGGCCAGCTCGCTATCGGGGACGAGACGGCGTACAGACCGTTACGAGCCATCTGCTGGCGGGCGTGTCCGAACGAGGTCCCCGAGCGGTGGTTGGACACGCGCGCTGCTGGCTCGCTGTTACGCGTGGTCTTGAAGCTCGTGTCCACTTCTTGTCGTTACGACCCTCTGGTTAGGAACTCGTCAGGTATTGAAAGTGGTCAACGAGTTGCGTTGTGCCAAGGCGTGTACTGGTTTTGCGGGACGTTTGAGGAAGCGCTTCGTTTTTCGGCGTCGTTGGGTGCAAGGCCATCACGGTCTCCTCGTTTGAGAGAGAGAGGGGGAGACTCGTGTCGAGCACTGCTTTTGAGTAGGCGTCACGAGCGCGAGTAGGCGTTCCGTTCAGGGTGCGCGGTCTGTTAGGAGCGCTTCCTTCGCTTGCGATACTTGTGGCTGAGCGTGGGAGAAACGGGTCTGTAGTTTGAGTATTGATAGAACCCGACTCGTCTCGGTGGACCGCATCAATGGAGGCGTTGAAAAACATATTCGGCTACGGCGAGACGCCAGCTCAAAAGCTGCGGCGTTACAAGCGGACGATCGATCGAGCGGTCCGCGAAGTCGATCGGGAACGCATGAAAATGCAGCGCCTCGAGCAGCAGCGCAAGAACGAAATCAGACGGCTCGCTCGAGAGAGTCAGATGAAGTCAGTTCGCATTGCGGCACGCGATCTTGTGCGAGTACGTAACTGTATCGCCAAAATGTACGAGCTGCGTTCGCAGATGCAGAGCGTACAGATGCAGCTGAGCACGATGCGCTCCAGTGAGGCGATGACGAATGCGATGCGCGGGATCGTGAAATCGATGCATTTGATGAATCGGCAGGTGAACTTGCCTCGTATCGGACACATTTTACATGAGTTTGAGCGCGAAAGTGAGATTCTCTCTCTGAAACAGGAGGTTATCGACGATGCGATGGATAACGCGATCGCTGATGAGGACGAGAATGAGGAAACCGAGCAGGTGGTGAACCAAGTACTGGATGAGCTAGGGCTGGAGCACGCGAGTCGTCTAGAGGAGGCACCACAATCGCCGGCAGCGCGTGCTGTGCGGGCGCCAGCAGCACGCGATCTTTCTGCTGGTGTCGCATCACTGCCAGATGCAGAAGAGCTCGCGATTGGTGGTGGTGGCGGCGCAGCGACTCCCGGCAAGAATACGCGACGGCCGCATGACCCTGGCAACGGATGGGGACCAACCGGACATCGTTCCAATGACGACCATGATGATCCCCCGGGGCATGACCATTCGAATGACCGTTACGGGAACGGGTTTGGTAGTGGTGGTGGCGGCGGCGGCAGTATCTTGCGCCCAAGAGCAAGTGGCTCGATGGGTGTGGAGCCAGACGAGCTTGAGCAGCGGCTAGAGAATCTGAAAAAATAAGATCATTCGTCCTCGATGGACCGATTCGGTTCTTTTCAACAATTCGCTCGGCGTAGCGCAACATGTGCGCACGAGTGGATTCACGGCTTCTGGGAGAGGTCGCTGCCAGGTCCGACTGAAATCATGGTTGGCGTGCACGAGAATCGAGATATGGCGCTGGCGATATACGCTAGTAGACCAACAGGTTCTCAAGGGCTCTTTAGGGAACCAGAGGGAGGCTAGTTCCAAAGGGCTTTTGGCGGCGGCTGCCTTTATCACCCAAATCAAGCATCTGCGTCCGTCTGAATGACTCTGCATCTTTCCGAATATCCAAAGTCAGCGAAAGAGATAGAGCTTCTCCCTGTTGATTACCAAAGCACCGCATGTATTGGGTATTTGGCCCCCTACCAGACGCGCTCAAGCGTACCACGTAGGGGTATTGAGCACCTCTGCAGAAGCGAGCGTGACGTGCGTGCGTCTCTACCATTTGGATTCCATTCATTCGTCATGAAATGTACCGCCTCAACTTTTCAAGACCGCGCATAACATTTCCCTTAGGCCGCAACTCGCTTGCTCAATGACGCTTTGCGCTAGCTACAGGGCGATACTGCTGTTCGGTGCGTGCAAAGATGTGCGCGTCTCTACCATCGGCCGTAAATGCTCATCTTGCAATTCGAGAGGAAGTGCCTCTAACCAGAGCGGCGGCACGGGAGCAAAGCCCTCATCAACGCTTCGAAACCAAATCGTTCCCATGGGGTCGTCTCGTAACGATCGGACTGAATCGTCGTCATCTTCTGGTTGGTGCCAGACGGACCCTACTGCGATACGAACCTGGTCACGCAACTCAGCCATTTCATCCGGTCGGAAGAGCAATAACGCATCGTCACTCCATGCCTCTACATCCAATAGATGTACGTCTTTTTCCTCATCGAGATAGCAATCCATGATACATTCAGCCAACGAGGGATGCAGCGGCTGAACAGCCTCCAGATAGAAATGAGCGATCGCGCCCACAATCTGATCACGCTCTTGAGCCAGAAAGGGGTAAGCAGTATGCGGATGCCGTTGGCAGACTGCAATCACCCGACCACTGGAGATGAAGCTCCGAAACTCGTACGCTGGATGAATGCGTTCCCAGCGTTGCAGCGCGAGAACAGGGGGCTCACTCGACAGGGCCCGTGCCGCTTCGCCAACGCGCACGGATGCACGTAGCAGTAAAACTGCCTCCGCCCATGAGCGACAACAAGCCCTGTTTTCGGCAAGGATCCAGCCAGCATCCGATGGCATGACCCCATTCAGCTTAGGACAAAAGCCATCGGTGCCATCACATGTTTCCAGGAGCGTCTGTGCTGCCTGCTCGAGCGCAGCGACAGTCTCCGGGAACTGCTGACGCAGTTGCGTTGAGTCGGCTTCGTTCGGAGCGTCTCTTTGAAGCGCACTGATGAACGCGTCAGATACGGGAACGTAGACTGTGAGCGGCATGCGGCTCTGGAGAGGTGGTCCCCAGAAGAGCGGATGAAACGGATCGGACGACATGGCTGTGAGCCGAACGTGTTCCTATTTCGTTCAGTGTCTGTTGAGCCGACGTTCTCGCTGTTACGGCTCTCAACCAACAGCGCTATGACCTGATAGTTCCAACGGCTTCCAACGTATTTCGTTAGTAGACGACGAACCCGGCTTCTGACATGAGATGCTGCCCATAAAAGACACCACAACAGCACCGGTCTCGTCCAAGCGTCGCCTTCCCAAGCAAAGGGTGGTTTCGTTCCGGACGGTTTACAAGGTGCTCGAGGGTTTTCGCAGACCTCCAGCAGAGTCCAAAGCGCGAGCGACTCACTCTATCCCTCGACGAGTCAGTGGCTTCGGAACGCCTCTCCGGAGCGCTGCTTTTCGTTTCCGAAAATGCCTTGCGTACGCAGGCTAGGAAGTCGCTCCTGGACAGAGCGCGGTCTGCGCGCTGGCCACCGAAAGCGCTGTGACCGACCAGGTTGGCATGAGAGTGAGTGTGGGACGCATCAAACGCTACCCACTGGCCTGTTGACTGGCGAACGACCCAGACTTGAGCAAGGTTTCAATTGACGGGATGAACGTTTCGGTATAGACATTGTGAGAGGATCGTATCGAATGTTGCGAGCCTCTCTAGGGAGGCTAGTTCAGCGCTTGCGAGACGGGCTGCAACTGCGTAGCCTGGAGCCGCCAGCTGCTTCGGTTGTCGTTCTGCAGTTCGCGCGACGAGACGAAGCAGCCGCTGGAGGGACACGCCACCGGCAGGCACCGTGCACCATATGGACTGACTCGAGTGCTGGCGGACAGAGCCGTGCAGACTGGATTGACGGACGTGTACTTCGTGGCACCCTCGTCGCACCTGCTGTCTCGGCGACCAGTGGCGTTGGGGCTGTATCGTCGGGGAAAGCAGCCCAGCAGCAGGGCCGTCCTTCTCATTTCGTATCCCTGTATTACCCATTCCGCGTCAACCTCTCCGACTACGATTGCTTTCGTTTGTACTGTCGTGATGAGTCTGAAAGACCGCGTTGCTGGCTGTTTGGCGTAGCCACCGAGAGCCCAGTTCGCGAGCGGTCCGTCTTTTATCGACCGTTCCGCGTCGGGCCTTGCTCTTCTGTGGATGGTTGTTCGGTCGTCGACATGCCGTTTGCAGAGTTCGCCATGACATACGGAGGCCGAGTGATCGATTCCGCGGAGATGATGAATACTCGTCGGATCCTGGGCTTTCTGATTACCCTTATGGATCCGAATCCAGGGCCTTTTGCGATCACATTGGATCGGTTGGACGCATTACGAGGAACGCCGAAGAGCGTTGCAACCCAATGAATGTTGATGAAGGGACTCTTGTGCTCGGCTTTTGCAGTGTTCGCGTTGGTTCTGTGTATCGATCGAGAGGAGTTTGTCACCGTGGGTATTCGAGGTTCCGAGTCACCGCCATTTCCACTAGACGAAAACCGTTCGCAGCGTTTTTGAGTTGAGCTTGGTTTCAGTGAATATGGATAGGCAGCGCTGCAATCTCGATGGACGAAGAAAAGGGTCTCTGACGCTCCATCTCTATGGATTGGCCTGGTTCCACGTCATGTGGTCCTCGCGATGAATCGTTAACGACTAGTTGGCTCGATCTACGGTTTTCTTTCTGGAGCGCTTCACGAATGCGTCTCGGTTATTCGTAACCACCGCGCGATCTAGAGTGCCGATCGATTTGGTTGGATACTCAAATCGATGAGCGGAACGGTCTCGTCCTGTCTGCTCTTGTGGCACAAGAGTCCTGTCGGCATCGGTGACGCAGCTAGTTTGAGCGGTCCGAATGCATGTCAGATACAGGAGACTCAGCATCGAGCAGACCCAGAGTCCCGTCTCGAATGGTGGATCCAGCCGCCCACCTCAGCTACTCGGGAGAGCGTTCCCCGATCAAGCACTTGTCCTTATTTCGTGCAACTGTTTCGGTTGGCGTCGAATATTCGGATGCAGAGATGCTCCTTGACTCATCGCTCGGTTGCATATCGATTTCTATAAACTCAAGCTTCGGTTCGAGAGCATGGCTGTGGATCGTCGAACATACGAGGCGTAAATGTCCGCTCATGGTAGCTTTATGATCTTCACAAAAACGTCCATTCCCATCGTTTTCGATGCTCCAAGCTAGGGCTAGAGCCAAGCCGAAGATGTGAGGGATTCCGAGGCAAAGGCTCTTGGCCCTGTTTCCCCATACTCGCGGCGTGATTGCCCCTTTGCATTTACCTTTACCGACATTGCCCCTTGAGTCTGAAAGCCGGTCGACGCTGGAATACTCTATTGGCGATAAGTCTCGCCATTTGCGCTCCCTTTGAATGATTCGATCGATCTCACGCATGATGGACTGGTCATGCACGACGTACTGCACTTGCGGCTTCATACTTTTGACGATGAAAACCGAGAGAACGATTCAGATAAGCTTTATCATGGAAAGCCCCCTATTGCCTGGTCGGTTTGGCTCGCACGACGAGTGGGCTTTACGTCCATCGGGTCAAACACACTCTCTGTTCGATCTGAGCAAGGTGGTTTTGATCCCGACGCCACCAGAGCTGTTTGAGCCGGCGAGCAACCTCGATACACTGAACAGCCTCGCAGCGATTGCCGTTTTGAAGTAGGGCCAAGCGTCCCCTCTCTTCTGAGGTACCAAGCGTCTTGCTTCGGCTTATGAACACATCGAACGCGTCCATGCCTCCAAGTACGGACAGATACGGGCGTTGACCACGGGATTTAGTCGAGAGCACTTCTCCCGAACTGGACATTTTGTACAAGGTACTTGACTCAGTGCGCTGCCGAACCCAAGTCGCTCTGGTGGAACGAAAGCATCTGGAATGCTCGCTAGTCCGTCGCGTCCACGAACACAGGCATAATAAAATTCTGTGTTCGAATCCATACCATCTGCTGTCTTAGATGACCCATGCGGTACTCGGCTGTTCCGTGTCTTGTGTTGCTCGAGTCCACGTGCGTTTCGAACTTGCCGAACTTGAGCACTCGTGTCTGTCGCCCGACAAAGCATTAGATCCCAGCACATGGTCTGTAACACCATCTCCAAGTCAGTAGGCTCGAGCGTGAACCGAAGTACGTTGCTCTGGTTCAGAAACTTGGTCAGCTCATTCGCGCTTGTCCAGGGGACTTGCATGAGACGGCGCCAAATCAGTTCACGCAGCTGATGAATGAACTCGTGATCAAAGGTGCCCTCGTCATCGTAAAAGGGTCCACCGGTCACCTCTCGCGATGGCTCTAGTTCCGCCAGCATGTACAGCTTCCGCGTCTTGTTGCGAACGTTCTGAACCTGCTTCACCAGCTCTCGCCGCTGCAGCTCTTTGAGGGCTCGATTCACATCCGAGAGGGGCAGGCCCAGACGTCCGCGAATATGTCGCACCCAGACACCGTATTCACCGGCGACTCGAACCTGCTCGTAGACAGCGCGTTCGGTATTCGATAAACCGGCGAGACGCTTGCGTTGTGCATTCGCCAACTGAATCATGAGCTCTCCGCGATGTCGCTGCTGTCGAACGAGCTGGATATCACCAGCTTTCAGGAGCGTATTCAAGGCCTCTGCAATACGTTGGTCGAGCGTTTGAGCACTCTCGGATGCACCGGAGATAGAAGTAAGCTCCATCTCTGCACCCAAGGCACTAGTTTCCCTCCGGTGCAAACGGATCTCCGCCACCAGCTCGGACTGTCGCACTGCAGGCTGAGTCGTTCCCGCGCTGGCACGTCCCTGAAGAAACTGGAGTATGAACTCCGTTAGCTCCAGAACGGAGTTGCTGCTCGACATTGGATGGGGTAGATAAGTGTCGCTCTATCCGACTGAGAAGTAGAAGAACTGGCTGTCGCTCCTCGGGTTTGCGACGCTCCTGCTCAGCGCAAACCAGCTGGTTCGTCGATCTGTCGCGCTGCAGTCGCAACCTGTTCGAAAAAAAGACAAAACTACACCTGCTCAACTTCTTCAGTGGGGATATTCACGCGTCGCTGGCCAGTCAGGGAACAAGTACCGGATAGATAACGACGCCTCTTTCGCTTCGCACGGAAGGACAGAGCGATCTGTGCTGCAGCGCGAGTAGATGAAGACGTTGCATCAAGAAGATCGATTGCGTTCGTTTTACCATTCTGGGCGTGCTCCGACGAGTTTCTCTAACGGAAAAGAAGCATTTTCACGATAACGTATCCGGGTTGCACGTAAGGCGATGAGCAAGCCGCACAAGCACCAATATGCCCGCCGCATTAGATCAAGAATTACGGAAAAGCCTAGATAAATGCGCTTTTGTAGAAGAGAACCAGCACAGCACGGTGGTTTGAAACCGTCTAAACGACCCGTTCGTGCTCGGCTCGGGGAATGACATTCGGCAATCCCTGCTCACAAAAACGCTCTCACCTGGGGGCAAAGTGGTTCCGCGCAGTCGTCTCCGGTGTCATAAGCGTCTTCGATGAACTCATCAAAACGCATGTAGCCAATGATAGAGCGCTTCGTTACCACATCATGATCTGCAGGAGAGGTAGGTATGTATCGATGTCCTTTACGCTGGAACCACGATGAAATTTCTATAGTGCGACTTGAACGAAAACAACCGAACGCCTTCGTATGAGCCCAAGAACTTATCTGTGTTCTGGTTCAGCATCAGCGAGCGATACAGGTCTTCGCGTATAGGCAGTTGTGTTTCGCATCGCACAAAAACTGAACAAGTCCGGTATCGCTCAAGGCCAGCTCCCGAGCCTCGTGGTCGCCGAGCCACGAGCAACTCGAAGGAAGCGCACCTGCACAAGAAGCACTCACGCTCGAGTCTTAGACACACCGACAGTCTTACCGTGTCGTCCGGTTGTCTTCGTCCTCTGACCGCGAACCCGCAAACCCCAGAAATGTCGCAGTCCACGGTGCAAGCGAATCTTGCGCATTCGATCGAGATCCTCGCGAAGCTTAAAGTCCAAGTTATTCGAGACAAGCTGCTGGTACTTGCCGTCTCGAATGTCCTTGCGTCTGTTTAGAAACCAGTCCGGTATTTTAAACTGACGTGGGTTTTGAATGATAGTCACAATGCGCTCAACCTCCTCGTCCGAGAGTTGTCCCGCCCGCTTGCTCAAGTCCACATCAGCTTTCTTGCAGACAAGGTTCGCGAAACGACGACCAATACCCTTGATCGCCGTGAGGGCATAGGCAACCTTCTGCTTCCCGTCAATGTTGGTGTTGAGAATACGAAGAATATATCGGAACTCTCCTTCGTTCAGTACGATCGCCATGGTTATGAAACCTTCGTGTAAGAGCCCACCGAAACGTCGATGGTTAGAGCGAAGCGGGACGTCGGAGAGACGGCGCGGAAGGCATCAGGTGTCACACGTGACAGCGTCCTTGAATATGGATATCTAGGATCAAATCAATCCATTCCGGCCAGTAGAGCAATGGGCCAAAGTCGGGGCCTCGACACTCTCTGGGCATTGACCGCACCTGAGATGTTATGCCAGGCCCTAGGAGTGATTGGCCGTGGAGCTCCACTGCCGGATCGTTCATGATCTCATCGATGAAGCGTTTTGGGCAGGTGGATGCGATACGGACCGGGCTCAAGGACTGAGCCGCACAGACTCCAGTAACCATATCGGTCGCTTGACTGAATCGTTCGATAGAGAGGACTCGTTCAACATGACTCGCCATCCGGCAATTTTGGTGTAGCAACGATTCAAAAGGACACCAAGTCTCTTTGAAACAGGTTTCTATATTAGATATATACGTATGGATCGTTTCCAGTGAGACTGATGGTCGGCAAGTCGTGCCTTGACGGCTGCACAAACGCTAAACGCATGTTCCCTTTGCCGCGAGTATCTGTGACGACGCCCGCAGATCAGCGTGCTCAAGGTTCATTCGTTCGGAAATGTGTATATAAACTGAGAATATGCCCAGCGATTGCAAAAGTTGATCATGTTCATTAAGAACGAGGGCTTATTCCTTTCGGTGGATGGGAATGATCACGTCGTCTGTTGCTCCGTTCCATTCAAGAGAGACGACGCGACATATCGAGACGCTGCAGACCAAAATCGTGCACTGGAGCGCGGCCACAGACCCTGGCTGAACCATACACTCCAGTTGTCTCCCCATTCGGGGGCGAAGCAGCATTGCGTTTGGTGCACTGGCTCGAAGAAAAGATTTATGCGGTTTCTGTACGACTCTGGATTCACAGCCAACTCGATCATTGTCTGTCCCCTGAGACTGAATGGCCACCGATCAGCTTGGCTTCGGGTTTGATCGACTGCGAAACCGTAGCCGGACGGGTACTTTCTCCAGACTGAATTCAGATTTCAATGCATTCAGGAGGGTTCGTCGGTACGACGGTGGCAGATACGCCGCCCGAACGCCGAAGAATGTAAACTCTGGCGGCCGAATGCCACTCTGTACAACGTACGCAAATTTTGCTTGGACTGGAGGGGGGCGTCGTTTCGTGACATTTCCTAACCAGTAGGTTAACTCGGTCCTTGACCAGCGCCTACTCCAAACATGGAAGAGGTCCTGTGCAGCTTGCAAGAGCGGCACTGCGTCTTTCACCGCCAGCTCGGGTGCACATACCGAGAATATGGGGGCATGGCGAGCCTCAGGAGCGCTGTTCTGGAGTCGTGCGCGAACAGCATTCTCCACACGGGCTCGCTCCGATTCGTCGGAAAGCAGGTCAACCTTGTTGAGCACGATCAATAGAGGTCGACCGTGCAACTCGGTGGCTTCTTGGATGAGTCTGTGCTCTATGTCAGCGAGCGCTGGACGAGGATCCGATGTTTGCTGCAGCGCTCGTGCGATCTCCGCTGCATCCAGTACTAGGCAACACACATTTGCCTTTGCGATGCCTTCGAGCATTTTCTGGTAGGTGCCCTTCTCCAGCGAATCCTGAGCAGATCCCGAAGCGTTCGAAGAGGACCCGCTCGGACGACGAGCACCCGCGGTATCGGTAAGCAGAACTCCCCCGAAACGAGGACATGAAACGGTAACGTTGTCGCGAGTCACACCCGGATACGGAGCTGCCAGAAGACGTTCGTACCCCATGAGTGCGTTGATCAGCGTTGACTTGCCCACATTCGGTCGCCCAATGATCGCAAGTCGCAACGTGTCGCCAGCCGATCTGGACGTGATGCGATTGGTCGTGTCCGTAAACTTCTCGTTGGGTACAGAATCTATCTCCTGAGCTAGTCCCGTGGGAGTCATGGTCGACTCGGCAGCGTTCGTTTCCGCACGACGTGCACCAATCCCTGTGGACGCTGCGGCTTGCTCCGAGACTCGGGCGTCGAAATCAGCGTTTTGCGACTTGATGCTCTCCTTTCGAACGATGGACATCCGCGAGGAGCTCAGAGATGCCTCTGAAACGGGCCCTACATCCTCGAAACGTATCCCAGGCCCCTGAGTTGGATTCGCAAGCGGACTTGAGGCTTTCAGCGCGTGCTCGCCAATATCAGTTCGTGTTGAGCGCTCGACAGCATCTGTCGACATGGAGGCAGCGCCAGTTTGCCAGGCGGGTTCCAAACCAGGTCGATCGTTCTCAGCGAGGTTTTCAGGCGACATTGCATTCACCCGGTCGATGAAGGGCTGCATGGCTTCGTAGAGTTCCGCGAATCCCTCTCCCTGCTTGGCGCTAATCGGAACAGGCTCTGGGAAGCCCAGCTCTGCAAATGATGCAACCGTTCCCGGATCCGCTGCTTTTAGATCACACTTGTTGAGCACGAGCACGGTCGGGAGTGACAGCTTGCGCAGCAGTTTTGCTAGCTGACGATCGGCAGAGACGACACCCTGCGAGGCATCGACCAGAAAAAGTGTCATCATTCGATCCCGTGCTTGGGCACTCAACTGCCGAAAAAAGCGTTCTGTTAGGTCCATCATCTGGGAATGGAGGCTCTCATACGCGACCGAATAGTCTCGACCAGCTGCAAACTGCGTGAGCAGGTTCGTCTTCGAAGTGCCAGCTCCGGCCAGTTGCAAGCGGTTTCTCAAAAGGCGTTCCGGAAGCCACTCTAAGCCAGGGGTATCAAACAGACGGAAACGCAGGTCCACGAGTTGTCCTGGCGCCTCACGAACGTCTCGAGTACAGCCTGCTCGACTGTCGACCAGACTGGACGGCTTGCCTACCAGTCGGTTAAACAAGAGGGACTTGCCCACGTTCGGCCTGCCTGTGAGAACCACAATAGCACGCACTTGATGGATCAACATGACGCGTGATCGATTCTGAAAGAAAACGTTTCATATGCTGCTCAAGATCGTTCAAGGATCAGGTAACGCTGGTTGATTGTCAGAGCACCGTCTGCCTGCAGCGGAGCCAAAACCAGCACTGAGACGAGCACGGAGATGGCTTGGAAGGCAGCGGATCAGTGGCCTTGGCTCCCCGGCGTTTACGGTTGCGTTCAACAGACTGGACGAACTGGGACTGGCCCAGACGCTGACTCCTCGGAATGAATGAACGTAAGTATCGTTTCGAACGTTGAAGCGGACCACTGTACGGAAACAGTTGCGACCGAGGAGACAGTGGCCCCGCTGCTGCCGCCGCCTCGGAAACGCACCCGCTGGGATGAAGCAACAAGTTTTGCGCCCGAGTCGAGGGACCATCACGACCTTCCAGAGAATGGCCAGGAGGCTCTGGCCTCTCTAAACGGACGCGAAGGCAAGGCGCCAGTAGAAACAGCTGCACTGCCGGAGGCGGTACGAGGGTGGTGTCGTACGGCAACAGACGAAACCTTCGCTAGACGCGCTCTTTCAAAAGGCGTGGCTCCCGAACATACCCTGCGAGCGTTGCTGCAGTTCAAGAACGCTGCCGATGCGTCTGAGCGTAAAGCGGCTCTACGCGTGCTGACGACCAGCCTTGAACACAAGCGTCAAGCGGACGCTGTTTTCGGAGCACTCATAGACCTGTGGCAGCATGATGACTGGAAAGCGAGTGCTCTGCTCGCGCTGGAACGAGCATTGCCGCGACTTGTTGCTGCCGCAGGTCAGCAGATCAAGCCATACGCGAGTGCGCTCCTGGAGGTCGCCATCCTTGGACGTATGGATGCTGCCCCGAAAATCCCTGAACCTTTCACGAGTCGCTCGGCTAAGCGCTCCGCGGTTGCTAGCGCTGCAGACACCGTTCATGAACGCGCCTTGGACATTCACTCGCCGACATGCATTGCATTCATCAAAACATTGAGCGAACATGCTGGCCTTGCCGTGATGATTCAGGCCGTTCGTCCGTGGTTCGAGTCTCCTGACAACCAGGTTCGACAACATTCCGCCCGCATCATTGCCCTGCTGGCATGTATCTGGGGATTCGGCACACTCGAAGCGCTTCTAGAGTCGATGCTACGCTCGCAGCGATACGGCCCGTTGCCTCGCGAGACAGCTGCCTTGGCACTTTGCTCGATCGCGCTCATGGATGGGCCGAGTGTGCGAGCGCACCTGCCAACACTTGTGCGTATGGCCCAGCGCGCCCTGGTGGACCCTGAGCCGCTCGTGAAACTCGCGGGTGCCCGCGCTGTCTCTGCCCTCGCCGCGACTGCTTCTCTGTCGGAGGCGGTGCTGTTGGAGCCGCTTCGAGCCCCGCTCTGGGATGGCGTACGCCTCTACCGAGACCGCACGCTCACTGCGTTTCTCGCTGCTGCGGTGGCTATCATCTCATCGATGGACGATCGCGAACGAGCCTATCAAGCCCGTTCGCTTTTGACGCCGACGATGCAAGCGATGCGCTCAACCTGTCCGGTCCGCATTCTGGAGCAACTGCTTGAACTAGGCCAGTTTCCGCCCGAGCTGTTCATGTCCCAGGTTTTGCCAGAGTTTCATGAAATGTGTTTCATCAAGCCCGAGCGTGCTGTTCTGCAGACCGCGAGTCATCACGGCGGTCGAAGACGCTTGGCGCGAGTGGCCGCACTCCTAGCCGAGGATCTAGGCGCTGCAGCCGTCCTGACAGACCAGGTCCTGCGGTGTTTGTCGGACCCCAGTGTCCCGGCCACAGTCGGCAGCTTGGCCCTGGAGACGACTCGACACGTTCTGGCGGCCACCGATGGTGGATACGACTTGTCGCCGGCCGACGACCAGCGACTGGTGCAGGGTTTGCTGCAGTGGCTGCAGGCGCCTGCGCCGACTCCCTACCATACCATTGTTTCGATCGCAGAGAGCCTCGGTGAACGTCTCGTGCCGTGGCTAGAAACCTTAGGGCATCTCGCGATGGCTCGTCTGCAGAGTCCCAATGGATCAACACGGACAGAGGCTGCGCGACTGGTGAGTCTGCTGGTGCCCATATGGTCGCGTTTCGGACAAGTCGAGGTGCTCGGACGACTGGGCACCGTGCTTGCCGCTTGCTACAGCGAGGTGTACCCCGAGGCCCTGGCTCGTCTGCTGGAAGCGCTTGCGACCATTCTGGATGCATTGGCGACCGAGCTGCAACCGAGACATGTCCCGTTTGCAGAGATCCTATCACGTCTGACGCTCGTGCTGCGCAATCCAGCGAAGGAGGTCCAAGCAGCTGCGGCGTATCTCGTCATGGTGATTGCTCGTCACGCTGGACGCAGCATACCGGATACAGCGTGGCTGCGAGTGGCCCACGAGATGCGCGACACGCTCGGAGCACAGCGTCGTCGCGTTCGCTACCGAGCCGTAGAGGCATATGGCTGGGTAGCGCGCGTACTCGGTCGGATGGAGACGCTCGTAGGGCCGCTCCTGTCGGTGCTGCAGCAGTCGGACCGCTCGATGCGTATCGCTGCTGCGGTGGCTCTCGCGATTGCCGCAGCACAGGATTTAGGGGGTGTCCTACCGCTCCTGCTCGATGCCTACATCACTGAGGAGGACAAGCATGTACAGACCGGTGTGATCAAGGCCATTGGTTTCTTGTGCTCGTTTACAGGTGCCGTGAAACGAGTCTGGGATCCGGTCCAGGTCTATGCGGTGACGCGTCTGCTCGAGTCGGCGCTGGTTGAGCGGTACGAGACCCATCGTCAGGTGGCTTGCGAGACTGTTGGCCATTTCGCGCTGGCGCTGGTTGATCAAGGCTACGAGGAGGCGCTGGTGCACCTGCTGAATCACGTTTGGCCCAACTATATTGCCTTGGGTGCCGAGGTCACGGACTCGCATCTCACTCATGCCGTCGAGTTTGCCGTGCGGGCCTTGGGTGTAGCGTTGGGGGCCGGCGTGCTTCACCAGTACCTGGCCCAAGGTTTGTTTCATCCCGCCAAGGCGGTGCGTGGCCTCTACTGGCCAGTGCAACGTTGGCTCGGGGATTATTTTGGCGGCATGAGCAGCAGCTCGAATTGTCTTTTCGCTTTGACCGGGCCAGAATGCCCAGAAGCCTGTTTGTGAGACAACCGGGAGGTTATAAGACAACTACAAGCATACGCTGGTGCTTGGTCGGGGCAGGCTGATGCTGTGGATGGGTCCCGAGTCTAGGATAGGCTCTTGTCAAGGTCTCGGAAGGATACTGCAGCGGCAGGTCTCGGGACGCAACGTCCTGCGCAAGCGTTGGGCTCGCCGACCAGACTCTTCTGATCAGGAGACAGAGTCGGTCCATAAACGTCTGGCGCTCTCTCGTCGCTCCGAGTGAGAACTGGAGGGTTCCAGGCATTTCATGGGCGGCACAGTGTCTCTGCACGTTCCTATGATGGTTTTCGATCGACGCGAGTCTGAGACTTTGAAGCAACCGTACCGGCAACCGTACCGGCAACGTAAACGGTGCAGCTTTTTCAGTCGTTCGTACTCGCAGACTGAGGTTGTGATCGAAGCGGGTTACTGGGCTAGAGTAGGACTTGGCTCTCTGGAAAACGCAAGGTTGCTCGATGGTTTCCGTATTGCGACCAAGACGCAGCGGCGTACCTTAGTCGTAAGCGCAGTTCAAGTCAAGAAACAGTAGGTCGATCAGGGTACTTCGTGCCGGTAAGCAGGCTCAACGAAAATAACCGCTGTTGTGAACACTGAAGTTGTATCAGCACTGGCAGTTGCCATGTCCGAACTCGTTCGGATACGTTATAGGAGCTTCGTGTGTTCACGCTTCATCGCTGTCTCGGCAGCGTCATGAGCGGCTCATGCAGTCAGTAGTTGGTGGCATCTCCTTCTCTACTTCACAGAGAAAGCGCTGACTCATCTCCACTCTATGATTCTCTGGTCGTCATTCTGAGGGAATCCAAAGCACGTATCCATTCGCGTCAATGTTCGTTCTATTCTAGTTTTCGTAATGTTCATCCCGTCTTTTTCGTCCATGAACGTAGCGCCAGCGACGATATGGATTCAGCACGTTGCCCGTCTATACCTCTAGTCATGGCATCGTAGACTTTGTTCTGCGTGTTTGCCTACCAACATATTCACACCTATACACCTATCTGCAGGTCGCGTTCTGCAAGTACTCTCCGAGACCAGGACCCAGTTGGAGCGTGAAACAGACGCCTGTTTCGAGTCCAGGTCCGGCTCGCGATAGTGCCATAGAGAACGCAGCTCTCCTGCAAACCAGGCGCGCGTTAAAGGAGCCGCGAGACAGAGCGGCACCAGGTAGAGCAGCGCCGGTTGCGCCACATGAAAGACGGCCATTGCGAGAAACGTTGCCACCATACCGAGGGCGTACGCCAAGTACGATGCCCAAAAGTACGGTGTAGCAGTCGCCTAGACCACAACTGGGTGCTCGACGATTGTCGAATCTGAGCATCAGCGCCACAAAGAGTCCAGGAATCACTAGGTCACCGAGACCAAGCATGGACATTTCGCGGGTTGCGTCTAAGCGGGTTCGCGGTCGGAAGAAGACGAACTTGAAGGGCCCGTCGATGCCTCGCGCCACCGATACCATCACATTGTCTCCAAAGATGGATTCACTGCCGAATACCCAGAATATGTCGTAGAAGAAAAGACCAAGCAGCAGCACGACCGCGGTCTGAAAGTCGCCAATGGCCAGGAGATCGATGCCTGCTACACCGAGGCTCGCTGCGAACACATTGTTCAGCATGGATGCGCTGAGACCATTCGCTCCTCGATATGCATACAAAAGTGAGGCAGCCACGGTCATACTGACCAAGTCTCGACCATGGAAGGCAAGCGTGTCGTTGAGCAGGGACAGTCGTCGCGACAGGAGGATGCCGAGCGACCTCGCACGCGAACGTCGCAAACGGGCCTCGATCATATCCAGCGGAGGCGACAGGGTGCTGGTCAGGGAGACCAACGCTGCCGCAGCCACATAGGCACCGAGCAGCCACTGCACCAGACGTGGTGGGAGATAGCGTATCGCCAGGAAGAGACCGAGCAGGCCGAGCGAGGCGAGCAGCGGAAACCGAAGGGCGTCTCCTCGTCCAATAACGTCTCGCTCCAGGTCGGCGAGCGCTGCCGAGACCGAGTCAGCGTTGTGTTTCCCAGTGCGTTGGCGGAGCTGCTCGAGCACCCACTGTCGATGACTTGCCCGCGACGCCGACACGTGCGCACCGATAAACACGACACTGCTGGAGACGAGCAGCATATTGGTGAGGGTGACGCCAACTGAGGAGGCAGACAAGAGTTGCGGCGCCGGTGGAATCAGACCGTTGTCCTCGGCCCTGGTGTAGAGCAGCGGAAAACCGACCAGCACCAAGACGAGCAAAGCGTAAGCGAAAACGAGACGCTTGGTTACTGAAGCCGCGCGACGTTGGCAGAGCGCTGCAGCGAGCTCGTCCCAGTCCTCGGCTGCAGCGTCGCGCTGGCACTTGCTCCTCGTTCTGTCTGCAGGTTTGGATCGAGTCATCAGTTTGTTTCTAAGATCGTGCACTCGTTGCTTTGTGTACCGAGACGAGTGAAGACTTAAGTGTCGCAACGCCTGTGTGCGAGGCGTGCCGAACTGCGTTTCGTTGTTGAACGACGCGCAAGCCTAGACCTGAATGGAAAAGCCGTTCTGAATAGCGATGGATGATGATCATTAGAAGACGAGAGGATCAATGAATAGAGGTATCTGCCGAAAAGATTTGCTCTGGCGAGAGCACCTTAGGGTTTATCTTGAATTTCTTGAAAGAGACGGGGATTTGTAGATCGAAACCTGGCTCTGAGCCAGTCGGAATCGTGAACTTCAAGAAAAAGAAAGGGCGAACTTGTTCAAGAATTTTGGTCCTTTTGATCATTTCTCTTGGGGCTAACATGAATGCTTATAGGTGTTCTTGATGACTAGTAAAGATTTCTTTAGAGTCTCGACTTTGATCGTCTTGAGAGATATTCGAAATCGTCGTAAGCATCCCTCGGTGCGTTTCGGATCCCGCTCTAATGCTGGACATGACCGGACACGCTCGCTTCAGTGACTACTGATACCGCGATCGATCAAAAAGTATGAATTTTTTGTACGTGTGCTTTGTGGACGAGTGGTGATGTTAATATACGTTCATTCGTATGGTACGTACACCAAGATACTGTTTTTTTATGGCTCCTGGATGCCGAAAGCAGCAAGAACAGAAGTTTATTCTTTGTCCTTATATCGCTTCCGTTAAAGTCGTGTATGCGGAACGGGTAACCTGAAGTACATATGAGATATCCGTCGATGAACGAGAGCCGCGCTCAAAGCCAGGCGTTGATTTTTAGAGACAATTAACCCTTCCCGCGCCAGAACGGAAATGGCTGACATAGCTCCGTAAGCGCCTAAGATGTTGCTGCGGAAAGTCGATCTCACGTTTGGCCACTCCAAGGTGGGTGTCATTAGAAACTGATAGTTAGAGGACTCTGTTCTACGAGAGTATTTGGGGCTATATAAAGGCTCTCTATACGCACCACAAGAAATCGTCACAAATCTTCCAAATTTATGAGGTCGTTTTGAGCGTCCATTAGTTTCTCCTTCAAGAGAGTATGAGGCCGCTCCAACGTTGGAATCTTACCATCATCCTCTACACAAAACTGTTACATAATCTCTACGACTGTTTCGTGAACGAAACGGCAATCATACGCGATTTGAATTCCCGCCTGGCTTGGCGCGCCCGCGTAAGCGGACGGTACCCTGGTTTCGCTTTCGCGCCTTGTCGTTGTCACTGAACACGTCGATTACGCTCGTGTTCACAATACATACTCCTACTGGTGGTGGTTATTTAAGGATTTACCGAAAAGAAACAAAGTTGTTGATAAGAAACTGGTGGTGTCTGTCTGGATGATTCACTCTCGTTTCTGGGTGTCTGCCCTATGGCTGGCGCTGCTGCTTTCGCTGGTGGCAACGTCTCCCGAGTGGGTTGTGGCCACTCCAGCCCCTGTGAGTGCCGTCCGCTGGACATGGATCGGTGGGGAGACCGGGATTGGTAACCCTGGAAAGTACGGAACACTGAACGTGACCTCTGCGGGGAGTGTTCCCGGAGGGCGTGCTTATCCGGCTGGGTGGGTTGGAAGCTCAGGTTTGGTCTATTTGTTCGGTGGATCTGGTTATGGAAACGCTTCATCATCCGGACTTCTCAATGACTTATGGTATTTCAACACAAGCTCCCTAGAGTGGACCTGGATCGGAGGCAACTCAACCGCCGACCAGCCAGGAGTGTACGGAACGTTTCGCGAAGGAAGTCCGACGAACATTCCTGGCGGCCGTTTTGAGAGCGCGTACTGGCAGTCCGATGACCAGCATTTCTGGTTGTTCGGTGGACTCGGTTATGACAAGAATGATAATCCTGGCGATTTGAATGATATGTGGTTGTATGACACAACGAGTGGCAACTGGGCTTGGGTAGCAGGAAATGACACCGTCAACACTGCGCCTGTCTACGGACCGAAAGGTACGTTTGGTACTGATTATAATCCTGGTGCTCGGGACAGCGCCGCATTCTGGACTGGGCGAGATGGATTACTATGGCTGTTTGGAGGAGAAAATGCTAATGCTTTCGAGTTCTATTCGGATCTGTGGTCCTTCAACAATTCTACGTTTGAATGGGCATACATGGGTGGACCTACAACGCTTAATCAACCAGGCAACTACAGCGCCCCAGGTGTGGTGAATGCCTCGAATGCACCCGGTTCGCGTGGCGGATCCTCCTCATGGGTAGACTTGGATGGAAACCTCTGGTTATTCGGCGGGTTTGGATACGGAAACAGTACAGACCAGTTTGGTTTCCTGAATGACCTTTGGGTGTACAACACGAGTTTATCCGCCTGGATTTTCATAGCTGGAAATCTTACGAGCGATAATCCTGGAGTATACGGCACATTCGGTGAGCTGTCTCCAGCCAGTTACCCTGGCGGAAGGTACTTCAGCGAAAGCTTTGTTGACGCTCTCGGAAATCTGCAACTTTTTGGTGGTGAAGGCTACGCGAACTCAACCAACAGTTCCGGCTACCTGAATGATTTGTGGGTCTTCGACATCGGTTTGCGTCAATGGGCATGGATCAACGGTAGCACACAAGCGAATGCACTCGCTGACTATGGTGTGTTTAATGTCTCTAGCCCAAGTGTTGTGCCTGGAGCTCGTTACGGCTCTGTTCTCTGGAGCACCGACGGCAACGATCCAATAGTGTTTGGAGGCTTTGGAAATTCGAACTCCACTGGGACAGCACCGGTATATCTCAACGATGTCTTTGCACTCGCGGAGGTGCTGCCCACGCCCACGCCCACACCAACAGCAACAGCGACACCAACAGCAACAGCCACTCCGACATCCACTGCGACAGCAACGCATTCAACGACGATCACTCCAACACCCACTCCAATCTGCACCAATGAAGTGTGCGGCTCACCTGGCCAATACAACAACCAGGATGCCTGCCAGCAGGTCGGATGCTGTTTCAATCCCACGACGAATGAATGCACCCTGAAGAGCGTCTCTGCTGCCTGCAGTGCCGTCTCTGTGTCGCAACGCGTGCCCTGTGGCTGGAGCTACATCTATCCCGACGAGTGCACTGCAATTCCCGGATGCTGCTGGCAGCCGACCGCCAACGGCATCCTGGCACCCTGGTGCTACTACGACATCAACCATGCGCCGCAGGCCTCGGTGGCGCTACAGGAAGTGCAAGCGCCCGTCCCCAAGTGTCCGTCGCCAGGTAGCCAGCGCCAGCCGTGCGGGAACGCAGGCATCAACCAGTTCACCTGCTACGCCCAAGGATGCTGCTATGACTCGCAGGTGCAGAACCAGTGGGTGCAGAGTGGCAAGCAGCCGAGCGACTTTGCGACGGACCCGTACTGTTTCCAGCCCGAGAAGACGTGTGTGGTGCCCGAGTTTGAGCGCCAGCCCTGCAACAGTGTGCCGCAACAGCAGCAACAGCAACAAAACAACAATCAGGTGCTACGCCTGTTGCACTCGATCCTCTATGGAGACGATAAGTTTACGGACCGGACGTCGACGTACACGCCCCAGCAGTGTCTGGACGCGGGCTGCTGCCTCGGCTTTGGCGGCGAGTGCTATCAGCGGGTGACCGAGTACGTCTGCCAGACCTATGGTTACGTGTCGAACTCGCTGAGCGGTATGAACAGCAACACGTCGAACGCGACCTACATAGCGTGTGGCCCCGAGTGCTGCAATGCCGAGACGCAGAACTGCACCTACAGCCCGTTCAGCAGCAGCAATAACAACAATGTTGTTCAGCAGCAGCAGCAGCAAGAACAGCAGCAGCAGAGTCAGATCGTCTTGCCCTCGTTCTGCGTCTGCAAGGACCCGACCAAGCAGTGCGGGACCTATTTGATCCCGTCGGATAATCTGGTGAACAAGGTGCGTTGCTGCCGCTCGAATGAGGAGTGCATCAACAACGAGTGTGTAGTGGTAAGTCCGATCCAGACCCCAACCTCAACGCCGACACCGACCCCGAGTCCGACGGTATCGCCTATTGTATCCGCAACTACTTCAGCGTCTGCGACGACGTTGGCTACTGCTGTCTAGGTGCCTCCACCAAGCGTCAGGTTCCTTCGAGCAGTCGTCCTATCGGATATTCTAGGTTGGGGATTGGAACCTACGATGTGCAGAATGCAACGATACATTCGCAAGGAGCTAGTCCATCGAGCATTACATGCTTCTGTGAAACATTTTCGAAAACGTCAAAACGAGCATTAGAATAGGTCTTAGTGAGTATACGCATCAAGGTATGAGCACCGCGCTGCTGTCCAGAAGGAACACGAATTTCGTCCAAGAATTTGTAGAATCAGATTTTGTCCGAGTCTCCAAGATGATGTGATCGAGCAGCGTGCTGCGATCGTAGACGCCTAGCATCCGTCCGATCTAGGCCTGAAAATCAGGGCATGCCTGACTGGTCGCCTTCGCTGTCTGTACGCTATCTAGCCATAAAGTACACAACCACCATGGCCACTAGTCACTTGGCACTGATGAAGAATGCTTGGCATCATGCCTAGATCTGAGTCTGTATACGAAGAGTCGAACGGGACTCGAGGCCTTGCAGGTGCTTTCCGAGATGGCTGTGTCTAGGGTTCTGAATGAACAACTGATGTTTGCGTCATTGAAGATTCAAATCACATTGGCACCATCTATGCACCAGGAAATAGCCCAAAGTCGTCAAAGCGTCGAGAACCTGGTCTCTATCGTTGCTTCATACTGGGCTCTCTGCACTTGTTACTCGATGAATATCTATGAAAGAGATGAATGTTTCGCGGAAGGGAACGACCAAAAGCAATGGGAATGTTTATGAAAAGTCCGCGAAATGGAATGTAAAAACTGGAACGATATGATCAAAAGAATACTGTTTGTCCATCATGATTGGAAGAGCGCGTGAGCCGAGCGTCTTCACATCATTGCTCTGCAGCCATACAGCCATAAAGCCTCGCAACGATCCAGCCATGCGGGGCCCAGATCGCGACAGAGATTCTGATGAGGTTGAGCGCATTCCCGGAGACGTGTGCCCTCTTGGGATGTCTCTGGATTGCGGACACCGTGCTTCAGCTACTCAGCAACATCTAGGTTTGGTTCCTATTCAGAAACAGGTCTATTGGAATGGATATCAAGCATCAAGTAGAATCGACGTTATCTCTACGCTGCTTGTCCTAGAACAGAACACGAGACGGGCCATCAGGCCCGGGGCGCTCATGACACCACCACACACATGCCGGGGCCGAGTCATCCTCTAAGATGGTGTTTGCCCGTGCGAAACGTCTTGACGTATGTACGGAACCAGTCTCAATGAATATTGGTCCAGTTCTAGAAATCGCTGTTATTCACTGAGAAAGCGAACTTGAAGCGCTCCAATCAGTCATAGAACTCATAAATGCCTGATTGCCTCGGAGAAGTGATGGAGCCTACCAGTCGTTCCTCCGGTTGGCCACTGCTTTGGAACGTAGTTTCTTCTTGCGATCGTCCATACTGTCCATGTCTCTTATGTTGAGCAAGCTGGAAAGTCCATTCTGCGAGAGCAGCCCAGCCCTGATGTTTTCGCAGCACACACGCTCTGCTGCTGAACTGAACTGAACTACTCATGATGCATTGGTTTTCAATGAATCAGCGTTACTTCGAAGCGACATTGAGGAGTCCGAAGCATCCTAGCACGACGGGAACATGAAGACGTCTCAGAAGCAGCACACGTATCCAAGTGCCGAACTACTGGAGAAGTCAAGATGGAATGAGCAACAATTCTCTCTCTATCATTGTTACGACAGCTGTAGCGCATCGCGGGTTGCGGAAACGATCTGAATCGTTGACTCCCTCTCCCTATATCTCTCTGTCTCTTTGGCTCTCTGAGACTCCACGGCAGATCTCTCGATAGATCCGGTTTTATCATGAACTTTGGGTGCACCGAAAAAGAACAGATCTGATTCACGTGTCAAACTCGAGCGGTCGCTGGATTTCAGAGAGTTCTCGAACGTCTCTGGAGGGATCGCTGGGACATCACCGACTCGCTTCGAGACAAGGCTAGTGCTTTGACTTATCAGCTGGTGTGCGCCAGCACCGAGTGTTTCATGATGCTTTTTGGATTATGAGACTGAAACCGATGCATTTCAGAGGGCGCAGCTCGAGCACTAGGTCCGTGCATCGCCCAAAACTCTTGATGAAAGCCGCGCAGCGATCAAGATGAATAGACTCGAACCCAATCTACAAGTACAGCACCCAGCGGTATCTCTAATGGAAGCGTGTGGGTTATTTGGATGTAGAAGTATTGCTTTTCAGGTGATGGATCTTCACCGACATGGATGGTACTAGTCTCTGTTCCATTGAATGGAGCCGTGGCTCTAACGCTTATCTCAAGCATGATTCTGCGTACAAAAGAAACACCAGAGATAGTGTATTCAGAAAGAAAATTGTGACTATACTTGAACGCGTTCATTCAACGTCCAGTGGTTATCACAGGGAATCGCCACAGAGACGAAGGGAAAGAAAAGGCCTTTGACCTGATCGTTGAGCGCGAGGGAGACACATTGGTGGCGCCCACGGCTGCTGGAGATCATGGCCGCATCACCGCTGGTGAGCAATGGCCAGACCATTGCAATCGAGGTGTAGCAGCGCGACCGATGATGGTTCATGGGATCATTGTTCCATTGCTTACCTGACAAGGAAGTTTATGGGTTTGTTGTTCATTAGATTCATTGGCTCATTGTTTCATTGGACCATTGGCTCGTCGGCACATTGGAACATCATCGTTCAAGAGCCAGGGCTCAGCAGAATAGATCATGAGATGAGCGTTCAAGGAGACGGGAACGTGCATCCTTCTTCCGCCGTCACCATTGGTGATGCTGCATGATGCACCATGCTGTCTTCAGCATACAGTGACCAACTCCAAGATGACCCATGGTCGGCATAGTATGGGCACGAATCCAAGAGAGGATGCCACCATGGATAGGAACGGAGTATGCATGTATGTTTGTAAGCGCTACGGAGATCGCTGGTCGGGACAAGGATGTATTCTTGGTACTGGCAAACAACAGCGAGAGAGTACGGATCTAGTTCATGATAATGATCTTGATCATGATCTTGCATAGAATTGGGCTTGAGCTGGGGATGGTGCTGGGGCTGGGGCTGGGGTGCCGAGCCACCATCGCCACCCATGCAATGGGTATCGGAGCTTCAGGCCAGGCGCGAGTCGATGTTCAGGAAATGGTTATCCCAGAAATGCATCTGTCAGGCAGTCGCCAATCCATGATCGAGCTGTTGACAGCGGCTTGCAATCAAGCGTATCCTGGTGACAGGAATCGGCATCCGGTTGCGCGCTGGCCGAAGGCGGGCTCATTGAATCTGGACCCAGCGCCAATGGATCCAGCAGCCAGGCTGGAGTCAACGCGTACCTGTCGATATCGTTTTGCTTTCAGCATGCATCGATATTGGTTTTCTAGTTTGGTTTGGTAAAACTATTCGTTTCTTTTTTTTCTCGTTTCGTTTCGGAGAAGGTTTTGTCTATTGATATGGAGAGGTTGCGCTGAGGCTGACTGAATTTTGTGAGCGTCAGGGTCGATCAGCCTCGCCGGGCGGGTCCGTCGGTCCAAGTACGCGCTAGCGCCATGAGACTGCATAGAGAGAGGGGTCTCAGTATTCGAAAATAGATCGCGTGGGTCGTTCCGGACACTCGTGGCCTCACTCTGGTAAGTACATTCATATTTGAGGTATATTTCTGGAGTTTACCTGTAAGCTCCCTAGATCTGGTTGTCCGTTTTAAGATCAGGTCCCATATCAGGTCAGGTTCTAGATCAGGTCCCACTAGAATACGTGTCAGTGCGTGTCGGTCCCGAGGCTGTGCTGTGTGTCGCAGAGCTCTACGACTGGAGAAAGCAGCACAGCCATGTTCGACTCTGTTCAGATCGGTCTGCTCTTTTCAGTTCATTTCATTTCAGTTCAGCATCATTGGGCTCCGTTCAGGTCAGATCAGGACTGTGCAGTCTAGCTCACGCCAGCATGGCAGGCCGCTGACTGTCTCCGCCTATTGCTGTTTTGTTTTTGTCTGGTTTCATTCCGGTCTAGAGCAGGGTAGGTTTCTGGACGATTCTATTTTTTTTTATTTTTTGGCATGCCCATGGTCGCTTCGTTTCGTATCGTCAAGTCACCATAGGTCGCTTTCCAGGGTTCATGGTGTCGGTTCCTGTTGTGATCGATCCAGGCACCGGCCTGTGCGCGGTCTCTGTGAATACCGCTGCTGTTGCCGCTGTTGCCGCTGTTGGCCATCGTGATCGGAATTGTCAATCGGCATCGCTCTCGGCCATCGCTGAAATCGTCTCCGTCTGGCGCTTCGTGTGGATCTGGAATCGATGATCCTAGATGGCGTTTGCTGGCGCTGGCGCTGGCGCTGGCGCTGTGGTGGCCGACGAAACGACCCTAGCTCGGCGAATTGGGTCGGCACCCGCGGATTGGCGACAGCCGCCGCTCGGCTGGGGTGCGCGCCGTGTCCGTCCGTCTGTCTGTCAGTCGCAGGACGCTGTGGCGCAGCGGGTGCTGTCCTGGGGAGTTGTCAGGGAGTGCTGTCCTGGGGAGCTGTCACGTTAATCCTGTGACGGTGAGCTGTCTCGCGTATGCTGTCCCGTCAGAGGCGGCGGCGCATCACTGCTGGAGGGCGGCGCATCGATTGCGCGTGCGAGCGTTCGCTGGCGCTTGCTGGCGCTCGCTGGAGATCGCTGGCGTTCGCTTGCGGCGTCGCCGCGTCTGTCCATTTTCGGTCCGGCAAAAGCGTGCGTGCGCCTGCGCCTGCGCCTAGGCATTGGCGGGAAATGCGCGCTGCGCGATGGATCTGTCGCGGCTAGTCGTGTCCAGTCCAGTCGTGTCCAGTCCAGTGGTGGCCTGGCGATCGAGAGCGGCGCAGGATGCGTTCGCTGTTCTCAATCGCCGACCGACCAAGCGTGTCCGAGGTGACCGATCGTGCTGTTCGCTACTCTCCAGAGGTTTCTATAAATGATACTCATTCAACACGACATAGCATAGCATGTCGTCAGTTCGAATAATATTGAGAAAGCGCCAATACCAATCATTGTTCATTCAGACTAGACTACCATATGTTCACTGATATGTTGAATGATCAGTTGGTCCGATCAATCTAAATTTGAGCAGTTGGGCACAAAAGAGTAAGTCAGAAAGAAACGAAAACCTTGAAGACATATCCGAGTCTCTAGCGATTCTTGCTGTTGCCGACGAGCGAGCCAGCATCGTTCAGATGTGCATGGGTCCTTGGTTGTACAGCACTTCGCCAGCTCGTTATTGACTAAAACCGGAAAAGATCCCTGCGGGAGCGTCTAGGCCAGGCAGCAGCGTGGTGGAGGATCGTAACTGGGGACCCAGCCGCGATGTCGAGGGCTCGACCGAAGCAACCCCGATCGGAGGCAGGCCTATGCAAGATGACCAGGCGCCCA